>JAQISU010000008.1:18247500-18690000 GCA_029339505.1 Unio delphinus
TGTGTGTCTGTGTGTGTGTCTGTGTGTGTGGACTTAAAACATAATTATATATTTACTAAATCCAAGCCTGTCACAACTATCAGCGACTATGACACTGGCAGTATCAAATAAGCTCTGCAACACTAATGCAGGTGACATTCTAAAGTGGACAATACAACACTAATGCAGGTGACATTCCAAAATGGACAACACAAATGTTTTGCAATACAAGGATTTGTAGAATGAATTGTCTCCTATCTAAAAGAAAATTATGACCTAGCCTTGTTTATGTAGTCAGGATCTCTTAGCATATCCAGCTACAGTTAGATCCACAGTATTATGAACTCAAAAGTTTTTTTTTAATACACCAACTAATGTTGAAGTTATCAGAGTTTCAAAACCTTAAATGCAGCAACTTAACATTGTTGTTAATGACATTGTTGCTGGAAAAGTTATATGACACTGTCATTGTAAGGCACTTTATTATAACATGATTTCATTATAATGTACTGTCTACAAGACCCTTCACTGTAACATGATTCCTAGCTGCCCCAAGTGGCTGAGTGGTCTAAAGCGCTCACCATAACGGATCATTGCCTTCTCACTCCTGTTTGCATGGGTTCGAGCCTGAGGTTCGGCCAATGTAGGTATACGAGAAAGCTTGCTATTAGCTTCTTGTGGGTCAGTAGTTCTTTCTGGGGTATTCCCAGGTTCTTTTACCATTTATACTGACTGCCATGTATAGCTTAAATTGTGCTTATAAGGCCCTTCATTATAACATGGTTCCTGTTATACTGAACTATAAGGCCCTTCATTATAACATGGTTCTTATCATAATGTATTATACAGCCCTTCCTTATAACATGATTTCTGTTATAATGCACTATAAGGCCCTTCAATATAACATGGTTTCTGTTAAATGTATTATGAGGCCCTTCATTATAACATGGTTCCTGTTAGAATGCACTATACTTCCTGGCAT
This sequence comes from Unio delphinus, assembly GCA_029339505.1. Classification (NCBI taxonomy): domain Eukaryota; kingdom Metazoa; phylum Mollusca; class Bivalvia; order Unionida; family Unionidae; genus Unio; species Unio delphinus. Next base: position 18,248,462 of record JAQISU010000008.1, read on the forward strand.
CCGTCCGTCTACGGGAGACGATGGCGTAGCTCCAGAGTCAGCTGTTCTTTCTTTCTGGTTCTCTTTTGAGCATGCTTTCTATTCCTGACAGGAATGCACTATAAGGCCCTTCATTATAACATGGTTCCTATTATAATGTACTAAAGGTCCTTCCTAATAACATCATTCTTGAAAAGGTTGCTTCCTTGCTCTGGTTAATTCATGATCATCAGTATTTCTCATTCTTAGATCATAAATATCTTAAGAGTTTGAAATATTTGGCAATATCACATTGCCTTCGTCAGTGTCTAATGTTGATCACATGACCTATAATGGTCATGTGATATCAGGATAACAAGGTAGATTAGTTGTAATTCAAGCCCCTCACCCCAATTTAGTGTTGGCCTCCACTGATTAATTTGATTGCTCCCTTTACCTTCCTTTTCTATATATTGTTCTCTGATGTGATCAGTTTGGTTTGACTTTCGGATGATGAATTGTCCCATACTGCTGTAATCTTAATGTATGAATATTAACTCTCTAATGATGAATTCCTTAATCCTGGTTTCTAACACTATGCCAGTTTCCCTGATGTAATCTTTCTTACAATTATTACATTTGATGTAATAAACCACAGCACATTTTGTCAAAAGTTAAGTTCTGTCCCTCACAATTAAGATATTGTCTTTAAGAGTTGTATAGTTTGTGATATATATTGATCCCATGTTGTCTGAATACTTTGGCAAGGACTTCTGATGTACCATGGATAAATTACATGCCAATGTTAGTTCTATTGAGGCTATTACACTTCATGCTCTAGGACTGCTGGCTATCAAAAACTTACCAAATCTTTCACATAGTACACTTAGTGCTCAATGATCCCTTACTATCAAAAACTTACCATCTCTTTCTCATAATACACTTCCTGTTCTAGGACACCTGGCTGGTGGATCAGTTCCTCTGGTAAGTGACGTGAACAGTTGATAAAGGCCTGCTCAATTTTTGTCAGGGTCTGCAGGGATAAAACAGGTACAAGTTTTGTAAATGGATGAGGATCATCAATTTTAATTCACCTCCTAGAGAACATTATCCATACTTTTCACTCCCAATAAAGTCTAATGCATTTTTATCACAAAAACAATGTAATATGTTTAAAGTTAGAAACTGAGAAACTGGTTTCTATGTCAGAGGAGAGGAATGCAATGGGGTTTGAACATGTGATTTCCTAGACTAGTACTCAATCATCTAACATGTCCATTCCGATGTGTTGGTTACCATATCACTTTGCCCAGACTTTCAGAGGTTTTTACATATGTCTCCATTAATTCAGTATACCCTCATTAATTCCCCAGACATCACTCTTTGGTGCACACTGATTGAAATATGGTTCCAAAAATGACACAAATATCACAGGAGGAAAATAAGAAGCCAGACTGGGTCTGGAACCTGCAACCTTCCTAACTCATGCTGCTTTCTCTGTGATCTGGGCTATCCAAGTCCAAACCCTTAGCAAGGTCTAATAACATAAAAACATTTTAAGTAGCTGATTTTAATTTCCATTTCTGCTGAAGATAATGTGATGATTCAAAACAATTTGATAAATTGTTCTTTTCTGCATTTATTTGACCTCTATTAATCTGATCTTGCCAATAAAAAACTTTTGTTGCAATATGCCTTTATGCTGTGAGACAAATCTGATCTTGCCATTAAAAGGCAAGACCTTTGATGTAATATGCCTGTATTCTGTGAGACAAATCTGATTTTGATACTAAAAGACAAGAGACTTTTGTTGTAATATGCCTTTATGCTGCAAGACAAATCTGATCTTGATATTAAAAGACAAGACTTTTGTTACAATATGCCTTTATGCTGTGAGACAATTCTGATCTTAAGAGACACGACTATGGTTATAATATACCTTTATGTTGAGAAATACATCTTACAGAGACATAATGATTTAACTTTAGTAGTAACATGAACCAGTGGTTGACTGGATTTGAATTGTGAAGTACTGACATAATGATGATTGGATTTGGATTGTGAAGTAATGACATAATGATGACTGGATTTGGATTATGAAGTAATGACATAATGATTACTGGATTTGGATTTTGAAGTAATGAAATAATGATGACTGGATTTGGATTGTGATGGACATAATGATGACTAGATTTGGATTGTGAAGTAATGACATAATGATGACTGGATTTTGAATTGTGAAGTAATGACATAATGATGACCAGATTTTGAATTATGAAGTAATGACATAATGATGAATAGATTTGGATTGTGAAGTAATGACATAAAGATGACTGGATTTTGAATTATGAAGTAATGACATAATGATGACTAGATTTGGATTGTGAAGTAATGACATAATGATGACTAGATTTTGAATTGTGAAGTAATAACATGATGATGACTGGATTTTGAATTATGAAGTAATGACATAATGATGACTAGATTTGGATTGTGAAGTAATGACATAATGATGACTAGATTTTGAATTATGAAGTAATGACATAATAATGAATAGATTTGGATTGTGAAGTAATGACATAATGATGACTAGATTTTGAATTGTGAAGTAATGACAATGATTGGATTTTGAATTATGAAGTAATGACATAATGATGAATAGATTTGGATTGTGAAGTAATGACATAATGATGACCGAATTTGGATTGTGAAGAGTCATTCCATCACAAAATATTAAATAACAGTAATTGTACAACAATCGTCTTTTTCCCAATGTAGAAAAAGGACAAATAATCAGCAAAATTTACACCAGAGCTAAAAAGAAAATAGAAATTAATCAAGAGGAGGCAGGGAGGGTGGTGGGATGCGATAGTTGGAGGCAAAGTACCTACTGAAAAGGTTAAAAAAGCTGAGGTGATTTTCATTACATTGTTTTTCACACACATATATTATGGATGTAAACAAACTGACCAATGGTCAGAGCAGCATTTGTAAACAGCCCATCTATAATTATGCTATTGCATGATGTTCTTACCAAACTGAGTCAGTGCTGTTTGAATAATCTGCAGAGCAACTAAAATAGACCCTGATCTGCTGGCACATTAAGTAGATCAGGATCTATGTTGTTTGCAGTTTGACTGAACGTATAAGCAAGTACATATGGTAAAATGTACAGTAAATACTTTGCCATCTCAATGTCACTATGAGATATTTGCACAAATTATCAGCCCAGACTAATAACTGTTGAACCTTTAATTGTCTAATGTAACCCATTGTTACAAATGTAGCATTTTAAAGTACATAACAAGAAAGCATCATAACCAATACATTTAGTAGCATTGAAAATATAATCTATTTACTTAAAATACAAAGAGAAAGAATGAATTCCTAAAGGTTCTATCAATTCTAATATTTCCAAGTAATCCAAATAAGTTCCAAAGGTATTATGATTGACACTGTATTGTAACTAATGTACCAACAATAAAAAAAATGTCAATGTTACAATCCCAAAATGTCTTAAAATAAATTAACAATTCCAATAGTTATTAATCCAAATGTCTTTTAATTAATTCACAGTATATCAATACATATATGATCCAGAATGTCATATGAATGGTTGAGCACTATAATTCCAAAGACTCATTAAAATTAAATAAAAGAATCAATTCTCTAATTAGCAGTTATAAGAGCAGTAATACCATTATTAATGACTGAAACTGTGTAAATATTTATTTATATACAAAGCTGACAAGCATTTCCAAGAATTTCAAAAGTAATTACAGGCTTTTAATGAGTCATCTATGTATATTGAAATATTCTTATCAATAAACAAAGGTCACATGGTTTACATTAGCTAATCAGGAAATATGTCAGTTGCCTTTTATATGAAACCCAAGACCTCCATTCTGAGAACTCCTGTCACTGTTGGATCATGTGATGTTTACTTGTACTTTTAATTTTATTCAACCTTGAAACTTGTGAATAAACATGGTATGCACTATACATGATTCATCCTGAAGGACAAACTATGATCATTGAATATCAGCATTAAAAATGTTATTTACTAACTGACCCTTAGAAAACCTATTGTTATGAAAATAATACACAAAATATAGATATACATAACACAATAAAAAATAATTTATAAAAAAACAATCATATTCAAACAGTAAATGTATACAATCTGGAAGATACTGGTACAAATAAAAGCTAGTCAAATTTTTTTAATTTATATATTTAGTGTAATTAATGCTAATAAAAGTCTGCAACCCAAGAATTTCCAAAGCTAAAAGACAAAGTGGCCAATCTGGTGGGATATGGGTGGTTTGTTTGTTTGTTTGATTAGTTTTCTTAAACGTAGCTTTAACAATGTTTCAGTCATATCGCTACGATGTCTGCAGTGAGGCAGTTTATAGTGATTTCTAGTACTGGGCATTATGCCGCAGACATGCAGCATGATGTCCCACCCAGTCACATTATACTGACACCAGGCCGACCAGTCTTAACACTAACCTCTTAATGCTGAGCAGCAAGCGAGGCAGCTGTTAGTACCATTTTTGTAAGTCTTTGGTATGACTCAGCCAGGGATCGAACCCATGACCTCCCGCTTCCGCTGCAGTTGCTCTAACCACTAGGCCATGGGAATGGTTTTTTAACTGACCTACTGTACAGTTGAGATTGTCAGACATTGTAAATTGACCTACTGTATAATTTAGATTTTTGTTGTTGTAGTTGGATTTAACACCATTTTTCAGCACAAGATAGGCTATACATGTCAGTCATTATTTATGGTGGAGGAAGAACCTGGGAAAACCCTAGAAAGAACCACCAACCCATGATAAGCAATTGGCAAGCTTTCTCCGAGACTCCAAATCCGAGACTCAAACCCATGAAGACAAAGGTGAAATGGCAATGATCTGTAACGGTGAGTGCTTCAGACCAATTCGGCCACTCATGGCCCCCCAACTAAGATTGTTAGACACTGGAAATTTACATACTGTATAATTGAGATTGTTAGACATTGTAAACTCATCTACTGTACAATAGGATGTGTGTGTGTGTGTGTTGATTAGGATTTTTAATGTAGCTTTAATAATTTTCAGTCACATCACTATGATGCCTTCAGTGAGGCAGGTTATAGTGATAACTAACACTGGGGCATAATGCTGCAGACATGTAGCATTATGTCCAACTCAGTCATCTTATCCTGACACCAGGCTGACCAGTCCTAACACTAACCCCTTAATGCTGAGTGCCAAGCGAGGCAGCTGTTAGTACCATTTTGTAAGTATAACTGAGACTGTTTGACATTTTAAATTGATCAACTGTATAATAGGACTAATAGACATTGGTATGACTCATTGGTATGACTCAGCCAAGGATCAAACACATGACCTTCCATTTCTGTGGTGGATGCTTTACCCACTAGGCCACCAGAGTGGTCTGTACAATAGACATTGTAAATTGACCTACTGTACAATAGGACTAATAGACATTGTAAATTGACCTACTGTATAATTGTGACTGTTAGACATTGTAAACTGACCAACTGTATTATAGGACTACTAGATATTGTAAATTAAAATACATATAATAGTATTAATAGATATTGGAAATTGACTTACTTTATAATTGAGATTGTTAGACATTGTAAATTGACTAACTGTACAATAGGACTAATAGTAATTGTAAACTGACATACCCTATAATAGGACTAATATACATTGTAAATTGACCTACCATATAATAGGACTAATAGACATTGTAAATTGACCTACCATATAATAGGACTAATATACACTGTAAATTGACCTACCATATAATAGGACTAATAGACATTGTAAATTGACCTACCATATAATAGGACTAATAGACATTGTAAATTGACCTACCATATAATAGGACTAATAGATATTGTAAATTGACCTACCATATAATAGGACTAATAGACATTGTAAATTGACCTACCATATAATAGGACTAATATACATTGTAAATTGACCTACCATATAATAGGACTAATAGACATTGTAAATTGACCTACCATATAATAGGACTAATAGAGATTGTAAATTGACATACCCTATAATAGGACTAATATACATTGTAAATTGACCTACCATATAATAGGACTAATAGATATTGTACATTGACCTACCATATAATAGGACTAATATACATTGTAAATTGACCTACTGTATAATAGGACTAATAGACATTGTAAATTGACCTACCATATAATAGGACTAAATTACATTGTAAATTGACCTACCATATAATAGGACTAATAGACATTGTAAATTGACATACCCTATAATAGGACTAATATACATTGTAAATTGACCTACCATATAATAGGACTAATTAGACATTGTAAATTGACATACCATATAATAGGACTAATAGACATTGTAAATTGACCTACTGTATAATAGGACTAATCGATATTGTAAATTGACATACTGTATATTTGAGACTGTTAGACATTGTGAATTGATCAACTGTATAATAGGACTAATAGACTGTAAAACTGACATAATGTATAATAGAGACTAACACATACTGAAACTTGCCATACTATAAAATAGAGACCAATAGATAATGTAAAATTGCCATGCTTTAATAGAAACCAGTGGACATTATACAACTGACATAATATGCAAATGAGACTAATATACATTGTCAGAAAGTTACATTCTGTATAAAAGAGGCTAATAAACATTGTAAAACTGACATACTGCATAATTGAGACTAATGGACATTGTAAAAATGACATACTGAATAATAGAGACTAGTAGACATTGTAATGTATAATAAAGACTAATGGACATTGTAAAGTATAATAGAGACTAATGGACATTGTAAAGTATAATAGAGACTAATGGACATTGTAAAGTATAATAGAGACTAATGAACATTGTAAAGTATAATAGAGACTAATGGACATTGTAAAGTATAATAAAGACTAATGGACATTGAGACTAATGGACATTGTAATAGAGACTAACAGACATTGTAAAGTATAATAGAGACTAATGGACATTGTAAAGTATAATAGAGACTAATGGACATTGTAAAGTATAATAGAGACTACTGGACATTGTAAAGTATAATAGAGACTAATGGACATTGTAAAGTATAATATATTATAATAGACATTTCTTTTTACATACTAAAATTTACAGATGGGAAAAAAGTCCCATTCTTTTCACATACCTCAAATTCAGATTCATTCTTTTGTGGACATCAGATTTTGTGGTCTAAACAAATAAAAAATGTTAGCTGATATCACTAATTCTGTAACAACTGATATCCGAAGAATAAAAATGAATTGTAGATAATTGATGAAATTAAGTTATGTTTTTAATTTAATTAATTTTATGAACTCATAATTACTTACCTGTAAATCAAGCGGAAGATCAAACAACCTGGTAGCCAAGGTACGTATTTCTCGGTCCGACAATATGCTGCAATAAAAACAACCCCAAATACAATAATAAAAAAATAGACCGATTTTATTTATCGAGAGAAATGACCCATTTAATTACAAATGTTACAATACTCACACATGCAATTTTGCTTTGTGCATGCATGTATGTGTCTGAGAACATGTGCATACTTGAATATGTGTATTTGTTTGTGCATGTGAAATGTCTGCGAAACATTTTTGCTTCTACAATCTTTTAATCAGAGTTATATAATTTTCTTTTAAAAAATAGCTCCATAATTTGTCATGGGGTAACATGCTAATACTTTACAAATTAACCTTATAAGAACACAGAAATAATGACACATAAAATTCACTAAAAATTTACTTTTTGTAATTAAGCTGGAAATATAAAAATATAAGCCTATGTAAAAACAAATGTTTGAAAGTGTGACAACAAATTAATCATACAGTAAGTTTTACCTGGATTTGTCTGTGTCAATTTCATTAAAAAACATTTCTACAGTTACTTCCTCTCTAACCCCCATCATATAGTAGAAATAGGAGAAAGCGTACTGCATGTCCGTGGAGCTGCGCACCTTGTGAGAGGAGGTGGCTGCCCACTCCTCTGGAAACCTGCAAAGAATATTAAATTAGCATTATGCTACATTTTGAGAAAATCATGTTTATTCAGGAACATATATCTGTATGAGATCTGGAGCCCTCCACAATTAACTAAATCACACAATCATCTGTCAGAGAGCAATCGAGTCTGTTACCCACAGGAGAGTCGCTGGTGGCAGGAATGATGATGGCAAGTCATCATCAGATAGTGTGAAGCTTTTGGGAAAAATACTTTGTTTTCTCTTCCCCTAATTAACCTGCATATGAAAATTTTGGTACATATGGTTTTCTATAATTCACCTGACCAAGAAAAGGTTATTGCTGCTGAGAAGTACCAAACTCAACCTTCTTGTGATGGTCACCCCTTCAATTGTACAACTCCTGAAAAAGTAGACTAGATAGGGGCTTGCAACTCTTATGTTTTTCTAAACTCAATATGGCCCCAAAGAAATGGCGAGATTTAGGAAAAGATTGGATAAAAGCATCTTTTTTAAAACTTAACATGGGCTCTAAAGAAAAGGAGAGAACAGAATGGGACAGCGTGCAGATTTAGGATTGCATAATATCATCTATTCTAATCGGGTCAAGGTTGCAGGAAGATTTTAGGGCCATCATGTAGTAAGCTGCCCTGTAGACTACCTTCGCAATATGGTGCACAGATTTCCTCATATGAGTTGCTTCCAGTCTTCTCAGCTAGATAAAAGATAACCAGAATTTTTAAGCAAAGTAGGGTACAAATGAATATATCCGAGTGGCATGCATTGGGAAGTGATTTTTTTGCAAAATTCATAAAGGCATAAGTCTACCAGCAGTTTCATTTGGATTGCAGCATCATTGCTGCCAGTATGACATGCAAATATTTTCACATTGTTTCTCAAAAGAAAATAAAACCAAAGGGTTAAAATCAGAATGAATAACTTTCAAAGATGTAATGATAAAATCTTAACATTGTCAATAATGCCAATACTGCTATAAAGTGCTGATGGTGTTAATATTGTCAAATAGTGATATCTATATCCTACCTATGCTTTGTGGGCAAGTTAAGAATTTATAAACTGTTAGAATGTAGTGTTATGTGTGTGTGTGTGTGTGTGTGTGTGTGTGTGTATATATATATATATATTTAATTGTTGTCTATGATAATAGATTTTAGTGATTGTTTATAAACAAAATTTGAAACAGCTAAATTTTGTCCATGAGTATAGATACTATTTAAAGATAGTGAGATATAAATAGACTCAGCCTAGATAATGAACCTATTTACTGTTTGATGTGAATGAGTACTGTGAAACATGAAATAGATCAGGTGACAATATACTGAGACATAGTCATAGAGATGTATATAATGAGAAGTGAACAATTGTTGATATTCCTAGTCTCAAAGTCGGAGTGGTTATTTTATTTTCAGTCTGCATAATTATTTAATTCTGTGTTTAGATTTAACTGGAGAGGAATCAGTTATTTTTTATTGGCATTACAAAGTACTCATATGACTTTGGAGTTATTGTGAATTCCTTCAATGATTTTCTGGACAATGCCATTGTGATTGTGATATATCAAGAATGTTGGGACTTCAGCTCAATTAAGACCTGAAAACAATGTGGAACACTATTCTTTCAGATATTTGATAGAATGTTTCAAGATCAGTTTAGAATTTATTTATAATTCTTAAGTTCCTATGAAATTTTCATTTTAAAACTTAGCAAAATTGATAGTTAAGTTTTACATTAATTTGTTGGGTTTGCTTCTTTCTGTCAATTAGTTTAAGACTATAGAATTGTAAGAGGATGTAGTTTTGTATTTGAGGTACAGAAGATGTTAAAACTGGATTTACTGTCACAAAATATTGAACTGGAACTATGTCAAACAAAAAAACAATCAATGACTAAATATTTTTTACAACAGTTACACCCCTTAATATCCATTACAACAATATTAATCGTTTAACATCCTTTAAAACAATATTATTAACCTCTTAATATCCCTAAAAACAAAAGTAACCTCTACCATCCATTTTATGACCAACCCATGTTTAATAATATATATGCAGTATAGAGTATGGATAAGTCTGAGATATGGAGATCATCCAGCACTAAGTGTCAATTACCTTGACCTTTTGTCAAGGTAAATGGTTTTGAACTACACTTACTGTGCAGGAATTGTTATTTTCTTATCCAATTTACCAAGACTGTTACTTTTTACCATTATTGCCCAGAAACTAAGGTTTCTTTGGTACTTAACCAAAGGTCATCCACAAAATTTGGTGAAGAACCTAATGCTAGAACTAAAACTATTCTGCACACGCAAAATTGTATGAAGCGATTCTTCCTGAGAATATTTACTGCATGAATATCAGAAATAAGCTACATCAAGAATCCAGCAAAATATTTGTCTTTTCAATCTATATCCCACATGGATGATGAAAAGAGAGTCGTTCCAACCGTTACCCTTTTCTTTCCCTTAACACTGCACATTAGTTGATCAAATTGACCTTAATTGAATAGGTAAAAGGAGGCAATGCTGAACACTTGATCTTTACAATGGTCACCCTCAAGTAAATAAGAATTTTTCCTTGTATCAGGGTAAACTGCACTCCTAGTTTATGACCATCACAACTGATGTTGACTTGGGAAACCAGGTGAGTGAATCTGGCCTACCAATATCAAACTGACTAATATGTCTGATATCATGACCTATATCAACTTTACTATGTGTCTGAGATTATGAAGTGGAATTCTTTGATCGCAGTTGAGCCTAACTTTACGCCTTGAAAGTCAGAAAAAGAAAGTTAGCTAATTGTGTAATTGAAGCACACATGGACAACGTTCTTGCAGCAGTTCTGAAACTCCACAACTTTCCCTCAAACATCTTTAAAGTGGAGGGTCTTTAAGCTGTTCATGACAGATGTTTTTTTTTCACAAGGCTCCCCACAAGTGAAGAATGGTGGCTATACGAGGGTCACACCTTTCTGACACCAGTTGACAAACACTGCCAGTTTCATCCTTTTGGTAAGGCTGGACTTTGGAGGCAGCGGAGCTTATTTCTTAAAATGAATTTGAATGAGTATTTGATAAAGAAAGATATTCTCAAGTTCTTTACAGTTCACTTGCCTTTGGTTCAATCAAAGCACATAATCTTGATCAATTTGGAGCTTGCTGCAAATCAAGAGTGATAAATTCAAATGTAGACTCGCCTAGAGTCCAGACAATGAGAGCAAGCGTGCAAATGGCATATAGATGGTTAATTTTAGTTCACATTTTTCAGCATGCTTCTGAGGTTTATGCATGCTCTTTAGAATTTTACTGTATTAAAAGCAAAATACCTTTAGCCTGAAGAAAAAAATGATGTCTTACTTTTAAAATGTTTAACAAACATTGTTGACAGTACTGTCAAAATCATCACCACTGACTACTACCTGCATCTTGATATTCAAATGATAGACTATAAACTTATTTATACTGTTACTTCACCTGAAAAAATAATCCTGACATTACAAAAATGATAAATTCAGTGGTGTGTACCTTTCCAGCATTTCAGCCATAATGTTCTTGTCAATCATGTGAGGCATGTGAGCGGGGACCTTTCTGGCATGGTATCCAAATGCCTTATTATACAGCCGATTGACATGGCGTAGAGAATCTCCAAATGTATCCAGCAGATGCCTTCCCTGATGACTTCCTACAAGATAGCTCTCTTGCTGGTCAAATGTTTCCTTTTTCTGTAAGTGATGTGGAGAGAACAACAAATGAATCTTGAACCAACCACTGGACAAAAAAATCATTCATACATAAACATTTGGTCTTCCTGAGATTCCCGACATTAACTCATATTTCCCTCATGATTCATCAGGACAGAAATGTAAATGTAAAAATAAAAACAGGTCACATAATTAGATTTAATTTTAAATTCTCAGTATCATAAGATCATTCTGGAAAGAAACTATTTTTTAGTAACGTTCTAAAACATTTTCATATCGTACTGTACTCAGTTTGATAAGACACAATACCTTTTTTGCACACTTTTAGAAATTAATGAGTCTAAGCAACACATTAAAGTAGTAGCTATATGACATATCAATTATTTGACAATATTGTTATTATTATTAATATGGTATATTAATGATTGGACAATATTTTTCAACTCAAACACTGATAAAGCTTTGATTACTTTCATGATTTAAAAACACTGTTGAAATGAGAAAGAGAATCAACATTTACAGAAAAAAATCTGTTATAGGATGTGTGTGTGTAGTGTGTTTGACCGTTATTCAAAACTGAGCGTAAGAGTTTGGATTGCATGTCTCATAAAATGTAGCGCATACATGTATGTTAAGTCTGAGTTCAAGATACAGTCTTGATTCTGACATTTGTAGATATGAATTTTGTTTACAGTTTGATGGAAATCTCCATAAAGATGACCCTCAATCATGTCCTCAATCTTAAGTTTTTATTTAAAAGTAATGATGAACAGAACTACTCAATACATAAAGACAGGATACATTGAATCCTTGTATTGAGTACATAAAGACTGGGTACATCGACAGTATACAATGGGAGTGAATTTTCTTTTCAGTGTGACAATTATTTGTGACCATATTGGTTTTATGCAACTGAAAGCAAACACAACCAATTTATATCAGATCACACACCACAAAGATTTCAAATGTTCTTGTATACTTTCTGTGCACTTTTTCACTGTCTTGCAATTCAGTACAATTGCATAAGCATCTTCCTCATTATTATTTAAAAAGAGAAAATGGCCAAAACCATGTAATTTTATGCTCCATCTCTGCAAGATTTGCAGCACAAAAACATACTAATGATCAGATCATATTCATTTCAAAGAAGTGGACTAGCAATAACACAATTTTAAAAAGAGTCATAACAATGACCATAACAACTTTGCTGTATGTTTATCTCACCATGCTTACAGTGGATTGACAAAAAAGTGTTACATACATCTCACCATGCTTACAATGGATTGACAAAAAAGTGTTACATACATCTCACCATGCTTACAAGGGATTGACAAAAAAGTGTTACATACATCTCACCATGCTTACAATGGATTGACAAAAAAGTGTTACATACATCTCACCATGCTTACACTAGAGTGACAAAAAAGTGTTACATACATCTCACCATGCTTACAATGGATTGACAAAAAAGTGTTACATACATCTCACCATGCTTACACTGGAGTGACAAAAAAGTGTTACATACATCTCACCATGCTTACACTAGAGTGACAAAAAAGTGTTACATACATCTCACCATGCTTACAATGGATTGACAAAAAAGTGTTACATACATCCCACCATGCTTACACTAGAGTGACAAAAAAGTGTTACAGACATCCCACCATGCTTACACTAGTGACAAAAAAGTGTTACATACATCTCACCATGCTTACACTGGAGTGACAAAAAAGTGTTACATACATCCCACCATGCTTACACTGGAGTGACAAAAAAGTGTTACATACATCTCACCATGCTTACAATTGATTGACAAAAAAGTGTTACATACATCCCACCATGCTTACAATGGATTGACAAAAAAGTGTTACATACATCCCACCATGCTTACACTAGAGTGACAAAAAAGTGTTACATACATCTCACCATGCTTACAATGGATTGACAAAAAAGTGTTACATACATCCCACCATGCTTACAATGGATTGACAAAAAAGTGTTACATACATCTCACCATGCTTACAATGGATTGATAAAAAAGTGTTACATACATCCCACCATGCTTACACTAGAGTGACAAAAAAGTGTTACATACATCTCACCATGCTTACAATTGATTGACAAAAAAGTGTTACATACATCCCACCATGCTTACAATGGATTGACAAAAAAGTGTTACATACATCCCACCATGCTTACACTAGAGTGACAAAAAAGTGTTACATACATCTCCCCATGCTTACAATGGATTGACAAAAAAGTGTTACATACATCCCACCATGCTTACAATGGATTGACAAAAAAGTGTTACATACATCTCACCATGCTTACAATGGATTGACAAAAAAGTGTTACATACATCCCACCATGCTTACACTAGAGTGACAAAAAAGTGTTACATACATCTCACCATGCATACAATGGATTGACAAAAAAGTGTTACATACATCCCACCATGCTTACACTAGAGTGACAAAAAAGTGTTACATACATCTCACCATGCTTACAATGGATTGACAAAAAAGTGTTACATACATCTCACCATGCTTACACTAGAGTGACAAAAAAGTGTTACATACATCTCACCATGCTTACACTAGAGTGACAAAAAAGTGTTACATACATCTCACCATGCTTACAATGGATTGACAAAAAAGTGTTACATACATCTCACCATGCTTACAATGGATTGACAAAAAAGTGTTACATACATCCCACCATGCTTACAATGGATTGACAAAAAAGTGTTACATACATCTCACCATGCTTACAATGGATTGACAAAAAAGTGTTACATACATCCCACCATGCTTACACTAGAGTGACAAAAAAGTGTTACATACATCTCACCATGCTTACAATGGATTGACAAAAAAGTGTTACATACATCCCACCATGCTTACACTAGAGTGACAAAAAAGTGTTACATACATCTCACCATGCTTACAATGGATTGACAAAAAAGTGTTACATACATCTCACCATGCTTACACTAGAGTGACAAAAAAGTGTTACATACATCTCACCATGCTTACACTAGAGTGACAAAAAAGTGTTACATACATCTCACCATGCTTACAATGGATTGACAAAAAAGTGTTACATACATCTCACCATGCTTACACTAGAGTGACAAAAAAGTGTTACATACATCTCATAACACGTACAAAAGGGGGATAGGAAAGTAATTTTGAAATAAAATGGAAGCTTTTCGTTTTGCACAACAAGAGTTTTTTTTGGGTTGTAAATGAACATAACATCTGACCAACTAAATTTGAATCTTTGTGCTTAAGTGGCTAAGGACTGCTGCCAATGAACGTCTATAATCTACTGAATTAATGCACCAACAAAACAATAATTTCTGACCAATAAAAGAAATACGATATTTCCTATCAATCACAGTTCTAGTTATACCTTCTGTAATTCGGAAAACATCCCTTTCTCCCATGGAAAAGCTCCTGTCTCTCTGTTTCTCATATTCATATGAAACATGGAATTTGGCAGGTCATCTACTCCATCATCAAAACTGTCATATTCTTCATTTATTGCAAGCAAATGTCTATGTGAGACATTTGAATTAGGATTAGTAATGTTCTGATTTCTTCTAAAACCACCTGTATTGTTTAATGTAAGTACTCCTCCAACTTTGTGAAACAGATGACCTGGTTTTCCTTTGCCATCCTTTGCGACTCTGGATGGGGATAACCTATAAGATGCTGGTTGTTTTAAGAGACTGGATGTATTGACATGATCCTCTTTTGGAGAATTAAGAAACTTGATCCACAACAGCTGCAGAGATTGCTGGTACCCTAAATCTGTTATTTCTCCTGGAGAAAAAAAATATCAACATTTGATGTGTAAAACTAAATGATGCATGGGTCACAACATATAAAGATGTCAGAAGACTCCTTGTTTATCTTCTGTACTGTATATATTACTGTGGTAAATTAAGACTGTCTATGGGGAGTTAACTCCATCTCAAAGCAGCTATATCTGGTGCAAGTTTCCACTAAATAGTGGTAAGGGTTGAAGAAAGCCAGGTGATCCAAGCTAATAATAAATGCAGTACAAAGTAAAGTCTCTTCACTGCATTACTCAGTGCAACCAAAAATTTAAAAAAATTTAATCAAGATTTTCTTATATGACATTAAATAATCAAATTTCAGAGTTCCATCAATTTTTCTTGACATATTTTGTTCACACATACTAGCAGTGACATGATTTTTTCAATGATGTATCTGTAATATAGCTGTTTATACACTCAATGATACAAAGATGGATAACTGACACACTTACCTTAAAAAACTTACTTTAAATCTTTAAAAGCCATGAATATTTATTAGCTTATTATCTTGTTAGCAATCTAGCAGGCATATATGTGGACAAATACTTGACCCTTACTAGGGAAAACCACATGAAGTTCCAACTGAATCCACTTTCAACAAATTGTTTCAAATTCAGCTTCTTACCATGTACAATAGAGACTTGAAACAAATTACCATCAATAATTGCAGAAGCTCCTGACTTGGTATCTCCACAAGAAGATTTCCAAAATCACATTGTAAAAGAGCTAGTCAGCTACAAGTAAGACCCAGTGATTTTGCAGGCTTGAGGTTCATATTTCATAGCCGCTATGTTAACAGGATTGGCCAGAGTATGAAGGGACAAAAACATAGACACTCTTTTACTTTTTTCTACCTTTCCTATTCTGTCTATCCTATTGCTACCTTTCTTTATTCTTGAACATGCACCACCCATAGCTTTACAGTCAAGTGTGACAGCATCAACATATTTATAGTTGTCTGAATATCTTGTTCATAAATGTATCAATATGTATCATACAGTATGTTGTGTATGGAATATGTGCTATACATGTATCAATATGTATCGTACAGTATGTTGTGTATGGAATATGTGCTATAAATGTATCAATATGTATCATACAGTATGTTGTGTATGGAATATATGCTATAAATGTATCAATATGTATCATACAGTATGTTGTGTATGGAATATGTGCTATAAATGTAACAATATGTATCATACAGTATACTGTGTATTGAATATGTGGTAATTTGTGGCAAGAGCATATCAATTCAGCATACACTCATTCACAAAGACACCACTACCATCCATGTTGTGCCTGAAGTCCTTCTGCCATAATGATTTGGCTAACTAAGGTTGTTGTTGTCGTTGTAGAGTTTAACGCCATTTTTTAGCATAAGATAGGCTATACATGGTGGCCATTATTAACGGTGGAGGTAGAAACACAGAAAGAACCACCAACCCACAAGAAGCTGCCGGCAAGCTTTCTCACATATCCACATTGGCTGAACCCGAGACTCTAACCCGCAAAGACAGAGGTGAGATGGTTGTGATCCGTAATGTTGAGCGCTTTAGACCACATGGCCACTCAGGGCCTATCTAAGAATGGTAATAATGCTGTAACCTTGAACTAGGATATAAAGTGACACTGATCACTGAATATCTTGAATCGAGAACAGCTGCAATAGCTCAAGTGTTAGAGTATTTGACTGATAATCCTAGCATCATGGGTTCAATACCTTCCCAGATCAGCTCCTATTTCTTTGGTGTAATATAGCTGATTAAGTGCTTTCAAAAACAACCAACCAACCAAGTGACCAATCGACCTATGCCAATAAGAGTGCCAGTTAATATGAATAAACCACTTAATTTATAAAGCTCTTAGAAGAAGAAAATGCTAAATGTACAACAGAGACATATAATTTTCCAAAGTAGTATATAGTTTGTAAGATAATAAAATCAACAAATCACAACTGTAATATACCATAAGTACATTATGGCTGACAAAAACATGAATCAATTATTAAAGGTAACTACTATGATCCAAACACAAGAAAACAACAAGGAAATATATCAAATCAATCCACTGACATTATTTCACATCACAGATGTTTAATTTTCCTTTTCTATGTTCACTGATACAATAGTTACCACATATTACCTTCTTTAAATTCTTTGTTTAATTCCTCCAGTTCATGCCTCAAGTAGAATGGAAGTGGAAGAATGGACAGGTTTGAGGGCTTTGGTTTCTCTGCAACAGGAATTTCTATCTGTCTGAACTCAATATGAGGACTTCTGAAAAGATGATAACAAATTTGATCCTCCACGTATTTTAAGTAAATCAAAACGCCTTTCACACTTGTTGAGATGAATCAGACTATTCTGAGTAGTGTTATTATATATATATTATATATGTTAGATATATTAAGAAGTCTTTTAGTAAATACCTTGTGTCTCTATGAATACATGTGAAGAAGGGATAGCAAAGTTTTCAATTTGGCTACCATGGAAACCGTATTTGAGATCTGATGGGCAAACTTTTAATAAGAAGTGTTTTAGTGAAAGCCCTATGTCATTTTTGCTATCCATTCTGAAGTAGCTACCAAGATTTTCAAATAGAACACAATGGCAGGCACGGGATAAATTATATCTCATGAAACATTTTTAGATGAAACTCCATGACATTGCACCAATCTGTTTAGTAAAAGTAAAAACAAGATTTTCAACTGGACCATCATTGTGGTCAAAAAGATGGTCTAATCTTAACTAATTTAATTTATGTCCAAGTAAAAAAAAAGTCCTTAAGTGAAAGACCCATGTGTTTAAAGCCAGTGTCAATAACAAAATTTTCAAAATGGCCACAAAAGCAGCCATCTTGGATGTCAAATCAGCACCATTATCATCAAGGACAAAAAATAAGTCATCATTGAAAACTACAAGTCACAATGTCTATTACTTTATGTGAAGTATCAACAAAGCAATTTATCAAGATGACCATTTTCATTTATTAACTAATTACTAGCTTATTACCATCCATTCATGATGAATAGTGATAACATTGATTATCAAGATAAACTGGAAGTCCAAGGAAATTACCAACTGGCACCATTTTCATTCAGGACCAGCTAAACCTCAACAAAAGTTCTTTGGTAAAAATCTGATGTTGATATGACCATCCATTCAAAAAAATAGCAATAAGAATTTGATGACAGCCACCGGGGCAAACATATTGGATGTCCAAGGGCAACCATTCTCATTTAGGACCAAGCTTACATATCATGGTCAATTTCTGCTCAGAAATTCTGGCCTTTAGGATGTTGACAAGCTCAACCAATCAGATGCAAGATCTTCTCAATAAGATGTGTGGATGTCACTCATAACTGGAAGCCATCAGTGGCTGAGTGGTCTAAAGCACTCACCTTTGTTCATGTGGGTTTGAGTCTTGGGCTTAGCCAATGTAGGTATGTAAAAAAGCTTGTCAGTAGCTTCCTGTGGGTTGGAGGGTTTCCCTGAGCTCTGGGTTTTTCCTCCAAAATATATACTGACAGCCAATTATAGCCTATCCTGTATTGAAAAATGGTGCCAATCCCACAACAACATCAACACTTATAACTAAGCAAAGATATAAGCTTATATACCAGATCTGGTCAAGACATGATACAAGATATTGCTTCCATAGCACTCAAATGCTCAGCCAATCCAATGCAAGATCATATCAAAATCTGGTCAAATTCTGATTAGAAAAAACTCCGCCATCAGATGCAAGATAACTTCATTAATGTTCATTATACAGCAGAACAACTTGATAACTGCCTGCATTCATTGCTTGAAAAACATGCCATACCTACCAAGTGCAGAGTATCAATTTAAAAGTGTTCTCTGTGGTATAGCAGTGTCAGGGACCAGCTTTGCACTGCTAAAAGAGATCACCATACAGCAGAGAGGCTTTGGCTTTCCACCAGACTCACTATCCATAAACAAATCTATGAAGCCACTAAGAAGTACGTCACAAACATAGTACATTTAGCTAAATTATCCCACTACATTACTAAGATCACGGAGAGTTCCAGCCGCAATTAGCTCTTCGAGATAACTAACAACTAATGTCAAGGAACCTAATAATGTTTCCTAACTGTTTGTTTGTTTGATTAGGATTTTTAACGTAGCTTTAACAATTTTTCAGTCATATCGCTACAATGTCTGCAGTGAGGCAGTGTATAGTGATGTCTAGCACTGAGACATCATGCCGCAGACATGTAGCATGATGTCTCACCCAGTCACATTATCCTGACACTAGGCCGGCCAGTCCTAACACTAACCTCTTGATGCTGAGCGTCGAGCGAGGCAGCTGTTAGTACCATTTTTGTAAGTCTTTGGTATGACTCGGCCGGGGATTGAACCGACGACCTCCCGTTTCCGGGGCAGACGCTCTAACCACTAGGCCACTGGAGCGGTTGTTTCCTAACTGAAATATTTTCATAAATTTTTATGTTTTATAATTTCATGGTGTTTATTTTTTGTTTTTGTTTTTGTTGTCATATCATTATAGATGTTGCAAAGCGCTTAGAGCTTCTAAAGATTAGGCGTAATACAAAGTCCTCATTATTATTATTATTATTATTACTATATCAATCCAGAAATCTTATCTTTTGAATAATCAACATGTTACACACAATATCAATCCAGTAGACTTATTTTTCCAATAACCAATAGGTTATACACTATATTAATCCAGAAGACTTATTTTTTGAATAATCAACAGGTTATACACTAAATCAGCCAACCTTAATCTAAACCTACATTTCAGACCAGGCTGCCTCTAACATTCAACAATCACAACCAACTGATGGACCAAGTTGCCATGGGAATTTCATAACAGCTGAGCACCGGATGATACCTTAAATCTACACAATTTAATAAAACAATGAGAGGCAACGAACCTCTCCAGTAATGAAATGTCACCAATGAGAGACAAAGAACCTCTCCAGTAATGAAATGTCACCAATGAGAGACAAAGAACCTCTCCAGTAATGAAACTTCACCACTGAGAGACAATAAAACCTCTCCAGTAATGAAACAGCACTGAGAGGCAAAAAACCTCTTTAATAATGAACAAAATAGCAGGGAGGCAAAGAACCTCCAATAATGAATTAACAGCACTGAAAAAAATAACCTCTCCAAAAATTATTAGTATATATTTTTTGAACAAAGAAGGGATATCAGGGCTAATTTGAAGAAAAGTAGCCAAAAGTAGGAAGCTCAATGAAAAATTAGTGAATAGTAGCAAAAGATGGGGCCACTTGACACCTGTGCCTTATTAATATATGTGGATGTTGCCATAATCAAACTAGGATCTCATAGATATAAGATTACAAACCAAATGAAGCAAAGTCTGGTGGGAGTGGAGCCCTGAGTGGCCTAAAGCGCTTTCCGTTATGGATCACTGCCGTCTCACCTCTGTCTGTGTGGGTTCGAGTCTAAGATTCGGCTAATGTTGTTATGTGAGAAAGCTTGCCAGTAGCTTCTCGTGGGTTGGTGGTTCTTTCCGGGGTTTTCCCGGGTTCTTCCTCCAACAATAATACTGGCCGTCATGTATAGCCTATTGTGTGCTGAAAAATGGCGTGAAACCCTAAACCAACATCAACAGCAAAGTCTTGTCAGATGGCCTCTGGAATGTTCACTAGTAAATGTAATGTCAAGAGCACACTGAGCTTAGGAACCTGCATTGAAAATAGCTAGCAATCAGTGGATTTCTAAATATTCAGTGAGGTCTGATAGTAAAATTCGCCACAAAACGTGAGATGGGGGTTGTGAAAATTATGCTTAACACTGTTCCAAGTTATAGCTACCAAAAAAAGGAAAGAATTATTAAAATACATTTCATTTCTATTACATATCAAACAGATAACTGGGGACAATAAACGTTTAGATTTTTCTCTTACACTCACTGAGATTAAAAGTTGCTTATGTGATTGGTCTTGATATCTTCTATATAATAAATGATAAATGATACCAATATAGAGAAGGCTAAGAGGTTATCATTCTATTTTCCAAATCTGATCGCCTGAGCACTTGCATTGACTTTACAATGTTTTGAGCAAGCATTCAAATGGTCCATAAGTAATTAAATCTCAATTGAATGAAGATTTCCACAACCTTAGAAAATTCCAGTCAGAAATCAATAAATTTAACTCTAGCTCTGACAGTTCAAATGCAACTCAGTTATATATTCTTTCTGTGATCATGGCAGGTGAAAATTCACTTTATTTCCTTTCTGACATTAAAGGCTTTCCCTTGTGGCATAGGAACCCTGTATAAACAATATGGATACTCAGGTAAATGATATATGTGAATTTCTTCCATACAAGTGTTATTGAACTTACTGCTTATCGCTGGAAATATCCTCAAATTTCACTGTGTTTAGATCATATGCATCTGTTTTATTCCCTGCTGATGTCTTGTTGGTAGCTGTAGATTTACTGTCATTGTCAGTTTTTCCATGTGAATAATCTATTGGCTCTAACTTGACACTTGTGTCCACCGTTAAAGTAAAATTCATCTGTAATGTAACAAAACAGTGCTTATTTTACTTGCTTACCATTTTCTGTGGAAGGAAAATATAGTGTTATCAATGTTTACCTCTAGGAATACCTACCTGTTTAGTCTATCAAGTGCTAAAAATGATATTAAACTCCAAAACACATTAGTCTGATTTGAACCTTTTCAATTAATTAGTTACAGAGTTATTGCTCCTTTGAACAACTCTAATACACATATTCAGTTTCACAGTCACCTAGGAACAACTACAATATACAATTTTCAATTTCAATCACTTCTGAACAACTCCAAAACAGTTTTACAGACATTTAAAACAACTCCAATACACAATTTTCAGTTTTACATTCACTTTGGAACAACTCCAATACACATTTTCAGTTTCACAGTCACTCTGGCACAATATGATATAATACGAGCAAATTTGGGTAAACTTATTAAGAATGTTAACCTTTAAAAGAACCTTGATGTCACATCAAAACACCCATGTGACAAAACAAATGGAAAAAAGTATAATCCAAAAGTTAATGTAAGGTAAGTTAATGAACAATTATGTTTCTGTTTGTATGTACATGTATCATTTGATATTATTAAGTAGGGATTTATAACACAAGAATATTCTCTGAAAGATTCCATATGAATGTTAATATGTACATAAACCTTATAACAACAGAAGTAGTAACTGTTAATGAACAATGGAGTCATTTCATTTTCTTCTGAAATGGACAATATCATATACTGGACAATATCATATACTGGACAATATCATATACTGGACAACTGGCAGTGTGTCAAATGTCTGACAACAGCCATGTGTTTTTATAAAGCAGTGCCCAATAATTTCAACAACCCAACGCTGCAACATTGACACTGATGATTAGCAATTACTTAATTAGGTCCTAGGTAAATTAAGTGAATTATGAATTCAGATAACAAACCTTTTTCTGGCCTCTACATTATTTGGTACTTGGCTATGTACTACAGTTGTCTGAGCAAACATGCCACTCAACAAAGCAAACATCTGTTGGATTCTTTCATTTTAGACTTAGCAATGATTGTACACAGGATGCACTATAGACACACACAAAAGATTTAACATCCTTATTGTTGATGGTTCAATAATAATTAAATTAACAATTATTGGCTTTTTAAAGACCTGGTGTAATTTTGTTAAAAATAAGCCAATTTCAAAGTGCAATGATTGACTATATACAGATCTAAAACATTAACTGTTTTAATTCATGTAAAAAAAGATGCAGTGAAGACATTTGTTTCTGAAAGAACGCAACACATATTGCCAAATATTGAAATCCTGCACTTGGTTTTTTGTATAAACTTTGTACTTCTTTATTAAACTGATGAACTCATGGTAAAATTTTGTAAGCAACATCTTAGTCATGTTATATCCATGGTAAAATTTTGTAAGCAACATCTTAGTCATGTCATATCCATGGTAAAATTTTGTAAGCAACATCTTAGTCATGTTATATCCATGGTAAAATTTTGTAAGCAACATCTTAGTCATGTTATATCCATGGTAAAATTTTGTAAGCAACATCTTAGTCATGTCATATCCATGGTAAAATTTTGTAAGCAACATCTTAGTCATGTCATATCCATGGTAAAATTTTGTAAGCAACATCTTAGTCATGTCATATCCATGGTAAAATTTTGTAAGCAACATCTTAGTCATGTCATATCCATGGTAAAATTTTGTAAGCAACATCTTAGTCATGTCATATCCATGGTAAAATTTTGTAAGCAACATCTTAGTCATGTCATATCCATGGTAAAATTTTGTAAGCAACATCTTAGTCATGTCATATCCATGGTAAAATTTTGTAAGCAACATCTTAGTCATGTCATATCCATGGTAAAATTTTGTAAGCAACATCTTAGTCATGTCATATCCATGGTAAAATTTTGTAAGCAACATCTTAGTCATGTTATATCCATGGTAAAATTTTGTAAGCAACATCTTAGTCATGTTATATCCATGGTAAAATTTTGTAAGCAACATCTTAGTCATGTTATATCCATGGTAAAATTTTGTAAGCAACATCTTAGTCATGTTATATCCATGGTAAAATTTTGTAAGCAACATCTTAGTCATGTTATATCCATGGTAAAATTTTGTAAGCAACATCTTAGTCATGTTATATCCATGGTAAAATTTTGTAAGCAACATCTTAGTCATGTCATATCCATGGTAAAATTTTGTAAGCAACATCTTAGTCATGTTATATCCATGGCAAAATTTTGTAAGCAACATCTTAGTCATGTCATATCCATGGTAAAATTTTGTAAGCAACATCTTAGTCATGTTATATCCAATCATGTACTACAACAAAGTAGGATACAATTGGATTTCATTCTAATTCTTTTAAATTTTCACTTTGTATTGTAGTGAAATACATTATTTGTTGAGTTTTACTAAACATGATAGTTTTGCTTTTCTGTTACTTAATTTAAGACGATAGAGCTGTAACAATCATCAAATCATTAGACCCCTTCCATAACTTAACTGTAAAACCTATAAACAACATGGAATGTGGTCTACAACTTGTCATTATACTAAAAAACCATTTTTCTTCCACCAATCTAATAGGCTTCTTTTTCATCCAATTGACAAGTCTAAGTCATCTCTTTGGTGATGGTATCTGCTTGATAGCTCAAAACTTTGTTTAGAAACAATTTATTGTTCATCTTTCATTCACTATGGTATTGACATTAAAATATTAACCACAGAATTAATAGGCTTTCTTCTTTACCCCAAGTTTAAGCCATCCACAAAGTCTGAAGATGAAGAACTAATGCTATTGTGAAAAAAACACTAATAGTCAGTGACCTTGATCTTTGACCTTTAGATCCCAAAATGAATAGGCTTCATTCATCCCCTAAGTGCATGCCATCCATAAAGTTTGATCAAAGTATGTAATGTTGAAAATAATGTTCACTGTATGTAAACAATTTGTATTCTTTCACTTACAGTAACTATGATATCTGATCACAAAATCAACAGGTGTCTTCTTTACTGCAAGTTTTAGCCTTCTACAACATTTGGTAACTATAGATGCTACAAACCATTTTTGCTTTCAGCCATGTTGGCTTTGACCTTTGACTTCAAAATCAATACTGTTCTCCTCTGACACGTGTGCAAGCCATCTACAAATTTTAGTAACTGTTAATGGTGGAAAACATGTTACTTGTACAGGAATAAAACAGGAAACAGACAGAAGGACAAACAACATCATAACAAATGGCAGGCATTTTTTAAAAAAGGATTCATCACAAATTGACCAATTCTTAATCCAGCAAACATCTGTCCAGAAAGTAAGACTAATGTTCAATGGAAACATGTTCAGTCATGCAAGCCTGAGTGTAGACAGTATCCCCCATGGTTCCACTTAGTAAACACAAGCAATACAAAAATCATGACATTTAAATAGGCATTAGACTTACTTGTTTCTTCAACTTTGTTACATTTTCTTCTTTGCCATTCAGCTGAAAATATATCTTTGTCTCATTGTGCCCAGAATGTATAACAAAGGTCATGACCTTAAACTTCTTTGCAATGGCAACTGCTCTGATAACCTTGTTCTCCTCTTGCTCTGCAGAATCAATGGCTCCAAATGTGGTCATGAAGTTTGTCAGATTGAAGAACCCTACCGTCTCGCCTAGAAAGAAAACAAAGTATAATGTTTTTCCATAAATGTTAGTATAGAAGTATGCTAGAATGGATGCAGTCCCTTGTGAATCATTCCTAGATGGGACTGTATGATGGATTTTTGATGAAAGCATCAACTACAACAACTTTAATTACTCACCATCCCGAATCCTAATACTTACTAATATGTTACAGGAAAACTCTGATATAACATCACTGCTTGGATCCGAAAAATGCCATAGTCCTATGTAATGCATGGATCGTACTCAGTTTTGATGTCAACAATATAGGAAATATAGGAATTCCAAACTTGAAATAAATGATAATTATTGGATACAAGCATTCAAAAAAGAAATTTTCAAAACTTGTCTGAATTGTCACCTTAATAAAGCAGCCACCTGATCTCAAGTGACCATTCTGACCCCATCAAGTAAATTTACTATATAAAGTTGCATATATAATAGTAACCAGCTATTTGCAGTCAGCGGCCAGTTGTTTTCTAACCAAATAATGGTTTCTCAATGCCTTAAGTGGTCACTGGAGTGTATCAACAGTGACTGCTCAGTATGTACAAACTAAATTTCTGCTTCACTTGGATGATATTGTTTAGATAAAGGCATATCATGTGAATCAATGTGTAAATATTTCACATCCACTTGTAATCAATGCACTCAAAATACACTACCAGTGTAACTTAAATAGGCCAATGTCAAGTGAGGCAGTCTGCTGATGGTGGGAACAGCAGTGAAATTCTTGCAGCATAAACATATTTTGTGCCAATGTGACTGGTACAGTTCAGTGAGTTACATTTTGTGCCATTGTGACTGGTACAGTTGAATGAGTTAAGTTTTTTACCAGTGTGACTGGTAGAATTCAATGAGTTGCATTTTGTACCTGTGTAACTGGTACAGTTGAATGAGTTTTCATTTTGTGCCAATGTGAATGGTCTGTCAATGTGTTGTGTTTTGTGCCAATGTGACTGGTACAGTTCAACAAGTTGCATTATGTGCCAATGTGACTGGTACAGTTCAATGAGTTGCATTTGTCAGTGTGACTGGTACAGTTCAGTGTGTTGTGCTTTATGCCAATGTGACTGGTACAGATCAATGAGTTGCATTTTGTGCCAGTATGACTGGTACAGTTCAATGAGTTGCATTATGTGCCAATGTGACTGGTACAGTTCAATGAGTTGTACTTGTGTCAGTGTGACTGGTACAATTCAGTGTGTTGTGCTTTGTGCCAATGTGACTGGTACTGTTCAATGAGTTGCATTTTGTGTCAGTGTGACTGGTATAGTTCAATGAGTTGCATTTGTGTCAGTGTGACTGGTACAGATCAATGAGTTGCATTTTGTGCCAGTGTGACTGGTACAGTTCAATGTGTTGTGTTTTGGGCCAATGTGACACTGATAGTTTAATGAGTTGCATTTATGCCACTGTGACTGGTACAGTTCAATGTGTTGTGTTTTGTGCCAGTGTGACTGGTATGGTTCAATGAGTTGCATTTATGCCACTGTGACTGGTACGGATCAATGAGTTGCATTTTGTGTGCCAGTGTAAATGGTACAGTTTGACAAGTTGCATTTTGTGCCAGCGTGACTGATACAGTTCAATGAATTGCATTTGTTTCAGTGTGACAGGTACAGTTTGATACCTTCAACTGTATGCCTGTGAATAAAAAATCTGATGAAAAAAGTTTATTTTTAAAGATTTTAAAGACAAATATAAGTTACATCCATTTTTAATAGGGTCAGGGATCATTCAGTTCTGACAGGGTTGATGGGGTCAGGGATCATTCAGTATTTAAAATCTTGTCTGTAAAGTAAGGCCAAGTTTCAGTTTACATGCCACTAACTATAGCCACATAAGGCCTCTTTCTTAAACTCTATTTATCACAGGCCACTCACAGAAAGGTACTGTGTTATGATCCTGAAAAACTGAGCAACTGATCAATCTCAATAAAGTTTCTGAAGGGTGAAAAGCTGTTCAAGAACTAATAATACAAGTTGACTGAACAAAGATTCAACCCTTTCTTTCCATCATATATAAGCCGTTAACTGATGATGATTATTATGACGAGAGTACAAATTCATCCCGTCTAATTAGATTCTGGGATAATGCAATATACAAAACTTGTCAGTTAAAAACAAAAGCCAATTTACAGCCACCAATAGAAATTAAATAGATTGCAAATTATTGTTGCTCTGATTTATACTCACTATATTCATTCAATTAGCTAAATAAAAACCAAAAATATCCTCAGTTAAAAAAGTAAACCTCCCCCCCAAGTAAATGGTAAGTTCCTTAAGCTTACTCCCTAGTCATCAAATACCTCTCACATTAGCCGACTCATTTGATCTCCATAACTGAGTGAATTACCTAGATATATTGTAAACAAAGAAGAAATATTCCCAATCAATGAGTCTGTCCTCTATTTCACAATCCTAATTAATGAATCAATCTGCCCTGTTTCACAATCCTATTCAATGAGTCTGTCATCTATTTCACAATCCTATTTAATGAGTCTATCCTCTATTTCACAATCCTAATTAATGAATCTATCCTCTATTTCACAATCCTAATTAATGAGTTTGCCATCTATTTCACAATCCTATTTAATGAGTCTATCCTCTATTTCACAATCCTATTTAATGAGTATCCTCTATTTCACAATCCTAATTAATGAGTCTGTCCTGTTACACAATCCTAATCAATGAGTCTGTCCTGTTTCACAATCCTAATCAATGAGTCTGTCCTGTTTTTAATCCTAATCAATGGGTCTGTCCTGTTTCACAATCCTAATCAATGGGTCTGTCCTGTTTCACAATCCTAATCAATGGGTCTGTCCTGTTTCACAATCCTAATCAATGGGTCTGTCCTGTTTCACAATCCTAATCAATGAGTCTGTCCTGTTTCACAATCCTAATCAATGGGTCTGTCCTGTTTCACAATCCTAATCAATGGGTATGTCCTGTTTCACAATCCTAATCAATGGGTATGTCCTGTTTCACAATCCTAATCAATGGGTATGGCCTGTTTCACAATCCTAATCAATGAGTATGTCCTGTTTCACAATCCTAATCAATGGGTATGTCCTGTTTCACAATCCTAATCAATGGGTCTGTCCTGTTTCACAATCCTAATCAATGGGTCTGTCCTGTTTCACAATCCTAATCAATGGGTATGTCCTGTTTCACAATCCTAATCAATGGGTATGTCCTGTTTCACAATCCTAATCAATGGGTCCGTCCTGTTACACAATCCTAATCACGAGTCTGTCCTGTTTCACATGCACATGTTCAGTGTCAATTTTACAGAGATTACAGTCACAGGCTTGTAAAATCAACAAACAATTTATTTCTCCACAACACAAAAAGTAACTTTAAAAGATATTACAGTATTGTAAATTAAATCCTAAATAATCCTAAATGTCCTATCACAAGTCCATAAGAACAGAATGTTCTAAATGAATTCCAACAGTTTTTAATATCCTGATGTACCACAATGATGCAATCCAGAATGTCATTGAACGAGTTCTCAACAATATCAAAATAATGTGTTAATTCAATATCAATGAGCACTTCATAATTCCAGAGAATAATTTAAATAAATAATTTTACCCGAATTATCTCTGAGCAGAACTGCAAAATCTGTTCATGGATTCCCACACTATATATATATATTCCCACTTGACGTAGATACAAATCATTCTAATGGAAAATTCCATCAATATATAAGCATGTCTGTTTCTATAATATTCTGAACTTAAAAAGCTATATCAACATCTTACTTACAACTTACAATCAAGGACAAAAGTTAGATATGTAAACATATTGTTTATAAATGACCAAGATCTTCATGGACAATCTACAATCATGGACAAAAGTTAGCTTAGTAAATATAGTTTTTTTAAATGACCAAGATCTTCATGGACAATCTACAATCATGGACAAACGTTTAGCTCACAATATAGATATCCGTAACAACTTAAATTCATGGATTATAGAAAAGGTCTTATTGTTTCACAGAAAGACTGAATGTACTCTTCTGAAATCAATTTGACATAGCTGATTATAATTGTCCATTCCAATCTCCTGTGTCAAATCCAGTCTCAAATAACAAATACCCTAATATAGAGTAATACAGTGGTGTCCTGTACAAACAAGTCAGACTGTACTTACCTTTGGGCAGGATATAGCTGGTCTGGTTCTCAAATAATTCAATCTGATAAAGCTGTTTAAAGTTTGTTACACCACAATCTCCTGCATCAAATCCACACTGTCTCACATTACAGGACTGAAAAAGGGAAATATAAGGAAAAATATAACAAATGATAAATTTCATGCAAGAGTTGCATCTGTTTCAGTCAGTTCTCCTTTTATACAACATTAGCATTTGTTTTACACGATTTGACTGCTTTGTTATGTCAGCTTCGTCTGAACATTAAGACCTGGAATTTGCCTTATTTTTTGTCAAATTATGTTTTTACATTTTTTCAGGCACAAGTCTCTTACAATAGTGGGATAGTTGTTATTGGTAGAGAAAATAACAGCATTAAAACCTACATGATATATTTTTTTAAACATTTGCATCTTTTTATTCTTGACAAAAGATATTACCAATTCCTTAAATTTGATGAAATATGGTCCTCACACTTTCATCTAAGGTAAAACAAAACTCTGCTGCAGATAACTTAATATGGCTTCTTGATGTACACTGAATTCACATTGAAAAATTCGTTACAAAAACACAAACCTGTGAGAAAGAAAGATAAAATGGACAATAAAACAAATCTTAATTTCAGGAGGAAAATTTGAAAAGTCTGATGAGATTGTAGCCTGAACCAAATGCTGCAAATGAGTACATGTCTCTCCTTCCAAGAAAACTCTTTTCTAGAAGGTTCTTTGTAATTCTTTCATTTTAATTGACTGATTGACTGATTAATTGATTCATTGTTTGATTGATTGAGATTTGGTGGAGTATTGGCAATGTAAGACTATATCCAGCCCAAACAAATTTTGTATGAGATGTTATTTGATTTATGGATGAAAAAATGCATACTAAAATGAGATACCATTGAAGGTTCCCAATCAACAGCATACATGCCAACCCCTGACGAGGAAAAAGTGTAATCCAAGTGGTCAAAAAGCGGAATCCAGGCAGAAAAAGCATAATCCACACATAACATGCTAAAATTTCAATTAACAATGATTTATTTGCCTGTCACGGAATGTTGTAGTTTTTATTTAGGAAAGACATGTACTCGGGTTTTGTTTATCGTGTGCAACGATACCTGAGGGTGATTTATATATATACATATATATATATGGGCAGTTGTACTTCGGAATCGTGAGTACAATTCGCTCTATGCCGCACGTGCAGAGTGTTCTGATACGGAGCACGAATCCGTATAAATGCTTTGCTATATGTAAAGGGTCTTTATATTACTACGGGTTTTGTCAACAAGCGGCTGGTTTCAAGGACTGTAGCTATAGGGTTATAGATCCGAGGGAGGGAGGATTGCACAACTTTAGCTGTAGGGGTAAGTACATTTTTGATACTGAGTGATAGCTTTTTGTATCACTATATTTACCTTTGCATGTACATTATAGTTTTTTTTTACACGGCATAATGCGTGCATTTTCTACTCTTGTTCGCAAGGCATTTAATTTGGTAATATAAAGCTCTATTTTGTTAAAAAAGAATTGTTTACTATTCAGCATTAACGAACAGGAAAGGTTTACTATAGAACCTGTTATTGTGATAATAATAGTCTTGATAATTTGTCGTGTATAACGTCATTACGTTATGTCTGTATCAAGGTTAGTACACGGTGTCGGGTATATTTTCAGCTAATTGTACGAGGGTGTTAAACGTCCGGGGTGTCCGGAGCTGTCAAACGTCGGGAGCTGTGTTTAAATGCACTGGTGTGTCCAGAGCTGTTAAATGTGCCGGAGTGTCTCATGTCTAGCGTCCGGAGTGTCTAATGTCAAGGGTGACAAGGGTCACCCAGCAGTAGAGCTGTCTAAATGACCAGAATCACTGGAGGGTCTAATGTTTCGTAGTATTCCGAGGGTCCGGAGTCTGTAGAAATTGTGAAGTTCTATTGTACCAGCTGTGGAGCTGTATACTAATAGTTGATTATATATATTTATTCGTAAATTGTTAGCCGTGGGCTAATGTGGGTTTGCGGAACCCAGTATATGGTTTGGGACTGGAAAGATAAGTTGTTATCTGTCCTGTTATTATTTTTCAAATATAGTTTCGCTACTTGAGCGTATAAATTTTTACTATATGAGTAATCCTGAATTGTTTACTACGCGAGTAAACTGTATTCATCTTTTTTTTTGTATAATTTTTTTCGCTGGGGTTTTGTATCATTGTTTTTTTATCATTGTATCATTGATTCGTATCATTGTTTTGTATCATTGGATCATTTATTTGTATCATTATATAATTCGTTTGCATCTTCTAGTCTGTGCGTAATTATGTATAATTAAATCCAATATTTGGACTACACTACGCACTCATTTCATTTTTCTGTCGCCACATTAAACAATAATCTTTATATCCGTATCATAAAAGGTGTTTGTTATCAATCCGAAATATCCGTCCCGGTTATCTTGTTACATTGCCCCTCTTGTCTTTTAATATCTTTTACTGCTTCAAGTTTTCATATGTAGCACTTTTAGCTTTACACACACATAGACTAGAATCCATCTGAAGACTTTTAGTGCCAAATATTAAAATTCTTTCCACACGGCCTGTAATAGACATAACGTGATGCTGCACACGTCTTCATATTTGGAATAGTCTGTTATTTTTTGATGCGTTTATTTTTTTGTCTGTTTCTAAGCCATCTGTTAAATTATTTGAAGGTGATATTATGCCTCTCATATATGCATCAACTAAAATAAAATATAATTTTAGGACCAAATACCTTCCGACTGGTTCTGCACTAAATATGAATTAAAACAAAGAATCTGCGTGTAAAGATTAATATTAGAAAACCAGTCTGTTCTCTCCTCCCTAAGCCGTATAGCTGCTATAAATAGGATACAAGGTCGAAAGTTTGAAAGTAGTACCAGGATGTTTCTTGGTAACAGAATAGATGCTATAAATAAAACATGATACTGTTAGGAAAGGGCATGCAAGTCCATGGACAATCGTACTCTTTTACTGAAGTTACACTGAAGCGATCTTTTCTAAAATATGGTTTGTGGGATTAATGGAATGTTAATACAAATGAAAAAACTATTTATTTTTTGGAACGTTGATATATCAAAAAAGCATAATCCATATATGTTTTTGTATAAGGAGTAATTTAGTGAGAAAAAAGTGTAATGATTACACCAAAAGTGCAATGGTTAGCATGTATGCAACAGGCAATATATATAATATGCAAATTGTGTAATTAAATAATAATGAAAGATACTTTTGGGGATTGACAGTATGCAAGTTGGTTAAAAATACTCAAGGGAATAGGGTGCACACAAGTTATATTTTAAAATAAATATTAACTAAGTATAGTCATTTAAAAAGAATGATTCATAATTTGACTTTTCACAGTGAGTTTCAATCGTTTTCCAGAGCTCAATGGACCTCAACAATTTTCTAAAGCAAACTGGCCTTGAACATGTTCCTGAGTCTCATTATTTGGAGCATAATAGGTCTCAAACATTTGCCAGAACAGAATGGGCCTCAAACATCTGCTAGTCTAAGAGCACATCTCACCTTTGTCTTCAGCTATGTATCATGCATCAGCCAATGGGGGTATGTGAGAAAGCATGCCAGTGACTTCTCATGGATCAGTAGTTCTTTCCAAGGTTTTCCTAGACCAGATATACTGGCCGCCAAGTATAGCCCATCATACACTGTAAGCCCCAAACAACAGCATTTTAATTGGTACAAATATTTCATCTCATTATTAATTTCCATATATGGTCACCAAATATCTATCAAAAATTATTTACATGATACAAATAATAAGTGAACTCCAAAAGTAAAAAATGCAAATACATGCCAAGCTTCTTTGTAGTCTTTAATAAGTACAAATATTTTCAGCCAAAAACTAATTTCAGGTTTTAAGTTAATTTGATGTCTGTATGGTTTACTATAATATTCCCATTTTTTCATGTTCTTAACATAATTCATTGGAATCACAAAAATGTTTTCACACAAGACTAGACATGTCATTTGTAAAACATAATTCATTGAATCACAAAAATGTTTTCACACAAGACTAGACATGTCATTTGTAAAATATAATTCAATGAAATCACAAAAATGTTTTCACACAAGACTAGACATGTCATTTGTAAAACATAATTCATTGAATCACAAAAATGTTTTCACACAAAACTAGACATGTCATTTGTAAAACATAATTCAATGAAATCACAAAAATGTTTTCACACAAGACTAGACATGTCGTTTGTAAAACATACATACCCTTACTACCAAAAAGGTCTAAAAAGGTTTCTTAGGAAAGACACACATCTGTATGTGTTGCCAGATGGACAGAACTATATTAAGTTGCCCAAACTGCAAGAAATGGGGGCATAAAAAATATTCCTACATTAAACTTACCGTATCACAGTAGCGATCAGACATCCAATTATTGGCACATCCTGGATTACAATAACCTGAAAACCAAAATATTATACTATGAATTCATTCTTATTCATGGGCAATTTTTGTGTGGAATATGTGGTTGTTGCTTGCCACAGGATTAAAAAAAACAAATCAACAATGATCCATCTTGGGAAATCTTACACCCCACCACATCCCCAATCCATGTATTTAAGTACATATAACATATATACCATCTTATAAGTCGAGTCTAACTTCAAACATGACAGACCCAGATCTGCCATTGCACAGATGAAGTTGTATAAATGACTTTCTACCTTTACTAACAGCAATAAATATTCATGACTGCTGAAATTAAAAGTAACTTTTACAGGGTAAGGATCATTTTGTGTTGATTCTTCACTTTTTGAATTAATGTGGGTATTTGGATATAGAAAAAAATTGACGTGTCAGTTTGGTTTGCTGTAAACAATCCTTTGTAATAACAGATAATTTAAATAATGTCCAGAAATTAGACCAATATAGTCAACATAATATTTTTAGAATACATTCTGAGAACTTTTATATTGAGTGCACTCTTCCACAACAGCTAATATAAGGACAGAAGAACATTTGAAGAATTGAGAATTCTGAAAAAATGTTAAAATCAGAGAAATGTTCTGCATCGCCCAAACTCACCTGCTTGATCAGATCGCCATCCCCCAACCCCATGCCATGGCCCAGCTCCATGCTGGGCTGATGTACCTGAAATGAAAAGCATCCCTCACAAATACTTCATTCACAGTACACATGTAAATACTGACTCAGTCTGCTAATGGCACATCATCACATGAAAGACTAATCACAATCAAGGCAAATGTAGTAAAGTGCATTTATAGCCAATGGCATGTTTCAAAAGCCACATGGTCCAATTCAGACCAGTGCAGCCTACTAATAGGGAGCCCATCATGTTATCAAGTGATTTTCTTTCAAATCTAAATTCTCTGTGTTGGTAAAATCTGCTGCAGTTCTGTTGACATACAATAAGATGTAAATTATTCTAGAATTATATTAACAGAAAAAGATAATAGATGTATATCAGTGATGGACTGGTAGAACAATTTGCCAGGTCTGGTAACCCAGCTGGACTGGGTATTTCTGGATAGTACAAAATCAGGCCAGGACTGGGCAGCTGAGCCAGGTACATCTCCAACCATCCATAATGAATATCATCTGAATCAATAAATATGATAGAAATTCTGATGAAAAAAACCATACCATTTTCCATAATGCTTATTATCATCATCACTGTAAATGTAAACAATTTCACTTTCCTGATTTTAATGTTGCTCATTCTCAACACTGTCAGTTGCTATCTATGTTTGATTTAATTTATGTTTGATTTAATTTAATTCTTTGTTTGTTAGTTTCAATTTTTTTATATTCCATTACATGCTATTGTGATATATATTTATTTACTGAAGATGATATTTTCCAGAACTTCAGTTCAGTTTTTCAAAACCTAAAATCAGGAATGTTGTATCCAAGTGGACCTAGTTCCTAATCTTAATACTTAATTTGATGTAAACAACTTTTAAAGTTTTTTTAAAATTCATTCTTATCGTGGGATTTTGTATAGAGTGAAACCAAGCCTCTACTAGAGTATGCTGTAATTGCAAAATTCTGGCTTTACCTGTAAGCTGATAATCCAGGTGTCTGTTTTACACAGTAGTCAGGTTCGATAATGATGTTTGGAGATATAATTTTCAGTTGGACTATTAAACACTTTGATGTCTTCTTCTGCTGTTACCAGTTTGAGTTTATTTTTAATTTTCTTCAAACCATTTGGATACTAAGAAATTAATTTACCCTGGAAATACTTGTACTTTGAATTAATTCTTGGACAAAGACATTTATTGAAATTTATTTGGAATTCAAACACCGTAGAGTTATTTTCTGTAGTTCAACAAAGAACTGTAGACATCAGTACTAAACAGGCATATGTTATCGCCTTCCATGCAGAATTTTCATCAGGACTCAAACTCAAATTCAATATAACATTTTTATTACTTGGGCTTCTAATTTTTATTCTTGGATCATTCTAGGATTATTTTTGGATCTGACTCTTAAAACTGTTAAGTTCTGTTTTTTTGTTTCTAGGGAAAAAAAATATTTGTAAAATTTTAACAAAGCTTGTTGTTTTCGCTTTCTCTTTGTTACTGTTAATGAGAGCCTAAACACGTAACACAGTCCTTAGAACCATCTCTCTCCCTCTCCAAAAAATAAAAAAGGATTTGATGTTTGGGCCGTTTCTTCATCCATTCTGTTACATGACATGTCTGGGGAAAGAGAAATGCATAGATATGACAGCCAGTTAGAGCCAGACATCCAACATTTCATCTGACTCATTGGCTGCTACACTGATTTCGTATTGAACTCATGCCATCACAACCCTATCAGAAATTGGAAAGGCTAAATCCCACAAGCTTAAAAGAAGATAAAATAAAAGCTAATTCTCTGAAACCTAGATTACTGACAACTACAGTAAATCATGCTGAACATTAAAGTAGTGAATACTGGTGGTTAGAATCCTGAAACATGACAACAGCAGTTCTGAAGACTAAATATAAAAGTCCTGAAAACTGACCATTGCATACCCAAGTACTGCACATTAGAACAGAGATCACTGCACACATGAATACTGGCCATCACATACCCAAGTACTGCACATTCAAATACTGATCACTGCACTACTGAACACTGGCAATCACATATCTGAGTACTACACATTAGAATAGTGATCACAGCACCCCTGAATACTGGCAATCACATACTCGAGTACTGAACATTATAATGTGATCACTGAACCCCTGAACACTGACAATGACATACTTGAGTACTGAACATTAGAATAGTGATCACAGCACTCCTGAATACTGGCAATCACATACGTGAGTACTACACATCAGAATAGTGACCAGAGTACCCTGAATACTGTCAATCACATACTCAAGTACTGAACATTAGAATAGTGATCACTGAACCCCTGAACACTGTCAATCACATACCTGAGTACTGAACATTAGAATAGTGATCATTGCAAACATGAATACTGTCTATAATGTATAACAGAAATAAAACCAATGAAAAAAGATCAACCCACTTCCAAGCATTAAATATTTCAATTCTTAATACTGATAACTGCATACCAGAATACTGGCAATTAAACTGCTGACAAGAATACTGACCAATTATTTATAAATACTGACCAGTGCAGTCCCCTCCATCCCATTCACACTCTGAATTGTTACAGGCCTTGTCACAGTATCCATCGCGTATCCAGGTAGAAGGGCAGCCCTCCTGGCAGTTAGGTACAGGCCATGTCAGGTACACCTGAGAAATTATATGCAAATGACATTATATTAATTACATCAAACCTTGACTACCAGTAAAACAATAGAATGAATTCATTGTGGAACAAGATTTGCCCCTCTTTTCTTGTATAGCCCAAAGAGTTAAAAACTTTACCCAAATAAAGCAAATTTTTTAGTAAATTATGTTTCTCCGAGAATACTTACCCAATCACATTACTTTAGGGATATTAGCCTGCTACCTCGCGAATCCAGCCCTACCAAAAGACGAAAATTCGTCTTTCCTGTCTGTCATATAGACAAAGGGCAATAACTCTTGCCCATTACCTCCCCTTGCCGCCCGTTAGGTGTCGCTTCTTTAGTTTTAAGCTAAGCGATATATAAAACACGAGGATGCTCGCATGGCGGGGTGGTTGGGAGGGTTTCTTAGTAATGTGATTGGGTAAGTATTCTCGGAGAAACATAATTTACTAAAAAATTTGCTTTCTCCTTTGAATACGTTCCCCAATCACATTACTTTAGGAGAATAAGTAATAGGAGGAGGGAATGCGGAGCATCCGACCTCCACACGGGTATCCTCTAGGGAATGATGGTTGGATTCCCCATGTGAATGATAACCCGGTCTCCTAATTTTCAATCGGCAACACAGCCCAGGGTCACGTGATATGTGACCCTTTTATACGGTTAAGAAGATAGATATTGAAATCTTCTTACCTACGAAAATTTATCTGGCGAATCCAGCGAAGCTAATAGGCTGTGCTGATTGTTGTACATGAGTCTGGTGGGCGTCTGGGCTGCCCAACACCGGACCTACTAGAATCAATGTTTGCCTCTCCGAGTACAAACTTGAAGATAAAACTGTAGAAGGTTGACTCTGCATGTCAGCCAACAGCTTCTATATGGTGACTGATTTGCGAATTCTCAGAGTACGCCGAGCGTATAACCCACTACAGCCATGAAGCAAGGGCTTGAATGGTGATGTCTCATATCCCAGCTATCACCAGAAAAAAAAAAGAGGTGCTTGTATGTGACCTGACTCACCTCTATGCATTGAAATGGTGCTAGAGTGCTCAAACAGGATCTTACATGGCTGTTGATCCTGACTTATCTATAAAGAAAGCGAGCTAATGACGACTCGTTGATCGCCAATGTATGGTAATCTATTTTGGACTACGAAGCCTGGCTGCGTCAAGAGGACCATCAAACCCTCTGATCGGAACGGAAGAGAGTTCGGGTCACTAGAAAGGACATGTAACTCGCTCACCCTGCATGCTGAAGCTAAGGCTATCAAGAAACCCAATTTGTATGATAGTAGCTTTAACTAATCGTGGGTTAAAGACTCAATACTGTCTGAATTGAGTCATGTTAAAACCCAGGACAGATTCCATTTGGAAACAGGGTGAGGGATATAAGTCGATTGAATTTTTTTTTTTTTTTTTTTTTTTTTTTTTAAATGTCTAAAAGATCTGACAAATCTTTGTCATGGCTGATAGCACATGTACCAGAATGGCGGAATGTGTCTGATATCATGGAGCGGTAACATTTGAGAATAACTGGAGCCAGATGTTTCTCCTTGAAAAGCCAGAGAAAAGTTGGCCAGTTGAGGGATTGTGACACTCAGAGGAACAATGTGAATGATATGGTACCAGTCTCTGAAAACATGCCACTTGCCCTCGTAAACCTTCAGAGTAGAGGGCCTTCTTGCTCTCGAGATTCTCTCCGCAATCAAAGATTTAAATTGTTTGTCTTGCAAGGCTGTCTGGACAAGAGCCAAGCTTGAACAAAAAGACGGTCCGGACAGGGGTGGAACACCCCTGGCCGCGGTTGCTTGTGAATACTTGTGCTGACTGTAATCTTCCTGGGTAGATCTATCGCCTAGATTGAGTAGATCGGAGACCCAGTAGTTGTTCCATCTGAGAAGGGTAATCAGAACCATCTGACAATTCTGACCCCTTAACTTCTGGATTAATTCCAGTACCAAGACCGTGGGAGGGTAGGAGAATGACCACAACCCTTCCCAGGTGATTGATCGAGCATCCACGACCCAAGCTTCTGGGTCTGGAACCTGTGAGATGAAAGGTGGAGAATTTGCTATTCCACCTTGTTGCAAAGATCAATCATCGGACGTCTCCAAAGTGTGTCGATTGGAAGAAAGTCCGATTGATGGAGTGACCATTCTGTGTGTCTGAATTGTACATTGAGGTGGAGATTGTCGAACCAATGTAGAAACTGCCAGTTCAGATTGCACAGGTCTGGTGATTGGTGTCCCCTTGTTTTGAGGCAAGGCACCACCACAATGTTGTCTGACATAATGAGGGCAGTTTGTAATAAGAGTTGATCCTGCCCGAAATGAAAGGCATTGATGACAGCCGTTATTTCTGAAAGGTTGATGTGGAAAGGGCTCGCCCCTGGCACCCACGTGCCGCTGACAGTATCTAAGTCCGGCAACAGGTGGGCACCCCAACCGTAGGTATTAGTGGCGGAACATACCGTTATCCCCTTGGGGTATCTCCAGAGTAATCCCTGTGGACAGCCTACAGGGGTTGTGCCATTGACTCAAGAATGATCGTATCTCTGGCGTGAGCATGACTGTTTTCTGGGATCGAAGGGACTTGAAAATGGCGCAATTACGCTAGCAAAGTCCTTTGTAAAGGGCGCCTAAAAGGACGGCTGAGAGGGATCAAGTCTGCTGTCGCATTGAATAATCCGAGGATCTGCAACTCTCTCGCTAAAATGCACATCCTGCCGGAAATGGACTCTACGAGTGCAATTATCTGGATGATCGCAAACTCGAAGAAGCCTTACCAGATTCAGATCGGGAGAAACTCCACACCCAGATGGACCAAAATCCGGATTGGACAGATCAGACTTTATCCAGTTCACGAGAAAGCCTATATGACGTAAAGTGATATAAGATCGTTTCTGCCTTTGAGCAGAGTAGAACTTGACAGATGTTACTGGAGGATGTCGTCCAAATATACTGCCGACGCAATAGATGAAGTCGAGCGGAACAGGGTGACGACGTAATCCATAACCTTGGTACTAGCCCAAGGGCTTAAATTTAGGCCAAAAGGTATGACATGGAACTGATAAGCCTAGTCCCGACAAGCACAACGGAGAATGTCCGCAACTCGTGGGATAGGGACGTGAAATGTGCGTCGGTCATATCTAGCCAGCATATGATGGGGATTAAGCGACGTGCCCTTCATACATGCGTCACGACGTATCAGGTCTAGGTTGGCAGAAGCAGTCAGCGCATTGGCCATGGAATGGTGAGCTGCCC
The DNA here is from genome assembly GCA_029339505.1 of Unio delphinus. Classification (NCBI taxonomy): domain Eukaryota; kingdom Metazoa; phylum Mollusca; class Bivalvia; order Unionida; family Unionidae; genus Unio; species Unio delphinus. The sequence goes on from JAQISU010000008.1 coordinate 18,289,438, forward strand.
TGTTAAGAACCCTAGCTAACCGGGCCGTCGAATCCCAAGCATGTTCATTGCCAGATTTATCAGCGATCCTGAAAATGGCTAGGGAGGTTAGATCTAACAGTGAAGACGTAGCGACTACATTTCGAACCAGCTTGGACTTGGCATTGAATACCGTTTAGTCCACTTTATAAGACAATGGAGCAGACATATGTACTGCTGCCATATTTTTATCCAGAGCCGGGACCTCAGTACTGAACGCACCGGAGTGAGTTTTGTACCATCGACCTGAAAACGACGCTGGTACTTGGCTTTCAGAAAAGAAAAACCTTAGCAATTCCTGGATCCCCTATGCGTGTCGACAGACGGTCATTAATTTCCTTAATTTTGTCGACTGGGGAAGGAGGCGGAAGGATAGAGTCTCTTCCCCCTCATCCAGATCGACCGACGCTCTAACCTTATAGTCGGTAATGGCAGCAGGAGGTGGAGGGCATTCTGAAGGGGCCAACACCTTATAAATTTCCTCCACTGCGGCTTTGAAGTTGAACTCAGTCCGTTCCATAGTTGGATCTGCATACCGCTGATTTGCCTGCGACTCATCGCACTCACTATGTACATAATCTTGCTCTGGTAAAGCATCCATATCGGGGTAATGCATACCAGGTGGCATAGATGACTCGATTCCATCATCTCTGATAAAGGCATTCACTCTCCCTTGTGGATGAGCTGTTAGCCTATGGACGGCCGGCAATGCCGAATGAATTGATTGGCATATGTTTGGCCTGAATGACTGCGACGGGCCGGCTATGACCGGCACCGACCGCTCGAATGGTCGGGTTGGATCGAGAGATTCCTCGCCAACTATCTGTGTCATGGTAGTGATATGTAACCGGTAGTACGGATTGACAGACGGAAACATCATTAGAATCTTCGTCAATCCGATTTGTGCGGATTGCGGTATGATAAAAGTCCCCGTGCTGGTACAGCGGTATAGTCGGATGGACTGGTATAAGACTAAAATCTCCATACGGTTGGACGACCGGTGCCTGTTGGGCTGGACGGCCGGAGCCGGATGAACGGTCAGTGCCGGCAAGTGTCGGCTGAAAGCTTGGCTGGACGACCGGTGCCATATGGGCTGAACGGTCATTGCCGGATTGCCCGGTGCTGGTTAGTGCCGGCGGGAAGGTCTGCTGGATGACCGGTGCCATATTGGCTGAACGGTCATTGCCGGATGGACGCCCGGTGCCGGATGTTGCCGACTGTAAGGTAATAACAATTACATAATGCTTATGTAGTGCGTCCAGCACTACGCGCCCATCTACCATTCGCTCAGAGGGAATGTTGGTTCTGGTACAGCTTGCATATCTGTACAGCATACAAGGTGACTTAGATGACGCAATTCTGTCATAATTGACACTTTCACTAAATCTCCCTTGTGGAGAAGCCGTGAACATATGGACGGCCGGCACTGCCGGCTGATTGAACTGGCGGATGGTCGGCCTGAAAGACCTGTTCTGGTAAAAGCTGTCATATCTGGGTAGCACATACCAAGTGGCATAGATAACTCAATTCCGTCACCTCTGATAATATCACTAATTCTCCCTTGTTTTAAAATCACACCGTCACGTATTTGACATGACGGGAGGTGTACACCGGCAATACCGACTAATTTGTCTGGTATATGGTCGGCCGGAATGTCGGCGAAGGTCCGGCTATGACCGGCACCTGCCTCTCGAATGGTCTGATTGGAGAGAGATTCATCTATAACATATCTCTCATGGTAGTGATATGTAACCAGTAGTGTAGATTGACTGACGGGTACATCACTATAATCTCCGTAAATCCGATGTACAGCCGGTGCAGGTTGATGCCGGCTGGAAGACCGGTGCCATTTGGGCTTAACGGTCGTTGCCGGATGGTCGGCCGGTGCCGGTTGATGCCGGCTGGAAGGTCGGCTGGACGACCGGTGCCATTTGGGCTGAACGGTCGCTGCCGGATGGACGGCCGGTGCAGGTTGATGCCGGCTGGAAGGTTGGCTGGACGACCGGTGCCATTTGGGCTGAACGGTCGTTGCCGGATGGACGGCCGGTGCTGGTTGATACCGGCTGGAAGGTCGGCTGGACGACCGGTGCCAATTGGGCTGAACGGTCGTTGCCGGATGGACGGCCGGTGCCGGTTGATGCCGGCTGGAAGGTCGGCTGGACGACCGGTGCCATTTGGGCTGAACGGTCGTTGCCGTATGGACGGCCGGTGCCTGTCGATGCAGGCTGGAAGGTCGGCTGGCCGGCCGGTGCCATTTGGGCTGAACGGCCGGTGCCTGTTGATGCAAGCTGGAAGGTCGGCTGGCCGTCCGGTGCCATTTGGGCTGAACGGATGGTGCCGGATGGACGGTTAATGCCGGTTTGCCTGCTGAAGTGCCGGCTGAACTGACGGTGTCGGCTGGACTGACAGCTGGAAGGCCGGCGAAAGTGCATATTAAAATGGATCCAATTGATCCAGCATAGACTCCATGCGTCCTGACTTACAGGCCCGAAAGCCATGTACGGATCTGCGGTGAAATTTACACCCACTGGGCAGCCTAAACCATGTCAACATAATTTCCTCCATTTCCACATTGCCAACACCCATTTTGCCATTCATGCCTTCGTTGTCGACTTTGCTTACTGAAACGACAAAAGAAGAGAACAAAGCACAAATTAAAAAATTCAGCATATTATTAATTCGATAATAATATAACCGTTATTAACGGAGTAGTCAAATTATTCCGTGCCATGTTAACTCTTAATGACAACACTAGTTATCGCCGTGAGCGTGCTGCAATGGTTCGTTCAAGACGAAGTCTACTGAAACGAAAAAGATGATAAACAAAGCACAATTAGCAATTCAGCACGCTATTAAGTCGCTATTACCATAACCGTAACTAACGGAGGAAGTGAAATGATTTAGTGTCGCGTGAACTCATGACTTCAACATGAATTCCGCCAAAGCACAAATTAAAAATTCAGCATATTATTAATTCGATAATACTATAACCGTTATTAACGGAGTAGTCAAATTATTTCGTGCCATGTTAACTCTTAATGACCACACTAGTTATCGCCGTGAGCGTGTTGCAATAGGTCGTTCAAGACGAAGTCTACTGAAATGAAAAAGATGATAAACAAAGCACATTTAGCAATTCAACACGCTATTAAGTCGCTATTACCATAACCGTAACTAACGGAGGAAGCGAAATGATTTAGTGTCGCGTGAACTCGTGACTACAACACGAAATTCCGCCATTAATAGTCGCAACTGGTCGTTCAGAGATGAAGTCTACTGAAACGGAAAAGAAGATAAACAAAGCACAAATTAACAATTCAGTACGCTATTAAGTCGCTATTCCATAACCGTAACTAACGTAGGAAGCGAAATGATTAAGTGTTGCGTGAACTCGTGACAACACGAAGTCCGCCATTAAAGTCGCAAATTGGTCGTTCAAAGACTTTTTTGAAGTCTACTGAAACGTCAAAGAAGATAAATAAAGCACATATTATCAATGCAGCACGTTATTAGTCGCTAATATCGTAAACGTTACATACGGAATAAGCGAAATTATTGAGTGCTACATGTATTACATGCTAGTACCGCCATAAGCGTGCTTTGACCACGTTGCAACCTGGTCCGAAGTCTAGAAAAGGTGACAAAGTCACTCAAATTGGAAAATATTGTAAAATAATGTATACGACCTGTTGGGGAATGAATATCCAACACAGTAATTCCAAATTTAACTTCGGATGGTCAGAATTTACACTAAGATGGCTTGGATTCATTGGAGGTCTAATTGTACGTGTTTACACACAACAAGCGAAGCTAAAAAACTAAAGAAGCGACACCTAACGGGCGGCAAGGGGAGGTAATGGGCAAGAGTTATTGCCCTTTGTCTATATGACGTAGACAGGAAAGACTTTCTGTGGCACAAAAATCTAATCAGGTCATGTACATAATTTTTATTCATTCCAATATGCCAATTACATTTTGTCTACCTCATATGGTTTTGCTAAATCATGCTAATAATGTTTTCATAACATAAGAGAACCTTTAACAGCAGGGAGATTGCTGAATGTTTCTGGATGTCCTCCCAGATGATGTACACAATCTGTGGATCATTGGGGCTGAGTTTCTTTGTTTCTGTGGTAAAATGTTACACTCTTCCCAACCGTCAAATGTTGTAAATGGGTGCCAGTTATATATGGCATGATTTTCTACTAGGAGGCTGATGGAGAAAGAAGCTGGGTTGAAAATGGTCATGATCTTCCTGTGTCTTGTCAATAACGGCTCTTGGAATTTGGGCTCTTGCTGAGGAAACAGACACAAAGGACAGTTTCCCCATTTTGTGTGCCTTAGAGGGGTCCCTTCCTACTCCTCTAGTTTCTCTTCTGAGAAAAAAAAGAGCTGTAATCTGGGTTGCTAGGCTTAAAAGAGGACTGCCTCACTGGCAGTCTCCTATATGTGGTAGTGGAATTGGAGGATGGATGATAGTTGTTGCACGATGTCTAGCACTGGGACATCATGCTGCAGATATGTAGAATGATGCTTCACCCCGTCACATTATCCTGACACCAGGCTGATGAGTAACACTAACCTCTTAATGCTGAATACCTAGCAAGGCAGCTGTTAGTACATGTACCAATTTTGTAAGTCTTTGGTATGACTCGACTGGGGTTCAAAACTTGTGACCTTTCACTTTTGAGGCAGATGCTTTAACAATTAGGCAATCAGAGCGGTCATAAAGACTTCCTCACTTACAGCATGGGTCTATATTATGCTGAATATCCCTTAGTAAAGACTTCCTTACTTACAGCATGGGTCTATATTATGCTGAATATCCCTTAGTAAAGACTTCCTTGCTTACAGCATGGTTCTATATTATGCTGAATATCCCTTAGTAAAGACTTCTGTACTTACAGCATGAGTCTATATCATGCTGAATATCCCTTAGTAAAGACTTCCTTACTTACAGCATGGGTCTATATTATGCTGAATATCCCTTAGTAAAGAATTCCTTGCTTACAGCATGGGTCTATATTATGCTGAATATCCCTTAGTAAAGACTTCCTTACTTATAGCATGGGTCTATATTATGCTGAATATCCCTTAGTAAAGACTTCCTTACTTACAGCATGGGTCTATATTATGCTGAATATCCCTTAGTAAAGACTTCCTTACTTACAGCATGGGTCTATATTATGCTGAATATCCCTTAGTAAAGACTTCCTTACTTATAGCATGAGTCTATATTATGCTGAATATCCCTTAGTAAAGAATTCCTTGCTTACAGCATGGTTCTATATTATGCTGAATATCCCTTAGTAAAGACTTCTGTACTTACAGCATGAGTCTATATTATGCTGAATATCCCTTAGTAAAGAATTCCTTGCTTACAGCATGGGTCTATATTATGCAGAATATCCCTTAGTAAAGACTTCCTTACTTACAGCATGGGTCTATATTATGCAGAATATCCCTTAGTAAAGACTTCCTTACTTATAGCATGGGTCTATATTATGCTGAATATCCCTTATTAAAGACTTTCTTGCTTACAGCTTAGGTCTATATTATGCTGAATATCCCTTAGTAAAAACTTCCTTACTTATAGCATGGGTCTATATTATGCTGAATATCCCTTATTAAAGACTTTCTTGCTTACAGCTTAGGTCTATATTATGCTGAATATCCCTTAGTAAAAACTTCCTTACTTATAGCATGGGTCTATATTATGCTGAATATCCCTTAGTAAAGACTTCCTTACTTACAGCATGGGTCTATATTATGGCTGAATATCCCTTAGTAAAGACTTCCTTGCTTACAGCATGGGTCTATATTATGCAGAATATCCCTTAGTAAAAACTTCCTTACTTATAGCATGGGTCTATATTATGCTGAATATCCCTTAGTAAAAACTTCCTTACTTATAGCATGGGTCTATATTATGCTGAATATCCCTTAGTAAAGACTTCCTTACTTATAGCATGAGTCTATATTATGCTGAATATCCCTTAGTAAAGAATTCCTTACTTACAGCATGGGTCTATATTATGCTGAATATCCCTTAGTAAAGACTTCCTTACTTATAGCATGAGTCTATATTATGCTGAATATCCCTTAGTAAAGACTTCCTTGCTTACAGCATGGGTCTATATTATGCTGAATCCCTTAGTAAAGACTTCCTTACTTATAGCATGAGTCTATATTATGCTGAATATCCCTTAGTAAAGAATTCCTTACTTACAGCATGGGTCTATATTATGCTGAATATCCCTTAGTAAAGACTTCCTTACTTATAGCATGAGTCTATATTATGCTGAATATCCCTTAGTAAAGACTTCCTTGCTTACAGCATGGGTCTATATTATGCTGAATATCCCTTAGTAAAGACTTCCTTACTTACAGCATGAGTCTATATTATGCTGAATATCCCTTAGTAAAGACTTCCTTGCTTACAGCATGGGTCTATATTATGCTGAATATCCTTTAGTAAAGACTTCCTTACTTATAGCATGAGTCTATATTATGCTGAATATCCCTTAGTAAAGACTTCCTTGCTTACAGCATGAGTCTATATTATGCTGAATATCCCTTAGTAAAGACTTCCTTGCTTACAGCATGGGTCTATATTATGCTGAATATCCCTTAGTAAAGACTTCCTTACTTACAGCATGGGTCTATATAATATGGAAATGTTGCTAATTAAAAACCCTAGGTCTAAAGTCTACTCAAAACTAGTGTCTAAACAATTCTTATTGTTTTAAGTAGATATTCTTGATAGCATGAGGTCATTGATGATTTTGATGTCACAAAATGGTTATTTATGACAAAAATGCTCAGAAATTTGAAAATAAAAGTTAAAAATATTTTAAAACATCTAAAACAAATTTATCAACAAATTGTCGCAAAGACAATTCTATGGCATGCTGTCACAGGAGTATGTACTTTGCCATGATCAATTAAAAGGTTATGACAGTATATTGCAGATTTTACAACTGTTAACTCACTGGCATTTTACAAAAAATGGTATATACAGGACTCAAATAAGCTTATTTAGACACAGCCCCATGGTAAGTGACATTAAAATAATCAAAATCCACATGCCCTACAGGGTCATAATTTAAGCGTGGCTATAAGTCTAATATTATATTTCTTTATCAATAGTATAAACCAGAAGTGAAAAGTTTCTTTTTCTAAATACTACAAATAATATTTGTCAATCAGAGTTAAAAACAGAAATGATGTCAGCAATGCATTGATCTTTTATTTTATATCAAACAATAAAACAGTAAATTCAAGTTTCATAAATATTTTATTTAACAGTGGTGTGGATGTGTCACAGTTCAATTACAGAAAACACACTCCAAATATAAATAAAACCTGTAGCTAACAACATTTTAACTAAATTGATTAAAATATAATTTATTTATATAAGTTGTAATGGAGGCTTCTATATCACTAATCTCCGAGCTTAGCTTATCTGATCAACAATCACATAGGTACTGCTTAATACAGTTAATCAGTGACACAACTACTGCTAAATACAGTTAATTAGTGACACAACTACTGATAAATACAGTTAATCAGTGACACAATTACTGCTTAATGTAGCTAACTAGTGACACAACATCTGCCTAATATAGTTAACCAGTGAAACAACTTCTGCTTAATATAGTTAAAAAGTGAGCTTGAATTTTTAATGTTGCTTTAACAATTTTTATATCATATTACTGTGATGTCTGCAGTGTAACAGATAATAGTGATATCTCGCAAAGGAGCATCATGCAGCAGACATGTAGCATAATTTCCCACCCAGTCAAATTATCCTTAAACCAGGCCATCCAGTCATGACACTAACCTCTTAATGCTGAGCGACAAGCAAGGCAGCTGCTAGTACCATTTTTGTAAGTCTTTGGTATGACATGGCCAGGGATTGAACTCACGACCTCCTGCATCCGAGATGGACGCTCTAACCACTAGGCCACCGGAGCGGTCTTTAACCAGTGAAACGGGTACTACTTAACAGAGCTAATCAGTGACACATTACCAAGTCATCTTGCTCGTCAGGTTAGTCATTATTATTTATGTAGGGCAAGTGATTCCAAATTTGTGGTAACCAGCAGAAACTGTATTGGTCTCCATTCATTGGTCATGTGCTTTGATTTAATCACAAGATATAGAACTTTCAATACAATAACAGGCAATATTTACAAAGTGGAGAGACCTACCACAGCATGGGGCTGAATATCAATAATTTACCAATGTCTTTCTAGAACTTTTGAATAAAAATTTTCTTGGTGCACTCTATTTTGCTCTTTAGCAAAATAGATTAATTTTTTTAAACAAATCAAAATGTGAAACTTACTCAGTATACATTTAGATGAACAATGGTTATCAAGCCATCTGAAATTTTTTGTTCAGTTTCTTCACTATAAATTCTTAACATACCACAGTCATTCACGTTATGGTCAAGGTCATGGATCATAGGAAATTAAGACACATAAACATTCAATATACCACTGTCCTTCACATAATGCTTCTTGATATTCTCATAGATCATAGGAAATTAAGACATAAACACTCAATATACCACTGTCCTTCACTCACAGATCATAGGAAATTAAGCCATAAACACTCAATATACCACTGTCCTTTACATAATGCTTACTGATATTCTCACAGATCATTGGAAATTAAGACATAAACACTCAATATACCACTGTCCTTCACATAATGCTTATTGATATTCTCATAGATCATAGGAAATTAAGACATAAACACTCAATATACCACTGTCCTTTACATAATGCTTATTGATATTCTCACAGATCATTGGAAATTAAGACATAAACACTCAATATACCACCGTCCTTCACATAATGCTTACTGATATTCTCATAGATCATTGGAAATTAAGACATAAACACTCAATATACCACTGTCCTTCACATAATGCTTATTGATATTCTCATAGATCATAGGAAATTAAGACATAAACACTCAATATACCAATGTCCTTCACTCACAGATCATAGGAAATTAAGACATAAACACTCAATATACCACTGTCCTTCACATAATGCTTATTGATATTCTCATAGATCATTGGAAATTAAGACACAAACACTCAATATACCAATCCTTCACATAAAGTTTATTGATATTCTCATGGATGATCCTAAGTTAAGACACATTTACTTTTTTTTGTTTCCACTTAAGGTTTATGATCAATTTTAGTTCTTGGTTTTCAGTTCATTAAATACCATATTTCTAAGTTTTGTTTTTAAATTTTTTTTTATATTTATGTTGCTTTTTATTCTGAAGTACCTCAGTACTGCCAAATCTAATTTAATATAAACATGGTAATGGACCCTATTTTTTTCATGCATATACTTCACATTTTTGAACCTATCTCATATTATACACCGTAATGTCTGTTTTGTGTATTCTTGTAGGGCTGTCCTGTGTAAGTGTATGACTATAAGCTGTTCACTTTTACAGATGTACTGAGTATACTTTATCACTGTACTGTGTGTAAATGTATGACTGTAAGCTGTTCACTTTTACAGATGTATTGTTTTGTTTTTGTTTGTTTTTTATGGTTTAACGCCATTTTTAAGTACAATATAGGCTATACACGGCGGCCAGTATTAATGGTGAGGAAGAACCTGGAAAACTCCTGGAAAGAACCACCAACCCACAAGAAGCTACTGGCAAGCTTTCTCACATAACTACGATAGCCGAATCTTAAACTCGAACCCATGCAGACAGAGGTGAGATGGCAGTGATCCGTAACAGTCAGCACTTTAGACCACTTAGCCACTCGGGGCCCCTCACAGATGTATTGAGTATACTTTATCACTGTACTGTGTGTAACTGTATGGCTGTATACTGTTCACTTTTATGGCTGTACTGTGTAAATTTTTTTGCTGTGCTAGGTCTACTTTAGGACTGAAACAATCAGGTGGCCTAGTGGTTACAGTGTCCACTGTGGAAGCAGGAGGCTGTGGGTTCAATCCTCGGCCAAGTCATATAAAATACTTACAAAAATGGTACTAACAGATGCCTCGCTTGACGCTCAGCATTAAGAGGTTAGTGTTAGGACTGGTTGGCCTGGTGTCAGCATAATGTGACTGGGTGTGACATAATGCTTCATGTCTGTGGCATGATGCCCCAGTGCTAGACATCACTATAAACTGCCTCACTCCAGACATCGTAGCAACATGACTGAAAAATTGTTGAAGCTACGTTAAAAATCCTAAACAAACAAACAAACTTTATGACTGTACACCATTTTATGACTATACTTCATACACATTGTGGCCATACTGTGTATACTTAAAAAAATGTCACTGTTCACTTTATGGCTGTACTGTGTATAATTTTATGACTAGAGAATATTCTGTGTATGGCTGTACATTGTTCAGTTTGTGGCTGTACTTTGTACATTTTATGGCTTTGCTGCTAAAACTTTATGGTTGTATTGTGTATACTTTTATGACTACTGTTCACTTCATGGCTATATTGTGTACACTTTACGGTTGTGATGTGTACACTTTGTGACTTCTGCTTACACACTGCAGATGTACAGTGTATACTTTGTGACTGTACTGTATACTTTTATGACTGTACTGTGTATACTTTGTGGCTGTGCTGCTTACACAATGCAGATGTACTGTGTATACTTTGTTACTGTACTGTGCATACTTGTACGATTGTACACTGTTCATTTTTTGGCTGTACTGTGTACAATTTATGGTTGTACTGTTTACACATTGCAAATGACCTGTGTATGCTTTTTGGTTGTACTGTGTATACCTTTATGACTGTACTGTTTGTGTTATGCTGTACTGTGCTGATTACACATTGCAATTGCACTATATATACTTTGTGGCTGTAAACTGTTATGACTGTACACTGTTCATGTTATGGCTGTACTGTGTACACTTTATGGCTGTGCTGTTTACACATTGCAGTTGCATTGTGCATGCTTTGCTGCCATTGTACTGTGTATACTTTTATAGCTTTATAGCGTTCAGTTTTATGTCTTTTCTTAACATCATTAACAGTGCATTACATATCCTTGCTTGTCACTTACCTCTATATAATGTGACCTCAATGTTACACATTACATTCAAGTCTAAGGCTTGGGCGATGGGGGTATGTGAGAAAGCTTGGCAATATTTCCTGTGGGTGGGTATTACATCTTGTTACTGGTTGCCATCTATAGCCTAGTACATGCTGAAAAATGGCATTAAACTCCATAACAAATCAATGATAGTATAACTAACCTTCTGTCCAGTGCTGTATGAAAAGAAATCATCTGGCCAAACCTCTCTTCCAAACATCACATCATCATTCATGTAGATAAACTTGTCTGAGAGTCCTGGAATCTGGTGGATGTGACCTTCTATTGCTGGTGAACTGAATGTGGGTAGGTGGCTTTTGTTTACAAATATCTCCTGAAGGTAGAAAGAAATGCATCTAATTGCTCTTCTATGGGAATGTATGATAAACCATTATATTTTAAACTAGATATGGAACCCAATGCAAATATTTACATTTTTAAAAGAAAACTTGTGAATATGCAAATAATTCACTCTTTCTTTGTTACGTCTGTGCTGTCATATGCAATCATACATTGATAAATGATTCAGCAGTAATTGTATTTTACATCTGTCATATTCTGTCATCATTCACTGATAAATGATTCAGCAGTAATTTTGTTTTACAGATGTTATATGCTGTCATCAAACACTTATAAATGATTCAGCAATAATTGTATTTTACATCTGTCATATGCTGTCATCATACACTGATAAATGATTCAGCAGTAATTTTAATTTACATCTGTCATCATTCACTGATAAATGATTCAGCAGTAATTTTGTTTTACATGTTATATGCTGTCATCAAACACTTATAAATGATTCAGCAGTAATTGTATTTTACATCTGTCATATGCTGTCATCATTCACTGATAAATGATTAAGCAGTAATTTTATTTTACATCTGTCATCATACACTGATAAATGATTCAGCAGTAGTTTTATTTTACATCTGTCATATGCTGTCATCATTCACTGATAAATGAATCAGCAGTAATTTTATTTTACATCTACCATAAGCTGTCATCATACACTGATAAATGATTCAGCAGTAATTGTATTTTACATGTCATATGCTGTCATCATTCAATGATAAATGATTCAGCAGTGATTTTATTTTACATCTGTCATCATACACTGATAAATGATTCAGCAGTAATTTTATTTTACATATCTCATATGCTGTCATCATACACTGATAAATGATTCAGCAGTAATTTTAATTTACATCTGTCATATGCTGTCATCATTCACTGATAAATGATTCAGCAGTAATTTTATTTTACATCTGTCATCATTCACTGATAAATGATTCAGCAGTGATTTTATTTTACATCTGTCATCATACACTGATAAATGATTCAGCAGTAATTTTATTTTACATATCTCATATGCTGTCATCATACACTGATAAATGATTCAGCAGTAATTTTAATTTACATCTGTCATATGCTGTCATCATTCACTGATAAATGATTCAGCAGTAATTTTATTTTACATCTGTCATCATTCACTGATAAATGATTCAGCAGTGATTTTATTTTACATCTGTCATCATACACTGATAAATGATTCAGCAGTAATTTTATTTTACATATCTCATATGCTGTCATCATACACTGATAAATGATTCAGCAGTAATTTTAATTTACATCTGTCATATGCTGTCATCATTCACTGATAAATGATTCAGCAGTAATTTTATTTTACATCTGTCATATCTGTCATCATTCACTGATAAATGATTCAGAAGTAATTTTATTTTAACTCGTATGCTTTCATCATACACTGATAAAGCAGCAATTTCTTTTTACATCTAATGACTGATATGAACACAGACTTTAGGTTTACAAATTATTTTGATTTGTTTCATTGCTGAAAATGCTTGCCTGTCAAAGCAAAAAGCACCATGTACAAAAAACATCTAAAATATTTTACATCTGGTGCCTGGAAATAATCAAACAAAATCAAATTAAATTTGTACAGACCGAGTAGACACTGATAATATTAGACCAATGTTAATTGTGACCTAATTAAAGTTGCATAGCTTTCTTATTCAACAGTCTTTCTTAGAGTATAAGAAAATAGTTTAGCTTTATATGAAGTACACAGAAAAAAATTAAGAGATGCCAAACTTTGAAAATCTGTAATGACAATACACTTAGCACTTAGCAATGAGGATTAGTGCTACAATTAACACAAATTAATTAGCTGTGGATATCATAAAAGAACTTGCATTAAATACTGAAGTTACAGCATTTCAAAATGCCTGAATAAAACCATGATGTCAAACTTGAAACAGTGAAGCAGCATGTTTTATTTCAAAGTCTGATTTCCATATAACATGATGTCTAAGGTGGAATAGTGACGAAGAATGATTTATTTCAAAGTTACATTTCCATACACCATTACATCAAAGGTAAAACAGTGATGGAACACGATTTATTTCAATGTCCCATTTCCACATAAAATGATATCTATTTTAAAACCGTGATGGAACATCATTTATTTCAAATTTCCATTTCCACCTACCAAGAAGTCTAAGGTAAGACAGTGATAGAGCAAGTTTAAATTCAAATTCCCATTTCCACATACAATGATGCATAAGGTAAGACAGTGATGGAACATAATTTATTTCCCATTTCCATATACATGTATCATAATGTCTAAGGTAAGACAGTGATGGACAGGCTTTATATCCCATTTTGCATGTATCAATCAACCTATTGTTATTTAATTGTTTAAATATAGTTTGAATAACACACAGTGCATTCTTCTCTGGCCACTTGTTTGGGCTCCTTTTTGTCTACTATAGTTGTTTTGCCTGACATGATGTCATTGCATCAGTATATGTTAATAAGCTAGTAACTAAAAATAATTTTGAAATACTAATGAAATCAGGAGTTGAATGACATACATCCACACTGTGTGTATTTTGATATGACTTGTAAGTATGATATTTCTACATTTAATTTTGAAATACGAATGAAATCAGGAGCTGACTAGCATACATCCAGCAACTACATCAGATTCATATCTAACACCATTTTGGGGTTCAAATACTCACAATAGTTTTTCCATTAACATTATCCCAGCTCCAATATTCTGACCTACTTCCAAACTTTAAAAATAAGTTGCCTTCATCACAATCATCTGCCAGAATCAGTAAAATCATCATTGAAAGATGAATCATGCTGGGAATCAGCATTTTTTTTTTTTTTTAGGGTCTGTATATAATAAATGCACATTAGTAAAACTTCCTTGATACAAGGTTCAAAGTATAAGAGAATGCTAGTTCTGGGGTCCAATGTATCACTCAAATTTACTTGATCAACCATTCATGTCAAGCCAAAGAACCAGATGTGTAAACAGTTCCAAAAAGAGATGTGTCACAACATGCTCTATGATACCTCTACCAGCATGACTTATGTCATGACATACACTTTAAAAGAGAACAAAAGAATAAACATTGTATACTGTTAAATTTATATCATATGCATGACTTTAAATGAATTTGCAAGAAATCTCACTTATTACTGCTCTCCAATAGGGTGAATTTGTAAAAAATTTGGATGATTCATGCAATCACGCACTTTGACAGCATCTCTGATAATGTGAAAAGCTTCTGAGCAATTTTCTACAAACCTCATGTGTTACTATAGTAACTCTTGGATTCTCCAGGTTCAGCCAGTTAGGGATCTGTCCATTTGTTACAATATAAATATGCCTGACCCAGGGGGCATTTTTCTCAATGGATCTAAGGGAATATCTCAATTCATCATTATCCTCAAATCGACTGGCTGAGATATCTTCATCCCGAGAAAACTGTGAAAATTGAGAACATTATTAATATCATCTTTAAAATTTAACAGTAACAATGTTAACTTGGATATCACATCTTGCCTCTGGGCTGTGTGGTAAACAAAACTTTTTCACAGCCAGATTCGTAATGATTCCTTACTTGTAATTACAGTTGGAAATTATATTTTCTATCTTTAGTAAGCCTTATTCATTATTGCAGAATAAGAGAAATGCACTTTTGATGACCTGGATTAATAGTGGAGTGTGTGTGTGTGCATGCATGCATGTGTGTGTTTCGTAAATGACAATCCTGGCTATAGATGGCCATCAATCATTAATAATTATAAGGGTAAAAGATGCAATAAATATTTTTAGAAAACAAACCATTTCAAATAAATAACATAAATATAACCCTAAAACATCACTTGCCTGGGTGGTTAATAAAAGGTCTTAATAACTAAAGATTTTCACCGACTATATTAAGTAGAACTGAACTAAAAGAGTTCTTCATATGCATTGGTATATGCTCAGAAAGTTCCAATGATGTCACATTTTGCCAAGTGTCTGATGCCAAATTTTTATCCTGAGGGTAGAATATTTCTTTTTTAAACTTAAACATAAAGAAGGATTTCTTTTCTCCTTTTCTGAATGTAACATGAGAGTCTAAGTCAAAATCTGAGTGCTGATGCAACCTTAAAATGCAAAACACCCACTAAAAATATTCTTACCTTAAGACAGTGTAAAATCTAAGATTAACTGTGGAAAATTCTGTGTAAATTTTAAACACAAGACAGTTGTTGAAAAAACAATGGTAATGGAAATACACTGCATCTGAATTGTGAACTTTAGATAGCTTATGCAATGATTCAAATGTGAACAGTCTACACTTATCCATAAGAATAATCAACACAGATAAAATGAAAGAAATAATTCTTGATTTTGCTTTGATCTAGAATGGATTTATTCTTCAAAATTGTAATGAGTACATGAATTTTAATGTTTGGTGTTATTTGCTGAGATTTGGCAACTGACAGTTCATACCATGATTCCATCCAGATAATCAATTTAAACCAATTGTTGCTTAAAATTGTCTGCACAGTTGGTGAGTGTCTAGACAAAGAAATGATATGAATAGTTTACCATATTGATAACTGGAATTCTATGGTAGTTGTAACCACAAAATGATGTGGCTGACTAACAAAACAATGAAAAGAAAAACATGCAACAGACAGACAAAATTAAGATGATGTTTCTGGATACATTCATCACAAATGCATGATGAAACAAACTTACATCTCTAAGGTCCCACACCAAGTTGGCAGCATTAAGGGTCGGTTCCTTTCCATCTATTGTAAAGTTAGTGTGCTGAAATAAGCAGAGTGTAGTCAGTGAATATAGATCACTTATTTTAGTCTCCAGTAGCCATTGTAAATATTATCTTGCAGAAAATAAACTCAAACTAAAGTCTCTCTGGCCCCTTTGTAACCAAGTATTTTATGCAATCTTAAATCTATATATCTGAACTTTTAATCATTTTAAAACTGAAATATTAACTATAAGTATACCTACCTATCTATCTACATTTATGTTAGTGATACTCATAAATGCAGTACTCATCCCCTCCCTTGAAGGTAGAAACCCTTTCCAAACAGTTTATTATAAACAAGGAAGAAGAATGGTAGTTTACTTTTAGTGAAAATGACCGACAGCAAATCTTGTCAAAGATGATACCTTTTATTTAGCATAGTCCTGATTAATAGGTATATACATTATACACTCAAAATACACCGATATGTATATACACAATACACTCAAAGTATACCGATATGTTTATACACAATACACTCAAAATACACTGATATGTATATACACAATACACTCAAAGTACACCGATATGTATATACACAATACACTCAAAATACACTGATATGTATATACACAATACACTCAAAGTACACCGATATGTATATACACAATACACTCAAAGTACACCGATATGTATATACACAATACACTCAAAATACACTGATATGTATATACACAATACACTCAAAGTACACCGATATGTATATACATAATACACTTAAAATACACTGATATGTATATACACAATACACTCAAAGTACACTGATATGTATATACACATTACACTTAAAATACACTGATATGTATATACACAATACACTCAAAGTATACTGATAAGTATGTACATAATACACTGATATGTACATAATACACTGATAAGTATGTACATAATACACTGATAAGTATGTACATAATACACTGATAAGTATGTACATAATACACTGATAAGTATGTACATAATACACTGATAAGTATGTACATAATACACTGATAAGTATGTACATAATACACTGATATGCACATAATACACTGATAAATATGTACATAATACACTGATATGTACATAATACACTGATAAGTATGTACATAATACACTGATAAGTATGTACATAATACACTGATAAGTATGTACATAATACACTGATAAGTATGTACATAATACACTGATATGTATGTACATAATACACTGATAAGTATGTACATACTACACTCAAATACACTGATATGTACATACTTAATGCACTCTCAACAACCCTGTTTCAATTTAGTAGGAGTATTTTTTAAGATACTTTGTACTTTTCTTATCAGGTGAACTCTCATCGTTTGGATACTATACATGTGTGGGTTCGCAGATTCAGCGTGAGAAAGCTTGCCAGTAGCTTCTCATGGGTTGGTGGATCTTTCTGTGGATTTTCCAAAGTTCTACCTCCACCATTAATACTGGCCGCCATATAAAGCATATCATGTGGTGAAAAATGGTGTTACACTCTACAAAAACAACAACTATCACTGACTCAAGTTTCACATATCCAGCTTGAACAGTGTATGAGGAGTTAGGGACACTATACATTATTAAGTGTATGTACAGTACTGGGATGATACAAATGCTTATAACATAGATATCACTAATCCTTAATTATCTAAAAATAAAACTTTGATTATTATCTGTGAGAACACATATTACACCTAAAATACAAACAAACCTCTTTAGTTAATGAACACTGAATGTTGATCTTTCACTCAGCTTAAAGGACATCGCTGTCATGTACCAAAGGAATCAGCACTTTAATGCCATGTTAAATCAATTCTGGAATGAAGAACACAGTCACCCAGTTTTGTGGAATTGCACACTCATCCCAAGATGCATCCATATTGTAACTATGGCAACAATAGGCATAATGCAATGGAATTTGATTCAATACATAACATTTTATTAATGTTTAGTAAATTCTGAAAAGTTGTTCATAACAACCTAGTTATGGTATTTCAACACACCTTCATCCAAAGATGCACCATACTGCATTTTAGTGTCGATAAAATAGGTGCACTGAAATGTGAGATGGGTAGGCTGGATAGAAGCATGGACGTAATAACAGACACATGCATGGATGGAACAACAATGTAAATTTTATATACCAACAATGTATCATTGCAAGGTTAATGCTGTATAAGCTTCCAAATTATCTTACGTCTAGGATGTAAAGGAAGTCTTCTCTGTTTGGGACGAGCACAACTGCAACTCCCTTCTCTGAGAAAACTTGTACCTGCAATAAGAAATTACAAAAATTATTCACAATCCCTCTTTATTAATAAAACAAAATTATTGTCTGAAAACTGAGTTTCAAAAGTTTATGTCATGTTAGGAGAAAAAGGCATAAGATTTAAGTAAGATAACCTTGTTAAAAGTAATGTGTAGCTTATATTTCACATTATCCAATCCTTTAACATCATTCTTTTGCATTGATTAACTGTAATTTGAAACAGCCACATTTCTGCATCATGTGATAGTTTCCTGGTTTAAACTCTGTGGTATCATCAACATTACAATTCAAGATAGAGAAAAAACAGTTGGAAATAGAGAAATGGGTTAAGATGCTGCTTTACCTTGCTACCTGGCAATGTTGACTTTCTACTCACAATAACAAAATAAAGCAAAAAAGAAAAAATTGCCTGCTGTTATGGATGTAGAGTTTATGTCCAGAATTTTGGTGTAATGTAGTTAGATCATAAGAAGAGCAGTCCAAATCGCACATGGACAGATGAATGTTTGCAAAAGTGAAGTGTGTTTAAAATTAAGAGCTAAATGTGGGCCTGGGCATGAAAATCACGGATCTAAAATGCATACAAATTAAAACAAGTCCAATTTTTACCCATCTGCACCTATCTGCTAATTACAGTCAAAACAGCCAATCAAAAACACCTTTTACATATCTAGGCATCTTGCATGATAAAAGTCCCCTTCACAAATGCTTGGATTTAAACAGAAAGAACAAGTAAAATGTGCCTTCAACACATAAAATTAACCTCCTACAGACACGACTTTTACTTTAAGGAAGGGTGAGTTTCAATAACATCACAAAATTTGAATATTGATTGCTAATCTGGTCATCTGTGTATTAAAAATGCATACAAATTACAAAAACTTTCGTTCTTTGACCAGTGTAAGAAATGTCTGAAAAATCCTCTTAGTCATTAGGACTGTTCCATTTAAATGTACATGACATCCAGGGAAGGCAGTTTTTTTAAAAAAAACATGCCAGGGTACTTTGATTTCATCAAGTTTATATTAAAATTATAAGAAAATTAAATTGTATCTATGGGTGAGTACCCAACTTAAAGAGTGCCTTCCTTGGATCCCATATACGTTTTAATGGAACAGCCCTTATCCATAATAAGGTAATTTTGTGTGTGTGAGGTAGTGCCCTTGTTCCGAGCTCCATAGCATCATCACAATTCATGAAATACCAAAGCATTTAGGAAAGATGTAGCTTTACAGTTATACAAACTAAAATTGACTTTCTGCACATTTAAAAAAATACAGCAGAAAATACATTTTGAATCCTGATACTTTGTTGGCAAAAAATTGCTGGATCTGGAATTGATGTTTGTGTTCAGATGTTAGATTTCCTGTTGTTACATCTAACAGAGACCAGCCCAAACGCCACATGGAGAGCTGAACCTCTACAAAAAGTAGGGCGAGGTTTTAAGATTAAGTAAAAATTGAGACCTGAACAAGAAAATTGTGGGTCCAAATTGCAAGGATCCCCCAAAATTAGGGTGAGTTTGAGATTAAGTGAGAACTGGACAAGAAAATCATGGGTCCAACATGGCTCCCCAAATAGTAAAAATTTTCACAGATCTGCTCTTGCACCAGGAAATTGACAATAAAATGTCTATTTTACATATCAAAGTAACTGGCAATATGAAAGTCTCTCTGACTGACAAGGAAAAATGGATTTCCTATCCCAATTTCAACTGAAAATATGAAATTCTTCCAAATAATGAGGTAACTGAGGGATGAATTTCACTGACATCACTTAATAGTAATACTTATTTTTTATTCCTGGTGCAAACAAATTCTAAAAATTATTCTTTCTTTGACAATTTTTGAGAATATTTGAGAAGCTTTATTAACTTGTCATCCCTGAATGCCACATATTCTGATCATGAAGTAATGCCCTTGTTCTGAACTCTGTCTCAATTCATAACTGACAAAAGTGAGAGGGGGGCCCTGGGTGGCAGAGTTGTCTAAAGCACTTTCCTTTAAGGGTCACTGCCATCTAACCTGTCTGCGTGGGATTGAGTCTCAGATTGGCCAATGTGGGTATGTGAGAAAGTTTACCAGTAACTTTTTGTGGGTCGGTGGTTCTTTCCAGTTTTTTTTCCCCAGGTTCTACATCCACCATTAATACTGGCTGCTATGTATAGCCTATCATGTACTGACAAATGGTAGAGCCTAACCGGAAATCGCCTCGGACATTCACTTTGGTCGAATATCCGGTTTTTCGGTACTATTCGAAAGTATTCGCCTCTGCAAATAATACTCACACAAACGGTTACAAGTAAAATAATTCAATAAATATCAAACTTTTTAAAAAAAACGTTTTTTAATATCTAATAATTTTAGTTAATAATAAAAATCTTCATCTTAAAGGCGATATATACAGTACATGAAAAGTTTAAGCTTCACATACAATAATGAAACAAATAGTACTTTCTGGAGTCGCACCTACTACTCGGTTCATGCCCGGATCTGGCAAATAGTACATCCAAATACTCGGATTCGGTACTCGGCAAAAATTATCTACTCGGTTAGGCCCTAACAAATAGTGTTAAACCCAACAACAACAACAAAAGTGAGAGACATTGGAGAAGAGGGGAAAGATGTAGCTATACAGAGATACCAAGTTATCTACACTTAATATTTATGCATAAATGAAATACAACCTATAAAACATAATTCTTGATACTAAATATTTTAGGCAAAAGATTTCCAGTTCTGGACTGGACTTTTTATGGAGATTTCACTATTTCTGTAGTTAGATCCAAAACAGCCCGATCCAAATATGGACAGGTGAACCTTTGAAAAAAATAGTAGCATGAGTTTGAGATTCCAAGTAAAATTTTCACCGATCTACTCGTGCTGGAAAAATAGCTAACGAAAAATGTCTTATAAAAATCTAGCATCTGCCAATACAAATGTCTCACTGATTCTATATTTAGTTTAAAATAATGAGAAAAATGTATCTCCTAATCTCATTTCAGATAAAAATAAAATTTATAAAACATGTTCTGCAAAACCAAATGTCTTACCTTCACCCATGCAATGATATATCCCTCAACCTCACACTGTATCAAATTGCAAAAAACTTTATACAAAACTTTAACATTGAATACAATGAATTCTAGAAGTACTCAAAACAATTCATGACAATAAAATAATGATTTACTACATACAGCCTCAATGCCTTTTCTGTGTTTTTCCGGAAGCTTGGCCTTAAGTTCATCGCCTGTCAGGTTGTAAGGAAATCCAGACATTAAAATCAGATCAGGAAGCATCATGCTGTTCTGAATAGTCCAGTCACTTGTCTGTGGGAAAAAATATACAAGGCCAATAAACAACATGTCTACTAACACATTTCACTCTGATCATCTCAGTGCAAGGCATTTGATCCCATTGCATAGGCACAGAGTAGTGATTCAAGGACTGATAACTGTTTATAATCATCCAATCTTTAATATCAAGGGAAAACATCTGATACACTAGTGAAGCCATCATGCATAATGTATTGTATGTGCATGAAGGTACAACAAAAGGATTTAACACTCTGCTGGCTGAAAAGAATTTACAGAAATCCAAGATAAGACAATTTCATCTTTCTAACTGCTGAGCATTGAAATATGCAAGTACTTACATCAGACTCAACAACATGGCTAGTTATGTCTGGTTTTCAAAAGTATGGATATGTTTATCAGATCTGCATCATTTTCATTCAGAACCAATTACATACTTCAAGTATTGTTTTAAAAACCATCAATGTGGAAATTCATGCAAGAGGAGTAATGTTGTTATAGGGTTTTCAGGACATTATAGGCTATACATGGCGGGCAGTATTAATGGTGGAGAAAGAACACGGGAAAACTCCGGAAATAACCACCGACCCACAAGAAGCTACAGGCAAACTTTCTCACATACCCACACTGGCTGAGAATGAGACTCGAACCTATGCAGACAGGTGAGATGGCAGTGATCCGTAATGGTGAGCGCTTTAGACCACTCTGCCACTTGGGGCCCCCCAAGAGGAGTAATGATATTATTTTCAAGATGGATATGGTGCTATGCTGGAGGTCAATAAAACTAGCTATATATTACTACAGTAAGTGACTATCTCATGATCTACTTTTAAGGAAATGTATCGAAAAATTTCAGAATGGCTTTCAAGTCAGCTATTTAGGAGCATCACTTTAATACAGGAATAACTCTATATTCTGCAAGCAAGAAGTTTTTAAAATTTTTTTTAAAAATTAGAAGAGTCAGTTGGGCTATCTGTTCAGGAGTAGATGCTTTTACAAGATATTCTGGAAGTCACACTGGCATAAAAACACATCCTGAGTGGCAGAGTGGTCTAAAGCGCTGTCCATTACGGATCACTGACATCTCACCTCTGTCTGCATGGATTCGAGTCTAAGATTCGGCTAATGTAGTTATGTGAGAAAGCTTGCCAGTAGCTTCTCGTGGGTCAGTGGTTCTTTCCGGGTTCTTCCTTCACCATTAATACTGGCCGCCATGTAAAGCCTATATTGTGCTTAAAAATGGCGTTAAACCATTATAAAAAACAAAACATTAAAAACACTGAGTGAAACATGCTTTTGTGAAAATCTCATGACAATATGACCACCCCTTAAAGAGGACTAGTAACAGCAAGATTTTTATTATGATAACCAAGGCTGTCATGTTGTAGGTCTTTTTAATACCACCTGAATTAATGATTAAGTACCTTCTATAGAAAGTATTTTAGTGAAAATCCCATTCCTATAAGAAGATGTAATAAGAAGATTTTCAATATGGTAACCAAGGCTGTCATGTTGTAGGTCTTTTTAATACCACCTGAATTAATGATTAACTACATTTTATATAAAGTATTTTTAGTGAAAATCCCATACCTATAAGAAGATGTAATAACAAGAGTTTCAAGATGGTAAACAAGGCTGTCATGTTGTAGGTTTGTTCAACCTCACTTTAATTAATGATTAGCTACATTTGATACGAAGTATTTAAGTGAAAATTCCATGCCTATAAGAAGAAGTAATAACAAGAATTTCAAGATGTCTAACACACCAACTACAGTGATGGTTTGATCAGCAACATTTTCATTTTGGACTAACAATATCAAGAGAAGTCTTAGTGAAAAGTAACCTTTTAAGTAAATTATGTTTCTCCGGGAATATCTACCAGGTCACATTAACATTTGGGACATGAGCCTTTTACCTCTTTAATCTAGCCCAATTAAAAATGCATGCGTTGTCTTTTCTAGATCTTATGCACAAAGGGCGATAACTCTAGATTATAGCCTCCCCTCGCATCCACCACATGTGTTGTTAGTTTTTAAGCTCAACTTCCATACAATAAATATCATATGCAATACATCACATCGTTCCACGTCAATATCAGTGTCAAAATTAGTAATTATTTAAGAATTTGTACTTTTGGTATACATTATTTTAACATTTTCCAATTTCTTTGTGTCAATCTGTCATTCTTTTATTGAATGCATGTTGTCATTCACATTTTAATACATACTACCTAGTGTTTGCTTACTGTTATAATAAAGGTCTTTATATTAGCAGCTTCTTAATACATTGAGTAAATAATTTGTTTTTTTCTTTCTTCCTGTGTAGTTTTAGAAAAGACATGTCAACAAAGTGCATTAAATTTATAACAATTGGTGTTGGCAGTGGGAGGTAAAGGGCATGAGTTTCTGCCCTTTGTCAGTTAGGGCTAGACCCTGGAAGTGGAAGGTAGCAGGTTTATATCCACATCATTAATTAGACAGGGGAAAATATCCGAAAGAAAATCCCTGTCACTTAAAACTGTCCATTAAGGAGAAGTAGTACAGCAAGAATATAAGCATGGTTGCCACTGTAAGCATACTAGATGCCACACCAGCATCTTTGTCACTTAGGATCAACTAAAAAAGATAAGAATCAGCTCGACATCAGAAACAAGATGTTGGTATTGCCATTAAATTAAGTGATGTAGCTATAGTAAGGTTATCAAGATTGCCACCTATTGTATGTTAAAATTGACTTTTTATACAAATCACACATGACTGGAAGTCTTTTGGCTAAAACCCCATGTATATATAGGCATCCATTTTAAACAAGTGGCCATGCTGGAGGTCTCTAAGCAAAAAGACCATGAAGACATGACTATTTGTTTAGATCAACTGATGATAAAAAGACCGTCTAACTAACCATCTTGGTGGCCATATTGGATATCGTATCAATTCTAATTTCATTAAGGTAAATCACACATCATACAATATGTCAATATGACTATCATTTCAGGAGTTAGTTGAGATTAGAAGTTTTATTATTTAATTTGTTTTCTCTGCCTCTACTGCCCTCCTAGTAGAAAAAACAAGCTGACTGAATCTCTCTTTTTGGAGCAGTTTCCGAATATCCTGGAGTATGGAAATTCGATAGGTGACAACCTGATTATTCTCAGAGATTTCAACTTTCACTTTGACTGTCCTGGAAACTCATACACATCAAAACTCATAGATTCCATCCATGTTTTCAACCTTAAACAGTCAGTTAACCAACCCACCCATAAACATGGTCACATTTTAGACTGGATTCTTCATAGACCTGATGATAAAAGTTTGCGATCCACCCTTGTATCCCAGGCACTTGCATCAAATCACCTCTGCATTATATGCAATCTCAACGTATCAGTCCCTAACCCTCCACCTTTATTTGCTACTAAGAGAAACAGAACCAAACTAATACATGACATCCAAGAAAACCTAACAACATGCTTACCTCCTACAGCAGAACAACTCAATAACTGTGTTCATTGCTTGAAAAACATGCCCCAGCCACCAAGTGCAGGGTATCAACAAAAAAAAAAAGTATTCTCTGTGGTATAGCAGTGTTAGGAACCAGCTTCGCACTGCTATAAGACATCAATATAAAGCAGAGAGGCTCACTATAGACTCACTATAGACTCACTATAGACTCACTATTCATAAACAAATCTATGAAGCTGCTAAGAAGAACGTCACAAACATAGTCCATATAGCCAAATTATCCCACTACATTACTAGATAACGGAGAGTTCCAGCTGCAAAGACCTCTTCGAGATAACTGACAAACAAATGTCAAGGAACAAATGTACACTACTTCCAACTACCTTCTCTCCAGTAGACCTTCTGGGCCTATATGCAAATTTCTTCTGTGACAAAGTACAAACCATTAGACAGTTATGATTCAGAATTTCTGCAACAACCATTAGGAGCATTTGAACCTGTCTCATTGGATTTAAATCAGACAATCGTGTTGAAGAGTGCACCAAACTCATGTGAACTTGATCCGATTACAACATCAGTGCTGCTTAAGTGCTTAGACCCAATATTGCCTTCACTAACAATGTTATTAACATCTCTCTCTCATTTGGGAAATTCCCATCCTGTTTCAAAACTGCCATTGTAAAGCCTCTACTGAAGAAACCAACACTTGACCATAATGATTTAAAGAACTACCACCCAGTTTCTAATCTCGATTTCATATAAATTTGTTTTAGAAAAAGTTGTTCTAATCCAACTTGTAATTTCATTTGAAGTTAAACATTCTTTATAGCAATATACAGTCTGCATATCGCCCTTGCCACAGTACCGAAATTAATCTTCTGAAAGTAGTTAATGACATTCTCTCTACTTATGATAGCAGAAAGATTACAGTCCTCACCCTCCTTGATTTGTCTGCAGCATTTGACACAAAAGACCATGATATATTACTTCACCATTTCCAGCATGTATTTGGAATTCAGAATACAGCCTTACAGTGGTTAAAGTCCTACTTAGTCAACAGGACACAAATTGTATCTGCAAATGGAATAAACTCCACCCCATTTGATCTATCTTGT
Source organism: Unio delphinus (assembly GCA_029339505.1). Lineage (NCBI taxonomy): Eukaryota > Metazoa > Mollusca > Bivalvia > Unionida > Unionidae > Unio > Unio delphinus. The sequence goes on from JAQISU010000008.1 coordinate 18,315,862, forward strand.
GGCGTTCCATAGGGGTCTGTTTTTGGACCTGTTCTCTTCATTCAATACACTCAGCTGCTCTCAAGTGTCATAGATCATCACAGTGTCTCACCAAGTGTACGCTGATGATACCCAAATATACAAGTCCATCCACCCAACTGAAGTTGATGCTGCCATCCAAGGAGTAGAGAGGTGCATTTCTGATGTGAAATCTTGAATGACATGTAACATGTTGCAGATGAATGATGATAAGACTGAGGCCATTCCAATCACAACACAAAGACTTTCTCATTCACATCCTTTACCTCAAACAATAAATATCAGCAACACCAACATTAAATTCACACGTTCAGTATGAAACCTAGGTGTTACTCTAGACAGTACTCTCAGATTGCACCAACATGTCATGAACATATGCAAGGCTGCATATCTTGAGCTGAGACGCATAAGCTCCATTTGCAAATATCTGTCAGTTAATGCCACTAAAACACTTGCGTGTTTATAAATACTTTCAAGACTGGACTATTGTAAATCAACTGTCTGGTTCGTCTCAATATCTACTCCAGAAACTTCAAAACACAGCTGCTCGGATCATCTTCAGAGTTCCACGATCATCAAAGCACACCTCCCCACTGCTCTGTACCCTACACTGGATATCCATTTGATCCAGAATAAAATACAAATTCTTTTCTCTGTGCTACGTTTCAATGATGGACTCCAGTCCAACATACCTATCTGGCCTCACCCATGTGTACACACCAGCAAGATACTTACGCTCCTCTTATGACAATCGTATACACATTGTTCCCGCTATGAAAACAAAGTCATATGGACAATGTTCTTTTGCATACCAGATCTCAGTAATGTGAAACGAATTTCCCATTGAAATCAGACAGAAAGACATACTGCTCCCTTTCAAGAGTGCTCTTAAAACTCACCTTTTTCGAATGCAAGAACTAACTTAAAGACCTAATAATATTTCGTACCTTAAATATTTTCAGCAATTTTTTAATGTTTTCCAATTTCATTGTTTTTGTTCTTTGTTTTTCTGTAGTCATATCATTATAGATGTTGTAAAGCGCTTAGAACTTCTAAAGATTAGGTGCTACACAAAGTTCTAATTATTATTACTATTATTATATTACATTAAATACATAGTATATACCCTATTACGTTGAACACATAGTATATACTCTGTTACAATGAATACACACTAAATACTCTATTACATCAAACACATAGTATATGCCCCATTACAATAAATACATACTAGATACCCCATTACATTAAATACATATTATTTACCTCATTATAATGAATACATACTATACTCCCCAATTCATAAAATACTATATGTCACAGAATTAGAGGAAAAATTTTTTTGCTATGCCTGAGAAATATTTGATTATTTATGTTGTGCATGCATACAATGCTATCTAGGATGAACAGATGTTTCTCCAGACAAGTGACGGAACCAACATATGTCACCGACGTAAACTATTTGCAGCTACGGACATCATAATCATGATATACATGGGTATTTTACCCTGAATATTACTCATTATCCTATGAATTTAAGCAAGATTAAGGTATAACCGACACTGGTCACTTTGGATCTGTCGAGGAGAGTACACGTATTTCTATAAGCCATAGGGGTGAGTGTTAAATTTATATTTTATATGATATGCAAAGTTTATTGTCATATGGTGTAATGATTCATTACAACTAGGGCATAACCGATTAGCATTTTTCTACTGATTTCCGATTCCGGATTTTGGGCATGAAATTTTTCCGATTCCAGATACGATTCAATTAATTGGAAATGCTAAATCCATAATTTTTTTCTAAAAAATTTCATCTTCTGTTTCCGGGTTTCTGGTATCTGGTTTTGCTGTGTCTAGCATGTTACTTAGTACTTTACCATATCCGGCTTCATTTCCGGTTTTCACCCGCCAGTTCAAATAGACTGTCTCACAGCGTGGTTGTGTTGACCATATTGGACTTTTCTGACCGGTTTTCACCCGCCAGTTCAAATAGATTGTCTCACAGCGTGGTTGTGTTGACCATATTGAACTTTTCTGACTTCTTATTTAACTTTATTAACGCACTATTGAATGACACACAGTGTTAGACACGGTGCTATAGAAATTCAACTTTATTATTTTTATTATCTGAATCGGTCATTCCTGCCTTGTCCGACTCCGATTAATCGGAAGTTCATACTATTCGGTGGAATCCGATTTCCGGATCAAAAGTCGGTTATGCCTTAATTACAACACAGATTTGAAACATTGTGAACTGTGAATTTCAAGTTGTTTTTAAGAGTTTAATGTATTAGTATTTTCCAGAACTCATTATTATCACCTGTTTGGTTTTATTGTAGTTTACGAGGCTAACAGTCTAACTAGTCTAACGGATGTAACAAGACCGATGAGCTTAGGTAACGAATAGAGCTATCTAGATGTCTATATGTATGTACATACATGTCTGTACATGTGGTCGAGCCACAACTGTAGACGTAGCTGATACAAGGGTGCTGTATGCTGTCTGTACGTGTATATGTATGACTGAATGTACATGTAGTGAATCCATGAAGGTTGCGAGCGGCTGATACAAGAGAGTGGGCTAACCCAAGGGACGTGGTGAAACTGCGGTTTATCGGTGTATGAATCGTGCGACTGTACAAGGGTCAAGAAGCATATGTTTGTTCCAATTGTTGTTTCAATTGGTATATTTGTATTTACATGAGATTATTTTGAATCTTAGTTGAATTCCAGGAGATTTGTGAATCTTACTGACAGTGCAGAATATTTGAAACGTATTTGAAAATTTGAGATTGTTTGAATCCCAAGCCTAGTCTATTCGTGAAATTATGTGAATATCTTAGCGTGTACTATTACTTGAAATTGAGATTTCTTGAAGCTGTATATCAAATAGATATAGTATTATTGGTTTATTTTCAATGTGTGAATGTTAGTATAGTGATTGGATCAATTGTATGTTGAGAGTGTGTGAGAATCGTTGTATTTTTATATCATACATTCTTTTTTACTAATTAAGTTAATACATTTTCATCTTTCACACATTGTGTTTGAGTTATTCATTTAGTCCAAAACCCACTCGGTTACAATTCTGCGATACTATATACCCCATTACATTAATGTGAAGGGGCAAATGTCTGTCAATCTAACAAGAATACATTAGTTGAGACCAGAGAACCATTAATTAGATTTTCTGGAGAACCGGTGTTAATCAATCGTCATAGTGCCATGTTCAGAATGTCCTTTCGAGGGGAGAATGCTATTCTTAATTAAACATTTGTTTAGACAGCAGCCAGATGGATTATTTGGGACACAGTGAACATTAGCTTCTTGGAAAAGCTGTTACAATTGAAAAATCGCAGAAAGTCTGTAACTATCAAACTACCAGGTCAAGCTGACCCCAATTTTGGTGCCTCTGAGAAAGGCGGCAGAGAGATTTGACTGACTGGTTATGCTAATTAAGAAGTATGTTTTCCACACAAAATTTCCCAGGTTTTAAGATCGCCTCATTTAAACATTTAATCAGTCTAATCTTTTCTGCAAGATAAACCAGAGTAGGCTCCAGGGGATTTGCAAGAAATTCCCTCGTAAAAACTGTTGTTGAAGTAAACCGACAAATTGATTTGGATGGAGGTTGAAGGCAAAGGGAGAGAATAGCCCCTGAGACGTGTAATCCTGAGATGTATCAAGTCTTAGAGTATCCTGAGACGGATTGTCAAAAGTAGCATCCTGAGATCCAGGGTCTGAATAGCTACAGAGGAAGTAGAGCTAACTGACAAAACAGGTTATACAATCATACAAGACATTGACTTCAATTGTTCACTCGATCTTACGATAAACTAAATCTATCAGTAAACAGATCAGCTATTTTTTTAAAATCCATTTGTACTTTCTTTGTAATTTAAGAAAGTTTTTTTTTCTAAAAGCTGAGATATTTCTAATGTAATGACTTCACATAATTAGTTCTTTATAGTAATTGATAAAATAGTTGTTTACCAGTACAAGGGCTCATGTTGGTTTGTTTCTGCTCAGTTCTCTATCTATTTCACCTATAAGTTTCACCACTTTATTTACTCGAACCATGTAATAACTTCGAGGGAAGTCAACTTCTAGATAATGAAAACTAAACTAAGTGAGACACCCAATCAGTACAATTCCCATCCCCAATAATATAATAATAAGTATATACCCAATTTTATTAAATACATACTACTTGGTATATATCCTATTACATTCAATACATACTATATACCCATTATATAAATACATACTATATACCCCATTACATTAATACATCCTATATACCACATTATATTAATACATACTAAATACCCTATTACATTAATACATACTATATACCTCATTACATAATTACATACTATATACCCCATTACATTAATACATAATATATACCCCATTAAATTAATACATCCTTTATACCTATTACATAAATACATACTATATACCCCATTACATTAATATGTCCTATATACCCCATTACATTAAATACATCCTATATAACCCATTACATTATTACATCCTATATACCCCATTACATTAATACAACCTATATACCCCATTACATTAACACATACTATATACCCCATTACATTAACACATACTATATACCCCAATACATTAATACATCCTATATACCCCATCACATTAATAGATCCTATATAACCCATTACATTATTACATCCTATATAACCCATTACATTATTACATCCTATATACCCCATTACATTAATACATCCTAAATACCCCATTACATTAACACATACTATATACCTCATTACATTAACATATACTATATACCCCATTCCATTAATACATCCTATATACCCCATTACATTATTACATACTATATACCCCATTACATTATTACATACTATAGACCCCATTACATTAATATGTCCTATATACCCCATTACATTAATACATCCTATATACCCCATTACATTAATACATCCTATATAACCCATTACATTATTACATCCTATATAACCCATTACATTATTACATCCTATATAACCCATTACATTATTACATCCTATATACCCCATTACATTAATACATCCTATATACCCCATTACATTAACACATACTATATACCCCATTACATTAACATATACTATATACCCCATTCCATTAATACATACTATATACCCCATTACAGTAATACATCCTATATACCCCATTACATTATTACATACTATATACCCCATTACATTATTACATACTATAGACCCCATTACATTAATATGTCCTATATACCCCATTACATTAATACATCCTATATACCCCATTACATTAAATACATACTATATACCCCATTACATTAATACATCCTATATACCCCATTACATTATTACATACTATATACCCCATTACATTAATACATACTATATACCCCCTTCGGAGTGTTCTTTTCATTCCTGCAATCCAAACTGTTGAGTTCAGGACTGTTTCAACTGAAATAAAGAAACGTAGAAACTGGATAAAACATGTATCCACTTATTTCTTTAAACATCATGGCTGCACTCATTTTTACATATGCTTAAAAAATATGAAATTTCAAGTTATTTTACTATATGTTACAGAATGAATCTTTTTTCCAATCACATTTAGATTCATGGAATGTATCTAAATAAATGGGATGGAAGCAAATGATGTATCTATAGTAATTACATATGTTAATTTAGTAAACTGATGGTAATTACATGTGATGCTTATTAAACTGATGGCAATTAAACATGTTAATTAAGTAAATGTACTGCAATTACATGTTAATTTTGTAAACTTGTGGTAATTACACCTGTTAATTTAGTAACCCCAGGTATATGCATATTAGTTTAGGAAATGATGGTAATTACATGTTATTTTAGCAAGCTGATGGTAATATGTTAATTTAGTAAACTGATGATAATTATACATGTTAATTTAGTAAACTGATGATAATTATACATGTTAATTTAGTTAACTTTTGGTAATTGCATATAAGTTTAATAAACTGATGGTACCTACATATATTAATTTAGTAAAACTGATGGTAATTACATATTTTAATTTTGTAAAACTCATGGTAATTACATATCTTAATTTAGTAAAACTCATGGTAATTACATATTTTAATTTAGTAAAACTCATGGTAATTACATATTTTAATTTAGTAAAACTCATGGTAATTACATATATTAATTTCGTAAAACTCATGGTAATTACATGTTTTAATTTAGTAAAACTCATGGTAATTACATATATTAATTTAGTAAAACTCATGGTACTTACATATATTAATTTAGTAAAACTCATGGTACTTACATATATTAATTTAGTAAAACTCATGGTAATTACATATTTTAATTTAGTAAAACTCATGGCAATTACATATTTTAATTTAGTAAAACTCATGGTACTTACACATTTTAATTTAGTAAAACTCATGGTACTTACACATTTTAATTTAGTAAAACTCATGGTAATTACATATATTAATTTAGTTAACTCATGGGAATTACATATTTTAATTTAGTAAAACTCATGGTAATTACATATATTAATTTAGTAAAACTCATGGTAATTACATATTTTAATTTAGTAAAACTCATGGTACTTATATATATATATATATATATATATATATATATATATATATATATATATATTAATTTAGTAAAACTCATGGTAATTACATATATTAATTTAGTAAAACTCATGGTAATTACATATATTAATTTAGTAAAACTCATGGTAATTACATATATTAATTTAGTAAAACTCATGGTAATTACATATATTAATTTAGTAAAACTCATGGTAATTACATATATTAATTTAGTAAAACTCATGGTAATTACATATTTTAATTTAGTAAAACTCCTGGTAATTACATATTTTAATTTAGTAAAACTCATGGTAATTACGTATTTCAATTTAGTAAACTGATGCATTATCCACATCAAACTAGGAAACTTTGTGCTGCAACTCAGAAACATGCACAGCTGTATCTTTCCTCTGAATGGGAAAGATAGTATGTCAGCATCTGTGAATGTGAACAATACAATGCAAGTTCAAATTAAAACATATTTTCATTTACTTACTGTATCTAATTTCTGCCAAAAAAGAATATTTATGCTCCAAATTTAGAACTGTGTTTGCTAAGTGTTATGTATATTTGTGTGCTTAATGTTTGTTCATGACTGTAAGTTGTACTTCAAGATAATGTGAACAATCTGTTTATACACAGCTATTTTTCAGTTCATGACTGTCATATCACTACCATCTTTACTTTATCTTTGACCACACACCACATGTTGCTTAATATTCAGGTGAGACTGTGTCAATGTATCTATAGATAGACTGTGTCAATGTATCTATAGATAGACTGTATCAATGTATCTAAAGATAGACTGTGTCAATGTATCTATAGATAGACCGTGTCAATGTATCTATAGATAGACTGTGTCAATGTATCTATAGATAACTGAAAGTAACAGTTTGCCTTTCTTTTTGTAACAATTAGCTTCTCTTTTACTTTATTCTGCAGCCTTTGTTAACATAGTATCTTCTGAACTCTGCACTGTCGGAAGTTAAAAATCAAATATTAGATGCAGGTTGAACTACTTCAATATCTAGCTATGGTATATGGAAGACCATGTTCAGTACAGCAAATGAAGAAATGTGGTCCCTCAAATGGTATACACCTATCAGGATAGAGCTTACCTTACTATAAAATTCATATGGTATAGAATATGCTTATATTTTCTCCACTGAGAACTTAGATGTTCTGGCCCCACAGTGAAATTTCCAGAATATTTAACTCTTTAATGGAATCACTGTCCTCAGTACGCTGCCTGTCTGTTTTATTATGCCTGTCTTCAGATCATACTGTTCTTCCTCATTTTTTTGTTGCAGATAAAACATTACCATAAATATTCATGCACAACATGCTAAAATGCATACAATTACAGACATGGTTCCTCTTTATAGTCTGTATATGAACTAAAGCCTTGCTTCCAACCGAATCAACACAGATGTGAATGCATCTGTTTTTAGAAGGAGGGGTTTTCATAATGTAATCACTCACTTTGTATAGCTTCATTACCACAGTCCACTGAAAGGATTGCAAACTTATGGTTTATTTGTTTGTCAAAATACTTTTAGTAATTTTAGGTATTGGTTAAACAGTATCTTCATTGCTTTTTTCCCTATTTTTACACATATGAGTCAAGTACCAAAAAAAAAAACTTTGACCTTATAATACTACTCACAAATTCCACGACATAGCATTGTCTGACCTACATACATGTAATTGCATTTTCAAGTTAAATCTTAAGTAACATAATACCTAGGCTTTGCTTTCTATGAAATAAATATATGTATATGATTTACAAAAAGAATCTTATAAACTGGCAATTCCCTGACATAGCAATGTCCACCATAATTTTTCCATTACTGTTTCACTTAGGTTTCAAACTAATTTTATGACGAAATAAGAGTACAAGATGCAGTTATAATATCCTGATCACCGATTCAGATCTTAAAATACAAATGGCTATTTACATACAAATATATGTTTTTATCATCAAAGGAAATCGGGCAGTGATAGCTGCTATAACTTACTCGGGAAATGGTTAATGGTCATTCAGCTATCAAAACACATGTCTATGAATGTGTTTGTCAGCGTAACTGATATTAAAACTTGGCCTAACTACTGATGGCTTGATGAATACATTTCACAACAACACAGTACTAGGATTAATCTGGCTAAGGCAATAGGGGCATCTAAAAAAAGTATGGCTAGTCAACACACCTTTTAACAAATTCACAGAGCGATGTTGTATTTGCTTCTCTAACAAAAGTTTACATTTTTTAGGCAACTTAGTTGCCCACCTCGCTTGGTAGCGTAACCACTGGGGGTATGATAGTAGAGGCTTGATTATAAACATGGTTCCCATACTTTTCTAAATATAAATTTCCAGGTCTTTTCCAGTTTTTTTCCAGGATGAAATAAAAAAAATTTGGGTTCACATATGACCATTGCTGAATGCAATTAAAGAATATTTCAGATTATAATCATGCCTTTTACAAAAATCTGAAGATGTTTTTCTTTCAAGACTCTCCAAAACATATGATGATAGAAACGATGATTATGTACAAAACCATAAAATGAGTCATATGAAACAAATCTGACTATATTCCTATAAATTGGCATTTAAAGTCATTTCAATACACAGAATAAAAATTTGAACTTTACATTGCTGACCTGCATTATGTCGCTATGTAGAAACAACATAATGAGCATAAATTATTTTACTTCCTTTCAAACCTTTAATCTAAAGAATTCTAAAGCAAGTACCGGTAATCATTTCCTATCACAGTATGGGTAAAACCCAATAAATACAAAGTATTAGAATCTTATCACATAAAAAATAGTTTAACCCTGAAATTATGTGTGCCAATAAATCTAAAACAAGATTTTTCAACCAACCTAAGCTCCTTAAGATGATTTGGTTGAAAATTCCATCATTTAAAAACATTTACAAACGTGTTGATTTAAATTTTAACAAAAGACCTTCACAGTTAATAATTGTTGTATAAACAAAGACCGAATTTTCTGTAAAATCAACATGTCTTCTTGTAGTTCAATAAACCAGTACCCAAACCTCAGTTACCTGTACTGATACATGAGATCTTATCGTTTCTTAATATATGATAAACGGGACGAAAATTTTACATTTTCCTGCTTTCTATTCAAGATCTGAAACCAATGCTTCAAGCTACATGTCATTGTGTAATAGTTTCTAATCTGGGTTTCCTCCAAATATTTTGTCCCCATTTTATACATTTGGACATTTAGGATGGAGTGTGGGTTCATAGCAATAACATATAAAAAATCTGGAATCTGCTGCCATCGTAAGATAGCTTACCAGGGGCCTAGCAAATTTAAACTGTTATATTGACTTATACCTGCATGAAATTGATAGGAATATTATTTATTTTCTCAAAAAATGGCAAGTATTATAATCGTTATGTCTTTAATCCGCTGACATACTAAACGAAACTCGGCATAGATGAAACCTGACCTGGTAATTGCCATTTGCGTTAATAGTCACATGACTTCACAACTCTTAAACAATGACATTGTTAGTCCAATATTCATGTGATATCAACAATAAACTCCTTTTTAATGTTGTTGTACAAAATTTCAATTATATGAAATGAATGCCTGATACCATTTGTAAAATTTAAAAAGACAACATAATTCTTAGCATGTTTATTTTGAGAACAACCACAAAAGACTTGGCTCATCTAATTCATCAAGCAGAATAGCCTGGTTCCCTGCTTCACATTGCACAATGCGTGAGAGAGCATATGTTAATGTGGTATTCATGTAAAACTACAAAACTCCAGAAGATGGTCTCGGAATAAATATAGCGTTTTGTGCTCTTTCGTTTTTGTGTTTTTATTATAACCAGTATATGACTTTCATTAAAAAAAAAAAATCTACAATATTTATAAATGACGGTTGCAAAATTCTGTGTGCTTGTGTGACTAGTAATCAAAATCAATTGTACCAGTTCAAATTTTGTCAGCACATCAGTTTTATCATCTTCAGCAAATTAAACACACAATGTTTTTAATGCTTGCAATTTCTGAGAATATAAATACATTTCATAACAATTTCAAGCAGGTATAACTCGATTTAACATTTAAATTTGCTACCCCATCCACTAAGCGGTTATACCTTAACACCACCATGTTGACCTCTTGTGATACAGATATGGAGCTGTCACTGAAACAAAAAGTCTACTTGACGAATCTAATACACTGTGCGTTTGAATTGACTCTACAAATATATTTCTGGAAAGCACCCAATTATCCATACTGCAACCTCCTAATATTTTGGTTAGAACTCGATAAATTTAACTTGCAGTCAGTCTGTTACAACTCAATTACATAACTGTTTTGGGCATCAAGTTGTGAAGGAAAATTTCTGGGGCTTTCCCAACTTTTGCCAATATTTGCAAAATTCAAAGACTTTTCAGTCAGGAAAAAATTATTGTTTCTCCAGACTTTTTTTTTCCAATTTCTTGGCAGTAAGGGAAACCTGTATAAATGGACTAAAAATTTACCAAAATGGCTTTACTTACAGTCGACTCAACTTAACTGCACATCGGTTAACTGCACACTCTGGATAACTGCACATAATCATGCTGGTACCGTATTTTTTCCCAATGCTTTTCAATGGGAACAAACTTTGTATAACTGCACTTCACTTAAATGCACACTCTGGATAATAGCACAATAAACTTTCTGCCCGAGACACATTATTTGATACAATTTTACTCCAGTTAACTGCACATTGTACAGTCAGGATCAGTTATTGCCAGTCCACTGCTGTAGCGCTTCAAATAAGGCAACAATTAAACCGGTAAATGCGACATTGTAAATGATTAACATATAAAGGATACCATAGGTGGTAGATATGGTAGATACATGTATATCCATGCCCACTAGGAGCAAATAACATGGGAAAAATCATAGTACAGCATGGGAAACATTGCTCTAAACCATGATTTGAACTAGGTAGTAATCATTGGAAGTTCAAAATTAATTTATGAGCGTTTATTTTACAGTCTAAAATGACTAGTCGTAAGTGTAAATCCCTGACGTTAGCTCAAAGGTTTGAGGTCATGAAATGTGTTGAAAACAACATAAGTCAGGCCTCTGTTGCACTTGAGTTCGGTGTTAATCAGTGTGATTTCGCGAATCCTCAAGAACAAGAATATCACTGAAGACTGGGAAAATAACAGCAATCCTTCTCAGAAGCATAAACGAGGTGGCAATTTTGAAAATGTTGAAGAAACACTGTCACAATGGTTCGCTCAAGCTCGCAGTCGACAGATTCCGATAAGTGGACCACTGTTGCTTCAAAAAGCTAATCAATTGACAAATGGTTTGGGTTTGCATGATTTCAAACCAACAAAATAGAGTCGGCAATTCACCAACTTATTAGTAAAACTTGAGTGCAGACATCAATTGCCAATTTCTTCCAGAAATTGTAAATTTCGTTGTGTTTGATTCAACAATTCAACAATATGACGTTAGTGCTGTTCATTGTAAACTCTTGTTTCATTTAAATAAAAGTTAAAAGAGTGGATTCTAATCATTTTTAAAATTTATTCTTCACATTTATTTGTGCTGTGCTGATTTAAATCTTTGATTAACTGCACACTGTGGTTAACTGCAGTCTCGTGATGGGCCTGGAATCGACTGTATTTCAAGCTTTTCAATCAATTAAAAGAAAACTTTTTATAATGGCAGTTAAACGTAAAGTGTTGTATTCTCCTGAACTGAAAGTATGATGTATTGATCACTTACCATATGTTTCATTGGAAAAAGCAACAGCTGTCATATTGGTAGTACTAAAAGGAGCTGTCACTTTGAACATCTTTTTGGCATCTGAGAACACAGACATGTATGTTGCAAGATCACTCAAAGTCATGTTGTTAGGCAACATTGGGTCAACAAGTACCATGTTCGTTACCAGGCAATTGCTGAACACACAAACCGTCTCTCTGAAATAAAATGTAATGGATTACTTCTAAAGTCAAATAGTTTATCAATGAACTAAATTACTTCTGTGTGATAACAGTTTATTAATGAACTAAATTACTTCTGTGTGATAACAGTTTATTAATGAACTAAATTACTTTTGTGTGATAACAGTTTATTGTTAAACTGAATTTCTTTTCTGTGGACTTCAGTTAATCAATAAATTGAATTAATTATAATGTCTACCAGTTTATAAATGAAATACTTCTGTGAACCGAATTACTTCTATGGAGTAACATTATATCAATAAACTGAAATACTTTTATGCACTAAAAGTTCATAAATCAAATGAATTACTTATGTGTGCTAACAGTTTATCAATAAACTGAATTAATTCTAAGGCCTAACAGTTTATCAATAAACTGAATTAATTCTATGGCCTACCAGTTTATCAATAAACTGAATTAATTCTATGGCCTACCAGTTTATCAATAAACTGAATTAATTCTATAGCCTACCAGTTTATCAATAAACTGAATTAATTCTATGGCCTAAAAGTTTATCAATAAACTGAATTAATTCTATGGCCTACCAGTTTATCAATAAACTGAATTAATTCTATGGCCTAAAAGTTTATCAATAAACTGAATTAATTCTATGGCCTAACAGTTTATCAATAAACTGAATTAATTCTAAGGCCTAACAGTTTATCAATAAACTGAATTAATTCTATGGCCTAACAGTTTATCAATAAACTGAATTAATTCTATGGCCTACCAGTTTATCAATAAACTGAATTAATTCTAAGGCCTAACATTTTATCAGTAAACTATTAATTCTGAGGCTAACAGTTTATCAATAAACTGAATTAATTCTAAGGCCTAACAGTTTATCAGTAAACTATTAATCCTGAGGCTAACAGTTTATCAATAAACTGAATTAATTCTAAGGCCTAACAGTTTATCAGTAAACTATTAATCCTGAGGCTAACAGTTTATCAATAAACTGAATTAATTCTAAGGCCTAACAGTTTATCAGCAAGCTATTAATTTGGAGGCCTACCAGTTTATCAATAAACTGAATTAATTATGAGGGCTAACAGGTTATCAGTAAAATGAATTAATTCTAAGGCCTAATAGTTTATCAGTAAACAATATTAATTCTGAGGCTAACAGTTTATCAATAAACTGAGTTAATTATGTGGGCTAACAGTTTATCGGTAAAATGAATTAATTCTAAGGCCTAACAGTTTATCAGTAAACAATATTAATTCTGAGGCTAACAGTGTCAATAAACTGAATTACATTTCTTAAGTTTATCATTAAACATGCAACATATTTAATGACTCATTGGTTATGGTGTGTGTGATTAGGATTTTAACGCAGCTTTAACATTTTTTTTAGTCATATGGCTACAATGTCATCAGTGAGGCAGCTTATAGTGTTGTCTAGCATTGGGGCATCATACCGCAGACATGTAGCATGATGTCCCACCCAGTCACATTATCCTGACACCAGGCTGACCAGTCCTAACACTAACCTCTTAATGCTGAGTGCCAAGCGAGGCAGCTGTTAGTCCCATGTTTGTAAGTCTTTAGTACATCATTTACAGAACAAATAATTTATGTAACTTCTCCTTTCCCTCAATAACTCATACACAATGGGTCCAAAAGTGCAGTCTAAGTGAGGATGCCAGTTACTTAGGGACCTCTGGAAATTTATGAAGAGGATTCCATCCCGACTGTACATCAACAATGTAAAGATGGGGAGGGGAAAGGGGCAATGGGCAACTATAACATGCTTTAATACTCATTCTATAATCATGTTGGGAATAATTGTCAACTAAAAGCTTTCTGTACTTAAGTTGCACACTTTTTTGGTATAAATTACTTTTATTTTCAAGATAATATTTGAAAGATTGTAAAAAATATTACTCCAAGATTATTTTTTGAGACACATCACATGCACCTCTAAAAACTCTGTGTATTACATCACTGCTTTTGGATGTGAATTTGACATATTCCTGTCTTATTGCTGATTCACAACAAGAATTCCTTTTCCAAAAAGTGAAATATTTTTTAATTTGTGCAACAATAAATAACACTTGATTTTAAAAAATGTTCTATTAGTAAAATATTTATGCTGTGTTTTCATTGCAAGTAATAGTCAAATTTCTGCTTATCCTTGGTGAAACCATTGATTGCCAATTCAGGAATGTTAATACATCAATATAAACTTTGGAACTCACTTCTCCATAATGAATTTTATCTGTCAAGCAAAGCTTTACATTCATTGAGTACTCCATTTGCATGCTTCTTTTGCTATCAACTTCTAAATTAGCAGGATAACCAAATGACTAACGCTAGGTCAATTACCCGGTAATTATGTTACCTACATAATACTATTTATAACAGGTAAACAAGCACACCAGCTTGACCACTAGCTCTTATTCTGGTAGGATTTGCTTTTATAATTGTATTTTTATTTATTTTTCCACTCACTTTACTTCATACAAAGGAATCATTTATTTAATATTATAATACAAAATAGATCTACTTTAAATTGAGTGTTAAAAAAAAGCAATAATCACTTCCACAAATCAGCATTAAAAAACATGGTTGGCATTTAATTAGGTTCTTATCAGAAACGCTTGTAGATATAGCAGTGATGGTAAATTAACACTTAAAACATCTTAGTACATTTAACATTTATGATGAAAACCCTGAAATACTCAATTAAAAGATAGAACCAAAACACAAATTTCACTTTAAAAATTGGCATTTATTTTTAATGTGTTGTCACTGTTAGACATTTATTGACGTTTTCATGTATGAAATGCCACTAAATATTGATATTTAAAATGCATTGAGAATTGTTTTAGTGTGAAAAATATGTGACTTCTTTCTTGTGAATTCCCAGGCTCTAATTGCTGTTTTCAAGGATAAAATCAGCAATATGTCAAAGTTTTATTTACTATCTTTGATTGCAATTTTCTTCATATTCAGCAGAAATAAACCAGTTCCTTTGGTATTTTCTAAAATTTGGATCCACATCTGACCTCATTTTGTAAACAGGTTGGCAAGTTATTCAGAGAGAGATGAACATTGGAATTCAACAAACAACAATTCCATAAGGTGCTACATGTATATCTGATAAATTATAATTTAAAAGATGCACCATAACAGACATACTGTATGTCAGACTGGTTCCACTTTTTGACCAATTCAATAAGTTTTTTAGTGGTACTCTCATGACAATCATTAGGTAATATCTATAACAAGATTTTTCAGAAGACCATCATGGTGACTATACTCGATGTCACAATTTTTAACTATGACCAATTAGACTGTATAAGATGTCTTCTAGTGATAATTTAATGTTGGTACCATCAGTCATTCAGAACTAGTATCAGTAACATTTTTAAGCCAAATACCACAGGGGATATGTTTGATGTTTGATCAGCATCATTTTCAATTGGGACCAACTAATAATAATAATAATAATAATAATAATAATAATAATAATAATAATAATAATAATAAAAATAATAATAATAATAATAATAATAATAATGAGGACTTTGTATAGCGCCTAATCTTTCGAAGCTCTAAACGCTTTACACCATCAATAATGATATGACTACACTACAGAACAACAAATGACAATAACAATGAAATTAGAAAACATAAAAATATGCTGAAACATATAAGATACAAAAAACATGATTATGTCGCTAAGTTTGTCCCTGCAGTCGAAACAGGTGAGTCTTATGAGCACTCTTAAAAGGGATCACTGTGTCTTTGTGTCTAATTTCAATGGGCAATTCGTTCCACGTTGCCGGGCCCTGGTGTGCAAACAAACGTCCATATGAGGATCTAGCTGGTGTATACACATGGGTGAAGCTGGTGGATAGGTATGTTGGACTGGAGTCTGTCATTGAAACATAGCACAGAGAACAAATTTTGTGTTTGATTCTGTATCAAATTGATAGCCAGTGTAGGGTACAGAGCAGTGGTGAGGTGTGCTCTGATCGAGGTACTCTAAAGATGATCCATTCAGCTGTGTTTTGAACTTTTTGAAGTTTCTGTAGTAAATATTGTGACGAACCAGATAGAATTGAGTTATAATAGTCCAGTCTTGAAAGTACTAATGAACACATGTGTTTTTGTGGCATCAACTGAAAGATATTTACGAATGGAACTGATGTGTCTCAATTCAAGATATGCAGCCCTGCAGATGTTCATGACATGTTGGTGCAATGTGACTACTGTTTAGAGTAACACCTAGGTTCCATACTGACTGTGAGAATTTAATGTTGGTGTTGCTGATATTTATTGTCTGAGGTAAAGGATGTGAATGAGAAAGTCGTTGTGTTGTGATCAGAATAGCCTCAGTTTTTTCATCATTCATCTGCAGCTTGAAACATGTCATCCATGATTTCACATCAGAAATGCACTTCTCTACTCCATGGATGGTAGCATCAACTTCAGTTGGGTGGCTAGACTTGTATATTTGGGTGTCATCAGCATACAATTGGTGCGACACTGGGTGATGATCTATGACACTTGAGAGCGGCTGAGTATACAGAATGAAGAGAACAGGTCCAAGAACAGATCCCTGTGGAACACCACAACATATGTCAACTGGGCTGGAGTGTATTCCATTTGCAGATATAATTTGTGTCCTGTTGACTAAGTAGGATTTGAACCACTGTAAGGCTATATTCTGAATGCCAAATACATGCTGGAGACAGTGAAGTAATATATCATGGTCTATTGTGTCAAATGCTGCAGATATATCCAGGACAGTGAGGACTGTAATCTTTCCACTATCCAAAGCAGAGAGAATGTCACTAAATACTTTCAGAAGAGTAGGTTCCGTACTGTGGCAAGGGCAATATGTAGACTGTACATTGCTAAAAAAGACTGTTTGAATCCAATTGAGATACAAGTTGAGTTAGAACAACTTTTTCTAAGATTTTTTATATGATTGGGAGATTAGAAACTGGGTGGTAGTTCTTTAAATTGTTATGGTCCAGTGTTGGTTTCTTCAGCAGTGGCTTTACGATCATAGCAGTTTTGAAAAATGATGGGAATTCCCCTGATGAGAGAGAGATATTAATAACATCAGTTAGTGAAGGCAATATTGGGTCTAAGCACTCAAGCAGCAATGATGTCGGATTTGGATGAAGTTCACAAGACTTTGGTGCACTTTTCATCACGATTGTCCATACTAAATCTATAGAAACAGGTTCAAATGCTCTTAAAGGTTGTCGCTGAAATTCTGCATCACAACTGTATGGTGACGAATCAGTTGAACTAAGCATCATAAGAAGTCTCCAAAGGAAAATGAAAATAAAACTCCATTTAGGAGACATAATAATATAAAAATTTTCAATATGGCTGCAGTTGCATCCATACTGGATGTCACATTGCCGCCATGTTCATTTAGGACTAATATGTAAATTTAAAGTCTTTTATTGAAAACCCCATGTCAATATGACCATCCATTCAGAAGTAGCATATGATAACATTATTTTGATAAATGACCACCACAGTATGAGTAACTAGATTTGGAATGAATGTGTTTGTAAAGTCTCACTGCAATTATTAAAAACGTTTAAAAGAGCAGTAATAAAAACCTGGTGCTAACATACAGATCATAATAATAATAATGAGGACTTTGTATAGCACCTAATCTTTCGAAGCTCTAAGCGCTTTACACCATCAATAATGATATGACTACACTACAGAACAACAAATGACAAAAACAATGAAATTGGAAAACATAAAAACATGCTGAAACATATAAGATATAAAAAAACATGATTAGGTCGCCAAGTTTGTCCCTGCAGTCGAAACAGGTGAGTCTTGAGAGTACTCTTAAAAGGGACTGCTGTGTCTTTGTGTCTAATTTCAATGGGCAATTCATTCCACGTCGCTGGGCCCTGGTGTGCAAACGAACGTTGTCCATATGACTTTGTTTTCACCTTGGGAACAATGAGTATACAATTATCAGAAGATGAACATAAGGATCTAGCTGGTGTATACACATGGGTGAGGCTGGATAGGTTTGCTGGACTGGAGTCTGTCATTGAAATATAGTACAGAGAACAAATTTTGTGTTTGATTCTGTATCGAATTGATAGCCAGTGTAGGGTACAGAGCAGTGGTGAGGTGTGCTCTGATCGAGGTACTCTAAAGATGATCCATTCAGCTGTGTTTTGAACTTTTTGAAGTTTCTGGAGTAAATATTGTGATGAACCAGACACAATTGAGTTACAATAGTCCAGTCTTGAAAGTACTAATGAACACATAAGTGTTTTTGTGGCATCAACTGAAAGATATTTACAAATGGAACTGATGCGTCTCAATTCAAGATATGCAGCCCTGCAGATGTTCATGACATGTTGGTGCAATGTGAGAGTACTGCCTAGAATAACGCCTAGATTCCGTACTGACTGTGAGAATTTAATGTTGGTGTTGCTGATATTTATTGTCTGAGGTAAAGGATGTGAATGAGAAAGTCGTTGTGTTGTGATCAGAATAGCCTCATGTTTATCATCATTCATCTGCAGCTTGTTACATGTCATCCATGATTTCACATCAGAAATGCACTTCTCTACTCCATGGATGGCAGCATCAACTTCAGTTGGGTGGCTAGACTTGTATATTTGGGTGTCATCAGCATACAATTGGTGCGACAATGGGTGATGATCTATGACACTTGAGAGCGGCTGAGTGTATAAAATGAAGAGAACAGGTCCAAGAACAGATCCCTGTGGAACACCACAACATATGTCAACTGGGCTGGAGTGTATTCCATTTGCAGATATAAGTTGTGTCCTGTTGACAAAGTAGGATTTGAACCACTGTAAGGCTATATTATGAATGCCAAATACATGCTGAAGACAGTGAAGTAATATATCATGGTCTATTGTGTCAAATGCTGCAGATATATCCAGGACAGTGAGGACTGTAATCTTTCCACTATCCAAAGCAGAGAGAATGTCACTAAATACTTTCAGAAGAGTAGTTTCCTTACTGTGGCAAGGGCAATATGCAGACTGTACATTGCTAAAAAGAATGTTTGAATTCAAATGAGATACAAGTTGAGTTAGAACAACCTTTTCTAAGATTTTTTATATGAAAGGGAGATAAAGAAACTGGGTGGTAGTTCTTTAAATTGTTATGGTCCAGTGTTGGTTTCTTCAGCAGTGGCTTTATGATGGCAGTTTTGAAAAATGATGGGAATTCCCTTGATGAGAGAGAGATATTAATAACATCAGTTAGTGAAGGCAATATTGGGTCTAAGCACTCAAGCAGCAATGATGTCGGAATTGGATCAAGTTCACAAGACTTTGGTGCACTTTTCATCACGATTGTCCGTACTAAATCTATAGAAACAGGTTCAAATGCTCCTAACAGTTGTCGCTGAAATTCTGCATCATAACTGTATGGTGACGAATCAGTTGAAATTGTGCTGTCAAGCGAATCTCTAATGGTTTGAACTTTGTCATCGCATAAATTTGCAAATTGGTCTCGTACGTCTAGTGGAGAGAAGGTTGTTGGAAGTGGTGTACATTTGTTCCTTGACATTAGTTTGTTAGTTTTCTCAAAGAGCTCTTTGCAGCTGGAACTCTCCGTGATCTTAGTACTGTAGTGAGATCATTTCGCTAAATGGACTATGTTTGTGACCTTCTTAGCGGCTTCATAGATTTGTTTATGAATAGTGAGTCTGGTGGAAAGCCAAAGCCTCTCTGCTTTTCAGCGATGTCTTTTAGCAGTGCAAAGCTGGTCCTTAACACAGCTATACCAAGGAGAATACTTTTTTTATTGATACTCTGCATTTGGTGGCTGGGGCATGTTTTTCAAGCAATGAACGCATGCAGTAATCAAGTTGTTCAGCTGTTGGATGTAAGAAAGTTTTTAGGTTTTCTTGGGGTAAAGAAGAATGGATGATAAATGGATGAAGGACAACAGGCCATCCCAAAATCCCTTCTGGTCTATGACCAATGGATCTAACAGACGGACCATGAACATTATAAACCTGTTTATTTTCTCAGTATAGACAACTGAAATGTTTGCAAAGAAACCATTTTACTTTTCTCAGACTTCTGATGTTTCTAGCCTAAAAATTGAGAGACTTCTTTCTTATCCAAAGTGAAAACATATACAAAATCTGGACCTGGTCTGCAATGTTGAAATAATGTTATCAAGTAGAAACCCTATTTTTTTCTTTTAGTTAGTAAGCATGACCTTTTGACCTTTAGACCCCCAAATCCAATGGCCTTCTTCTTACCCCAAGTATAAGTCATTCACAACTAATGAGGTATGTCATGTTACTAATGATATGGAAACCATTTTTTATTCTTTCAGTTACACTGACCATGACCTTTAACTTGGAAGTTCGTCTTTACATAAATTGCAAGCCATCCACAACAATTTAAAACAACAGATTTCTTCTTTACCCCAAGAGAAAGCTATCCGCAAAGTTTGGTAAATGTAGATGCTGAAGAATTCAATTTATTGTATAGAAACCAATTTTCTTATTTCAATCAGAATGACCTTGACTTATTGACATTTGAGCCTGAAATCAACAGTGGTTTTTCAAAAATAAATTTTAAGACTTAGATATATTTATTGGTATATATCAGATATAATTTAAACATAGAAGCTATATTATATATATATATAAATAGTTTGCCATACAGCTTTTCTCTTTAGTAAAATGCTATTATCTGTATGAATAGAATAATTGATTGGTATCTTACCAACTAGTCTTATAAATATAATTATACTATCAAAATATTATGTATCAATATTTGAGTTACAGGTGAGCTAAAATGTCAAAAATATTTAAAAACTAAGACATTGTTTAACTGGCTTTAAAATCCAATCATGTGATGTACATATTAGCTTGCTAATGGATTTCATTTACTTTGACTGGTTTCTATATACATGTAATCCCACTGAAATGACCATGGGACATATGAATGGATGGAATGGACATCAGCAAAACAATATAACCCCCATGGGTGGGGGTAAACATTTATATCTGTAATATGATATACTATTATTTGGATGATACAATATATTGAAATTGTAATGTTTTACACTTTTTTAAAAATAATAAACATATTTGTGGAATATGCACATTTTCTGTGAACTTACTGTACATGTCACAATACATTATTTTTATTACATGCTGGAAGTACTCTTTTTCCGTTTGGCTTTTCCCTTTCACTTTTTATATATTATCATGCAAACAGCAAACCAGTTTGTGAAATACATTTCCCGATGTTAAGAATTTAAAGACCATGCCTCCATCTTGAATGGTGTGGGAAATGTGCAAGATACAAATGCATGCAGATTAAACACAATGTCATACTGCCATATTTTCCTTTCCCAATGGCTCAGGAATAATTAGTCCATGAAAAATTTCCCCAATCAAGTTAAAATACTTTGTTTGTATCTATTATAATATAGCTATGGTCTATAACCTTCAAATCCTTTTATGGCTTCTGTGGGAGCCATGCAGAATTGACATGTATCACAACACTTTTGCATCCATCTATAAACTATAAATTATACAAATAAGTCCATGTTTGCAAACTAAATTGGATCTGCTTATATTTCAACTGATATGTGTATGTCTTTATTTAAGTAGGATATAATATACATTTTTAGAGGCAGAATAATCAAGCGATAGTATTGATGCTGAAGCAAGTGAATTTGGTGTGAATATGGCAGGTGTAAAGCGATTGCATCCATGTAGTAAGCAGCTTTGTTCAATTTCTTTCAAATGGATCAAAAGATGACAAGAAACTATTTTGTGACATTTTATATCATTTAGTGTTTTATTCTACTAAAGTACTGTCTTGTATGAAAAGTCAGATTATTTCTCATAATACAAAATAATTGCCACATAAACAAATATTTCACTGATGAGAATGAAACATCTACTATTTACCAAGTCGCATTAAAATCACGCATATTCTCTGGATTGGTTGCAAGCTCTGCAAATCTCTTTACAAGATAACCATTAAAATGCATAGATCTCTCTCGGAATAAACAATTATCTACAATCATCACGATATAAACTAATAGTTTGATCAAAATTGAATAAAATATATGCCCTTCAAAGTGGCAACAGGCATTTGTTGATGGACATGTGTTGACTGTTGGTCCATATTAGATCAGATGACCTTATGGTCAGGTAAGCTAAAATAATCCCCATATTTTAGACCCACCTTTTGGTCACATATAAAAAAAGAAAAAAAAGAAACCAGACATGAGCTTTTGCACCATAATTTTAGTCCCATGAACATGCACTGACCTGGTGTTCCACAGATGGATCATGTGTCTTGGGTATTTAAAACAGCAACAACAAAACCCACTCAAATCCATACCACAGGAATAATTGTAAATACTGTATTGAGGGTGAATTTAAAGAGAAGTGGAGTATTGACTGAAGAGGTCCATAACTCTGTCAAAAATAAAAAGGCAAGTTGAAACCCAAATGGCACATCTAGCACTATAAAACAGTTCTCACACCAAATTACATCAAAATATGATTAATGTTTCCTGAGCTATACTGGTCACAAGCAGTTTCTAAAGATTTTATAATCCATTAACAAGGCTTGTAACTCCATCTCAAAGATTTAAAACCTCTAAAAAGCACATCTACTTCTATTAGTATTCACACCAAACTGCATCAGGATATGATGAATGGATTCCATGATGTGCTGCTAATATGAACTGCTATTTAAAAACTCCAAAACCTTGATCAAAGGGCTGCAACTCTGCAATAAATGGGGTTGGTTAGACAAAACCTTTAAATGACACGTTCATTTTTTTCAGTGCTCCAAAAAACAGCAATGAATTAAGTCAAAAGGTTAATGAAATAATCAATTTACAAAAATGTAAATTGTGAAATGGAGAGACAGGGCCCTAGCACCTATAATGGCTATGATGACCATGAACAAGAATATTATTGTTAATGATGATTTTGTTCAATTGAACATGCTGATTCAATTTATTCATGCCCAGCATAGGTCTTTGCTCCAAAAGACAGCTAGCAATAAGAAAATTCTACTTACCCATTAGAATTTCTATGGATTCTAATTAAAAAAAGATAAAAATAATCGTGCATAAAAAGCCTATTAAAACTACAACCAGCCATTCACAAACCATTTTTAGCATACCTCTTAATTAAATAAAGGTCTCTAAAAGTAACATAAGAAGAAAATTAAAACTTGTAATGCATTATCTTTGAACTCCCACAACCTCAGGTAATTATAATCACCTTCAACAACATACATGTTGGTGCTAGCATTCACCAGAATAAACAAAGGTAAATAAAATATTTAGGGCAGAAATGCATTTTGAATTACAAATACAAATGGGAAAATGGAATACACAAATTATTAAACTAAAACTACATTAATTACTAAAATGTTTCACGCAAAGAAGCAATAGTTAATTATAACAGTGGTCAATAATAGGTGAATACTTAAAGGAAAATGGAGTACATAAATTATTAAATTAAAGCATCATTAATTACATAAAAGTTTCACACAAAGAAGCAATAGTTAATTATAACAGTGGTCAATAATGGGTGAATACTTAAAGGAAAATGGAATACACAAATTATTAAATTAAAGCATCATTAATTACATAAAAGTTTCACACAAAGAAGCAATAGTTAATTATAACAGTGGTCAATAATGGGTGAATACTTAAAGGAAAATGGAATACACAAATTATTAAATTAAAGCATCATTAATTACATAAAAGTTTCACACAAAGAAGCAATAGTTAATTATAACAGTGGTCAATAATGGGTGAATACTTAAAGGAAAATGGAATACACAAATTATTAAATTAAAGCATCATTAATTACATAAAAGTTTCACACAAAGAAGCAATAGTTAATTATAACAGTGGTCAATAATGGGTGAATACTTAAAGTGAAAACAGATAAAAATCTGGGAAATTCCTTATGTAGCCTTCATAGAGTAAACCATATAATTAAACATGACAAATTTCTTGACAACAGCTATCCCTCATTATAAGGTACATCTGGACAAAAAATGTGCTACAAGTATTCACCTCATGACCAAACGTTTACCAAAGTATTATAAAGTGGGTTGCAAGAATACAGAATGATGCTTAATTCCTTTTCAAAATACCGTGATTTAAATTTGGTATATTATGGTATTCTACTCTATATCATGGTTCTATATTTTATATTCTATGTAGTTCTAACTATAACATAATTTGGCAAACTTGCAGGCAGTTATGGACACCTGATTGCCACATTATAACCAGGGAAAACTACTTTGTTGACTAAATGTTCTTGGGAAATTCTAGTACCAACCATAATAAGCATAAAATAAGTGGCCAATAATGTAGGGTTTCTTTTAATCATGGATCATTGACTCCAAGCCATTCTTTCTTCTGTCCATGCACTTGGGTCAACCTCAAAGGCTATGTTAACTCATTCTGTCAGCTTGATTTATGTTCAGAAACCTTCACTGCAGCCACAAATTTTAAGCGAAGAAAGGAAAGAGAAATATATAAAACAACAACGAAAGTGACAAAAAAATCCAGTCACATCATCTGGAAAAATAATGTATATGAAAATGCATAACAAATCTCATATAACTGACCTTATCTTTATAACATGGTTTTCAAAGCAAAATAATCTATACAAAACTGATAATGCAAGATCACTACAATGAAGCAAAACTCTTACCAGTTTATCCTCATTCATGAATTGATTCAAACTGCAAACAGCATAGACCTTGATATGCTATTGATTTACTGATTACAAACAAATTGCATAAACCCTGATCTGTCAATATACAAAGGTGATTAAAGATCAGGATCTATACAGTTTGCTGACTTTACTTATAAGTGGATATATACAGAAGCAAATATCACCAGTATTTACATAGGAGTATGTCAAAAAATATTTTATGTCTGTATATGGGGCTTCCAATTTACATGATGTGAATGACATAAATGAATCGCTTTAGTCAGATGCCCATTCAATAAAACTCAATGCCACAACGTCAACCTGACGCAATGTCATTTCAACCTGATGCAATGTCATTTCAACCTGATGCAATGCAATTTCAACCTGATGCAATGCCATTTTCAAACTGATGCAATGTCATTTTAACTTGATGTAATGTCATTTCAATCTGATGCAATGCAATTTCAACCTGATGCAATGTCATTTCAACTTGATGCAATGCCATTTTAACTTGATGCAATGTCATTTCAACCAGATGCAATGCTATTTTCAACCTGATGCAATGTCATTTCAACTGATGCAATGAAATTTTCAACCTGATGCAATGTCATTTCAACCTGATGCAATGTCATTTCAACCTGATGCCATGCCATTTCAACCTGATGCAATGTCATTTCAACCTGATGCAATGCCATTTCAACCTGATGCAATGCCATTTCAACCTGATGCAATGTCATTTCAACCTGATGCAATGCCATTTCAACCTGATGCAATGTCATTTCAACCTGATGCAATGCTATTTTCAATCTGATGCCATGTCATTTCAAACTGACTAGCTATGCAAAAAGTACTTTTAGTGCTGTCAAAGGTCAACTGAAACCTTGTTCCTTATGGGCCACATGTCAACAAATGATATCCTAATTAAGTATAATTACTAGATAATCATCTATCAAGTACACTGTGTGTATGGATTAATTTCCTCTGATCAGATGTTTTTGAATCACCAGTTTTCACTGGCTGAATTACATATATATATATTTTGCATGGATTGGTTCTACAGAGAATATATAAATTCCAAACACTATTCTGTAAAAAAAAAACAACATCACATTAGAATTAGCCATGAGAAAGAGTGTTTTGTCTAATCATAGCAGTCTTGGGAATCTGTGTAAATGTATCACCAGAACTGATCAACCATCAAATTTAATTAGTAGAAAGTATTTTCTAAATCTTTTCATGGAAAATGTGACATTCACATTCTTGGAAACATTTCACTTTGTCCGCGACTTCAGGTAATTATAACTGAAACTTCTTTACAAAAACTCTGGACATGTGGTATTAGCTCTGCTGTCTTGCTCCAATGTTATAACGTCCTTTGTCATTGAATAAACTGTGATCACGTGATCGCCCATCAACCTGTTTATGCTATGACGGACCATGATTAATTGCTTTAAATGACCACTCCTTGACTCTTCATACTACACTGTGCTAAAGACTAAACGTACTGGGACTACATTCATCAAAACTTCAATGTAAACGGAAGCAAAAAGAGAAACGTTTCAAAGATGGCAAGTGTAGAACAGGAAGAATTCCAGTTATCTCCCTTTCCAGCTAAACAATTAAAGAAATTCAGCTATTAAGTTAGATAACCTGGTGCAAATCCATCTTAAATCATCAACTGTTGTATCAACTGTCCCAGAGATACCACTGTGTATTGCATTATTCAATGCCCAATCAATAGGACCACTGGAAAAGCGCACAGAAATAGTTAACTTTTTATCAATGATCAGAATATCAAAGTCTTCTTCCTGACAGAAACATGGCTAAAAATATCAGGCAATGAGCCCAAGTGCACAGATCTAACACCCACTGGTTACTCCATCAACTTGTTACCCGCCATTCTCACAGAAGTGGAATCGCTGTCATCACAAAGAATTCCATGATAAAATGTCTTAAATACAACACAACCTTCAATTTCTGCCACACATCGTTTGAACTAGTCAAAACAGCACTCACTGGAACAAAGATCAGTCAATTTTTTCTGCCTCTACCATCCTACTCCAAGTAGAAAAAACAAACTGACTGAATCACTCTTTTTTGAGCAGTTTCTGAATCTCTTTGAGCATGGAAATTCGATAGGTGGCAACCTGATTATTCTTGGAAATTTCAACTTTTACTATGACAGTCCTGGAAACTCATACATGCCAAAACTTCTAGATTCCATTCACGTTTTCAACCTTCAACAGTCATTTAACCAACACAAAGATTTTCTAATTCACATCCTTTACCCATACAATAAATATGAGCAACACAAACATTAAATTCAAACATTCAGTATGAAACCTAGGTGTTACTCTAGACAGTAATCTCACACTGCACCAACATGTCATGAACATATGCAAGGCTGCATTGCTTGAGCTGAGATGCATCAGCTCCATTTGCAAATATCTGTCAGTTGATGCCACTAAAACACTTTTGTGTTCATTAGTACTTTCAGGACAGGGCAATTGTAACTCAATTCTGTCAGGTTCAATTCAATATCTACTCCAGAAACTTCAAAATATGGCTGCATGGATCATGATTAGATTACCACAATCAGAGCACACCTCCCCGCTGCTCTGTACCCTACACTGGCTATCCATTTGATCCAAAATCAAACACAAAATTTGTTCTCTGTGCTACGTTTCACTGATGGACTCAAGTCCAACATACTCATCTGGCCTCACCCATGTGTACACACCAGCAAGATACTTACTCTTCTTCAGACAATCAAATACTCATTATTCCCACTATGAAATTTAAGTCATATGGACAATGTTCATTTGCATACCAGGGCCCAGCAACGCGGAATGAAATGCCCATTGAAATCAGACAAAGACACGGTGATCCCTTTCAAGAGTGCTCTTAAAACTCACCTTTCTCAACTACAAGAACAAACTTAAAAACCTAATAATATTTCCTACCTTAAATATTTTCAGCATTTTTTATGTTTTCTAATTCCATGGTATTTGTTTTTGTTTTTTGTAGTCATATCATTATAGATGTTGTAAAATACTTTGAGCTTCTAAAGATTAGGTGTTATACAAAGTCCTCATTATTATTATTATTAGTGGTTAACAACCTCATGGAGTTTATGTCTGAAAAAATATATTACAGACTTACTTATAATCATGGGCTGCAATCCAGAGAAAACTTTCAAGTTTAAGGGGAAAAATTGACTTATTCCCAAAACGAAAACTTTCCTTACTAAAAAAAACATTTATTGAAAATCATAATTAAGCACATGATTGTCTGGAATTTTAAAAATCTTAAACAAATGCCTCTAGCCAAATTGGACAATGGATGAGAATTTGTTTGAGTCAAGACTGTTGTGAATGGAACATTTCATTACATGGAAAGCCAGTATAAAAGATCTGGAAGTTACTATGGCAACTTTACAAGAACACCTTGAAAACTGGATAAGATTAGACAAAAACACTTGCCTACATGTTAAGGAAGAATTTATTAATAGTAACACTGATTGGACAAAATAACATGCAAACTTTCAAACAAATAATTTGGATAATGAAACTCTGATTGATATGATGATGATATCCATGAAGTAGAACAGATAATTCAGTTCTGAACCAGAGAAAGAAATATATTAGTTCTCTTTCAGACCTCTATCAGGCTGATTTTCATACATCAATTCACCCTACCCATTTAGTGATCATATTGTTATAGACTGTTCATAAACTATATAGATACCACTTAAAAAATAACAAAAAATGATTAACAAAGAGATTCTCATGCCATGCAACTTGAAACAAGTGACTTTTCTGCAATCCCATTTTTAAATGGCTATGATAACATGAGATATAGAAGAAACCTGGCATTTTATAAAATCATTTCTAACTGCTACATAGGAAACAATTGATAGGATAACCCAAGTTCTCAGGCCTTCCAAGTGCATTTGCTCAAAATTTTGTGCAGACCAGTTGTGTTGATGCACTGAATCAAAAATAAAATTAGAAAGTTAATGTGCAGAAGAATCAAAACTGTGGTGAAGGATTAGGAAGAGAAAGGAAAAAGTTAATATCAGAAAGAAGTTAATGTTCACATAAGAACTATGTCAGCAACTTTAT
This sequence comes from Unio delphinus, assembly GCA_029339505.1. Lineage (NCBI taxonomy): Eukaryota > Metazoa > Mollusca > Bivalvia > Unionida > Unionidae > Unio > Unio delphinus. The sequence goes on from JAQISU010000008.1 coordinate 18,345,328, forward strand.
TTTTGGACTCTAATCCAAAACCAGGCTCTGTGTGTGTGATTTCTATTTTAATGTAGCTTTACCAATTTTTCAGTCATATCTGCAGTGTGATAGTTTATAGTGATGTCCAGCACTGGAGCATCATGCCACAGACATGCAGCATGATGTCCCACCCAGTCATATTATCCTGACACCAGTCATACCAGTCCTAACAGTAACCTCTTAATGCTGAGCGCCAAGTGAGACAATGCCATTTTTTAAAAGTCAAAGTCTTTGGTATGACATAGCTGAGGTTCGAACTCATGACCTCATGCATCCAAGGTGGACACTCTACAACTAGGCAAACATAGCAGTTAAAACCAGGGTCTGACCAGTATCCATATGATTGTCAGTATAACCCATGCATCTGACTTCATTACAAAAACTTTAATAGTGATGATCATAATATTTAAACAGGGATATATATATATATATATATATATATATATATATATATATATATATATATATATATATATATATATATGTAACCTATTGTATTGTATCATAATATTTAAACAGGGATATTTTTAAACATTAGACCTAGAGTATCATAATCATATTCAGTTGAATAATGCAACTGATGTTGAAAACAAGTGACTTCAAAAATATGATCACAAAATTTTAACTTTGTTTACGATGGTGAAGCTTTCTGCTAAAGCAGACAAGACAAAGTTTCAGACATTGGTGAATAAATTGTAATATAATCCTTAAGTTTTAATAGAATGCAGCCATTGCTGTAGATGACATATGACTTTCAACTCAATGCATTGATGTAGTTGACATATGACTTTTAATTGAATGCAGCCATTGTTGTAGATGACATATGACTTTCAACTCAATGCAATCACTGACGTAGACAATGTATGACAAAACTCCATGCAGCCAATGATGTAGATGACATATGACTTTCAACTCAATGCATTGATGTAGTTGACATATGATTTTTAATTGAATGCAGCCAATGATGTTGATGACATGAATTTTAACTGAATGCAGCCATTGTTGTAGATGACATATGACTTTAAACTCAATGCAGCCACTGATGTGGATGACATATGACTTTCAACTCAATGCAGCCACCGATGTGGATGACATAGGACTTTAAACTCAATGCAGCCACTGATGTGGATGACATAGGACTTTCAACTCAATGCAGCCACAGATGTAGATGACGTATGACTTTCAACTCCATGCAACCACTGATGTAGATGACGTATGACTTTCAACTCCATGCAGCCACTGATATAGCTGACATATGACTTTAAACTCAATGCAATGATGTAGATGACATATGACTTTTAATTGAATGCAGCCAATGATGTTGATGACATGAATTTTAACTGAATGTGGATGACATATGACTTTAAACTCAATGCAGCCACTGATGTGGATGACATATGACTTTCAACTCAATGCAGCCACTGATGTGGATGACATATGACTTTCAACTCAATGCAGCCACTGATGTGGATGACAAATGACTTTCAACTCAATGCAGCCACAAATGTAGATGACGTATGACTTTCAACTCCATGCAGCCACAGATGTAAATGACGTATGACTTTCAACTCCATGCAGCCACTGATGTAGTTAACATATGACTTTAAACTCAATGCAGCCACAGATGTAGATGACGTATGACTTTCAAATGAATGCTGTGTCTTGCCCAACAACAACACCACAGCAACTGACCCAGATGATCTAATAGTAAGGTCTGAACCTGCAACATTTCAGTCATATGTCTGGCATGTTAAACTCTGTGGTATTGAATATTTTGGACAAAAATAAAGTTTGTTCTTTAAATTCACAAAATATTTCTGTTGTGTATTATGATTTACAGTTTTTTTTATCAGTACTATGTAGCACATGCTGTTAAAATTTGAAAAATATTTAATCTTTTATGAAACAAATAACATACAGCAGAAACAGCTTATAATAAACTTCTAACGTATCAGTAAGATTTCTTTATTAAAGCTAAATTTATCTCAAAACAAATGCATATTTATCCCTACATTCACAATTTGCTAAATATTGAAATACCTAAGAGCCAATTTTGTTTTTAAATCCAAAATTGTCCCAAGTAAAAGTTTAAAAAAAATAAAATGGATTCTTCTGTATAAATGATTTTTTTACAAGTTGCTAGTGTTATAAACAGTATACATAACACATTGCTAGGGTTAAATACAATATACATAACAAGTTGTGTTATACACAGTGTACATAACAAGTTGCTACGATTAAATACAAATACATAACAAGTTGCTAGGGTTATACACAGTATACATAACAAGTCGCTAGGGTTATACACAGTATACATAACAAGTTGCTAGGGTTAAATACAATATACATAACAAGTTGCTAGGGTTATACACAGTATACATAACAAATTGTTAGGGTTAAATACAATATATATATAACAAGTTGTGTTATACACAGTATACATAACAAATTACTAGGGTTAAATACAATATATGTAACAAGTTGCTAGAGTTATACACAGTGTAAATACAAGCTTCTAGGGTTATATACAGTGTACATAAGTTGCTAGGGTTATATACAGTGTAAAAAAACATGTTGCTAGGGTTAAATACAATACAAGTAAGTTGCTAGGGTTATATACAGTGTACATAAGTTGCTAGAGTTATATACAGTGTAAATAACAAGTTGCTAAGGTTGTAACAAGAAATAACCTGGAAGTATTTAGCTCCTCTTCCATCTCCATTTTGACTCGCTTTAGCTGAATCAACATTTCAGGGTCTGAGCCATTCACCCAGGTGTAGACCACATCAATAGGAACAGGTAGACAAAGTCTGAAATGAAACAATAGATCTTAAAATGGAGAAAAACAATTTTTTGAATAGTTCTGCATTTGTCAAGCCTGCTAATTGTGGTGTTACTTTTGCAGGACTGGTGTTACTGTCGAGATAGCAAATTTGATGTTTGCCACCATTTTCATCAGTAAATCCTACAAATATTGATCATTATACTGATTTTGAAAAATTCTGTCCTAAGATTATGGATGTAGTAAGCATTATTCACTATAGTTCTATAACACAGTCAATATCATAAGATCATCAAATGTTTTGAAAGTTTATCATGCATTTTACTGCTTTAAATTTTGCACATGACCAACCACAAATGTGTCAGAACATGTTTTCTTTTGCCATGTATAACATCCTAATATCAAGTGAAAATTCATGAGGCTACAGGTGCCGATATCACTCACAATGCCGAGCTGAATAAACTAAATAGGAATGACAATCCATCCCTAAGAGTAAAAATATTTTCAAGATACAGCTATATTGCACAGCCAAATAGCACCATTTTCATTCAGAACTATCAACATTTTATACAAAACCTCTCAATAAGAACCTAATGTCAATCTGACCATCTATTCATAAGATTTTCAAGGTGGTTACTATGGTAGCCATTCTTGATTTCAGATCAGCTCCATTTTAATTTTACATGTCATAGGCAAACTTTCAGTGAAAACTGTGTCAATCTGTTCTAGAGGAGAAGCAATTACATGTTTTTCAACAAATTCACAATGGCTGCTGTACTGTATATCCAAGGGGTACCGTATTCATATAGAACAAATTAGTCTTGAGGATGAAACTATACCAACTTTGGTGACTTCCTCCTTGTAGGGGCCTCGAGTGGCCGAGTGGTCTAAAGCGCTTTCCATTACGGATCACTGCTGTCTCACCTCTGTTTGCGTGGGTTCGAGTCTAAGATTTGGCCAACGTGGGTATATGAGAAAGCTTGCCAGTAGCTTCTAGTGGGTCGGTGGTTCTTTCCCGGGTTTTTCCCGGGTTCTTCCTCCACCATTAATACTGGCTGCCATGTATAGCCTATCTTGTGCTGAAAAATGGTGTTAAACACTACAACAACAACATTCCTCCTTGTAACGTTATCAAACAATTATTAACTTACAATGGATGGAGACAAATACAGGCCATTCGTATATGCTATTTTGGTCCTGGACTAACATAGATTTTTTAAAATAATCACTATAAGAAGTATATCATATTACTGATCTATTGATAACATCAATATCTGAGGCCCGGAGTGGCCAAGTGGTCTAAAGTTCTCACCATTACAGATCACTGCCATCTCACCTTTCTGTCTGTGTGGGTTCGAGTCTCAGGTTCAGCCAATATGGGTATGTGAGAAAGCTTGCCGGTAGCTTCTCATGGGTAGATGGTTCTTTCCCAGGTTCTTCCAAAACTATTAATACTGACTGCCATGTACAACCTATCCTGTGCTGAAAAATGGTGCTAAACCCTACAAAAACATCAATATCAAGTGAAAGCTTCTTGGTTTTATAAATCAAGTGTATGATCTTGAGCAACATGACAATACAGTGCTATGCAGCGATGATAAAAGACAGGCATGAAACGGTGACATTTATGTATGGTCAATAGCTGTGCTTGAAATGCATTTTTAGAAGTTGTTAAGCTAGTAAAACTGAATACATGCATGCATCAAATCCTTACAAATGTTATTGATCTGGTCTGAAAAATTGTTGTGTTGCTTGGAAGACAAAAATTTCAATTACTGATTCAAAGGAAACAATGGATGTTGCAAAGCATCAATACCTTTCTCTAAAAGACCGTCCTACAATATTGTCACTGAAGGAATTGAAAACAGCAGCATATTTCTCTGTGCTCCATTCCACCATAGCCTGAAAGACAAAATCATCACATTAGTTGACTAAATTTAAAAAGTGAAAATACTGACACATGATTTTGATACATCAAACAACTTAAGTATTCCTAATAATACGTTTTTTTATACTCTCCAATGATAAACATAAATCTGTATTAACTTCACAAAAGATTTTAACAAAGGCCAAAAAATAAAAAGGAGAATAAGAAATAAAAGAAATAACCTCTAAATTTGTGTAATACATAATGATCTTTGCTTGTCTTGTTTTGAATGGGTAATAGTTTTTGCTAATTGTGACTATATCTATAATTTGATCACTATTCTACTGTTACTGTACTGGTGAGAATATATATATATATATATATATATATATATATATATATATATATATATATATATATATATTTAAATCCTAAGAAAAGTTTGGCATTTAACATGCATGAATTGAAAATGGTAACTTAAGCTGAATTCAGAACGGTGGAAAACAAAGATCTTATTACATGTACAATTATGCTAAATAGAATTATACAAAACTATTTGCTATTTGACTGGATTGCAGATTTTTTTAACATTGTACAACAGTTTAAACAATAAACAAGGAACAGGTGTTTTACAAATAAATTACTAGTTTCCATCTCCAACTTCAGTATGTGTGAATGTCCAATGTTATCCAAAACACATTTATGCAACAAAGTTGGGGCTATAATTACATAGGGATTGGTTTCTAAGCCACTTCGGATTCCTATTGATGCTTTGAAACTGGCTTTTTCTTTATAACCTACATATGAGGTTTCTAGTGGCACAGAGAAATTATTCTTTGCCATTTTTTTTCTCCAAAAAAAAAAAATTAACTATTAAAATACTCTATAGTGTTATAGTACAAAATCACCCATGCTTAATTGTTTGAGAGAAGAAATATAAAATTCCACTGTTAATAAATTTATTGAATTTCAAACTCTTTATGAAAGATGACTGGTATGTCTGACCTTTATAAAAGCATCAAATCACATACATACCTCAGGGGTCATGCCACCAGGTGAATTGGGCAACTAAATTAATTAAAAAGCGTAAACTTTGCCTTCTGTTAGGAAAGCAAAATTGACTTGTATTCAATATTGTCCAGGTCCAAATAGCCCATTGGTATTTAGAGTTACGTACTTTCCCAACTCCAATAACTTCTCCCACTTCAAAATCATTGCTTTCATCAGCCAATATTTGCCAAATGAAATATTATGAAGATGAATTATGTTAGAAGGCAAGCCATTTTGAGTTTTCCACATAGCACATTTTAACTGGCATTTGTTGCTAAATGCATCCTAAAATTACAACAGAATGCAAGTTCCTGAGCCCAATTAACCAATCAAATTTATTTCTACATCCAATGCATGTCAAGACCAAGTAACCAGATATGTAAACAGTTGCTTACCTGAAATCTGGCCAATTCCGCAATTAGCTGTATGGGACAAGCACCAATGGCACGACTTATGCCATGATAAGTAAATTAATGGCTAAATGTTGATTTAAATTGTTATCAATAGGAAATGAAATCTTTTCAACAATTTGTATTTGAAAATATTAAGTGTTTAATTTTATAAAACTATTTGCATGGTTGCTGTGTACCCACTGTGACTAGTATCTGTAATTTGGATTATAATACTTATAAAATGATGATCATACAATCATTGGATAGTCCAAGAGTTTGTGGTTTAACCAAGAGAAGAAAAGGTTGATAATTCAAGTCCAGAACGTGTTTCCTTCAATAAAGAGTAATAACATAAGCAAGTAATATAATTTTCATGGGTGCAGTCATGTGGAAAGATACTGTCATGCAGTATGCTTTTTTCTATTGATTTATTTTAAACTCTGCTGTTATATTTAGATATAAAAAAGATTTATGTGAATATACAAAAAACAACACAGAACATAAACAGTAAACTGTTGCTATTACCGTAAAACTACTTTCAAACTCATAGTGCATTTAGCTATCAATTCATTTTACCATTTAAAAAAGGTTTAAATTTGTTTTTTGTTCTGAGTGAATAATGGAAAATGTTCATTGATTGGGTTACCATACTGAAGTTTTTCATTAATGACATTCTCTTAATACTAATTTAAAACTTTATATTTCTACCAGAGGCTAATGGATATAGCATTGTACAAGACTTAACAACAGTGACTAGCAAATGTGGAATTAATGGTTGTCAAAACCAGAATAGATTTCACAGATTTACTGCAAGACAACCATATGAATAGGCTATATGTAAACAATATACAATATAGCCATATGAATAGGCTATATGTAAACAATATACAATATAGCCATATGAATAGGCTATATGTAAACAATATACAATATAGCCATATGAATAGGCTATATGTAAACAATATACAATATAGCCATATGAATAGGCTATATGTAAACAATATACAATATAGCCATATGAATAGGCTATATGTAAACAATATACAATATAGCCATATGAATAGGCTATATGTAAACAATATACAATATAGCCATATGAATAGGCTTTATCTAAAATATGTACATGGCAGCCATCTGAATAGGCTGTATGTAAACAATATACAATAGTCATGTAAATAGGCTGTATGTTACTTATTTGCATGGCAGCCATTGGAATAGGCTGTATGTTAATTATATACATGGCAGCCATTTGAATAGGCTGTATGTAAACTATGTACATGACAGCCATTTGAAAAAGCTGTATGTTAATTATATACATGGCAGCCATATGAATAGTCATATCATTATAGAGGTAAAGCGCTAAGAGCTTCTAAAGTTTAGGCACTATACAAAGTCCTCATTATTATTATTATTATTATTATTATTATTATTTTACAGCATTGTGAACAGTCTTGTCATGTCAGGAACAGAAAAAAGTCTTTCCTGATAAGGTATATGGAAGACATGTAAATAGCCTTGGCCATCATGAAATCAAATGGAATTTAAACTGACCCCAAATCAAATGTCACTTTGTTACTTCTTTTTTATAAAAAAATGTTTTATAAAAAGAACACATTTTTAAAAAAAACAATATTCAGAAAATAATTAACATAAAAATAACTAGTGTTGTTCCGATTATTGATTATAATCGATCATCAGTTGGTTGAGCAGATAATCGATTGTGAACTCCATAATCGACTGTGTGTAAAGGGAGACTACTTTTTAGGTGTATGCAAACCACAAAGGTTAGTAAAACTCCCTGCCACTAAAGTTGACCTGAAATTTATTAATTCCCTTCACAACTATAAATATGAAACCTTATGATTAATAATTAGGAACATATAGTCATTATTTCATGGTCAAGTTGTTAAATTGTTGAGTTAATACATTTAAACACATTTTGTTGATTTGTTTCAGTCCAATTGCAACATCTTTTGTAGTATTTACAAACAATGACAAACAAGAAAAACATGTCCTTCTATACTTTAAATTATAGACCCATCACATGTGAACGAAAAAATTTCGGGGCATTGTAGCAGTATTTCAGTTACATATGACTGATCAGCCATAAAAAGTTGTGTTCATTTAACAAAGTTGTAGAACAAAAGTAAAACATAATGTAATATTATTGTCAGGTTAAAGTATATATGTCATTAAAAGAGATTACTTCTGTACATTTATAAACATACTGAACTCTTGATCAAAGATATAACTGTTTAACAAAATTTAAAATTTGCTCTTAGTAACTGATTATAATCGATGATAAGTTGGTTAAGGGGAACCGATTATCGATTATGAATTTCTGACCGATTCCCATCACTAAAAATAACATCATTACATTTTTCAATTCCTGTAGAAACATAAATTTCATTCTTCTATTACTGTTACAAAAAAGCAAAGTAGTTTACATATAAATAATAAAATTTTACAAAAAGATGCATATCACTTAATGATTTTAATTTAAATCTATATAAAAAAAATTCAAAGCAATTTCTGATTTTAACTCTCATATAAAGCAATATTGTGATCAGCACATTTTTTGATGTTACCAAATACTAAAGAAAGAAGAAACAAAACTAGTATGAGAATGAGGTGAACATCAAGAGTATCTTTTTATTGGTTGTTGACCTTGACACTCATCAAGCTGTCTAGAGCAATAAGTAGATGTCCTCCTTTTTGTCTTCCTGACATAACTGGTGAGGGAGACAAACGATTCTTGGCAATATTTGTGCAGGAATTTTTGGCCTTTGACTCGAACGGATTATCGAACCACACACTTCCATGCATGGATCAGCAATTTGTGAGTGTGTTTTTTGATTTTTAATGTAGCTTTAAAAAAAAAACTCATATCACAACGATGTCTGCAGTGTAACAGTTTACATTGATGTCTAGCACTTTGATATCAAGCAACAGAAATGCAGCATTATGCCTCACCCAGTCACATTATCCTGACACCAAGCCAACCAATCCTAACACTGACTTCTTAATACTGAGCACCTAGCGAGGCAGCTGTTTTAGTACCATTTTTATGTCTTTGGAATGACTGGCTGGGGTTCGAACCAGTGACCTCCCTAATCCCGAGGCAGACATTCTAACCAATATGGCCACTGGTGCAGTATGTCAGTAATTCAAAATGTTTTTAGGTCAATAACTGGATACACAGGTGTTCTATTCTTACAGGGTTTAATACTAAACAAGTGAGTGTTTGAAAGGATTTGATGCCTTGGGTCACGAGTTGAATGATTTTACTTATCATCTGCATTCATAAGTCAGTCGAAATAATTGTATTAATTACATGCAAACGGCTGACAGGACGGTACTATTTTTATTTTTTTTTTTTGGGGGGGGGGGGGGACTCCAGTACAGAGAGTACCAAGCAACGCTGGTCTCCGCCACCAGTAAAATCTGAAGAAAAATACAAGGGCCGATATCAACTTGCTAGTCTAGGAGTAGTCCTACAATGTAAGCCCCGACGCTGATATTTATGTTTGCTCGCGTTCAAGATCAACATGTGATACGTCTTACGGGTAGGACTAGTCTAGGAGCTGCCTACCCATTCCTTCTTACTAGCTGGACTGGAGTCTGCAGCACCCAATATATTGAGTTAATCAGTGTAAATAATAAGACTGGAAAGGTAACATAAATATGTGAATTCTCTTAGGCATATCCTGTACTTTTGCTGTAAGTGTAATGCTGATATTCGAAATTGGGGGATTCCTTCACTAACCTCTCCAAAGTGGATGCATGACACTATGACTGCAATGAGACCACACATAACAATTAGCACACCATATTTGTGCGAGATAACATCATAAACACGCTTTTGTATTATTTTACGCAGACTGCCTTCCATGATTTAGCTTGTCAGTCACGACACGGCATTTCATTTATGATTGTAAACAATCGATCGCTGCGGGTACGAAAACGTGTCCAATAAAGACATTTGGTACACCTCTACTATTTCTGCGAGAACAAGAATGCTTTTATTATCTGTAGGATTGACCTCAAGCTCATAAACTGGAGGCTCGTTGGTGACGTTTATTTCGACAATTTGTGGACTGGTTTCATAACTACCAGTACTAATTCGGTTCCAATAGTAAACATGCAAACACCTTGATATTAAAAATTCAATAACTTGAAATTTTGAGAGCTCATGATCAAACCCATATTTATCAGTATAGATGAAACCTGGATGTAAGATTCTGTGTAGAGAAAAGAATATAAGCCGCTGCATTTTCTGGACCTGCATGTGTTTCAAACATGTGCTTTTAATTCCGCACCAAATAGTCAGGTGCTAATTTTAGTAATGAGTTTTCCAAACTCAAGACTGTTAAGGAACTGATATTTCATATATAAAAAAAATGTTTCTATTTGTTTCACTTACAACTAGAATAAACTATCACATTATTCTTTTTCCAAAAAGATAATATACATTATTAACCAATCCTAGCCAAACCCATATATATACTCTACTTTTAAGCACTCATTTCCAGGCTGGTTCCCATTTTACCTAAGTAATAGTACTGTGTCATTCAAGGTTTGCAGTAATGTTACATATGCTTTACAAAGCGAAATCGCTCGATCCATGGACAAAGAGTAATTATTAATTCTGTCCATAAATGTCAGAATTCAACATTTTGATCTGTTCTAAAAAATACAACTTTATTAAGGATTAGAGAATTTTCTATTTGCACGACCGCATTGTAAAACCAAAAATGTGTGTGTGTGTGTGTGTGTGTGTGTGATGGTTCAAATTTTAAAAATTTCAGCTGCCATGGTCTTCATTTTGCAGAGAGTTGAGTAAGATTTTATGAAATGACTGGAGTTAAATCTCGGAGCTTTTTCTTGGAGCTTTTCAAGCTTGTTCATAGCTGTGAAAATACTAATGTGCCGAGTTAGAGGACAGAGGTTTAAGTTTGGCATACAAGAAAGAGCTGTACACAACCAATCTTCCTTCTGTTGCTAGCCATTTTCCAATCCGAGTACATTCCATTGTTTTGATGCTTTTTGGCAATTTCGCTGACTTACTAATTAAAGTTTAGCATAAAGTCCAAAGTGACTCCAAGATGTTGTATCGAATCCTCGCAAAATTTATATGCGTCGCTGGAAAAGAAGGTCAGAAGTTGTTTGATGTTATTTTTTTTTTCTCTCCAAGTGCTATAACTTGGAACTATAAGGGTTTAATAGCATTTCTTTTTTTGGTAAACCATGTGTTCAAGATATTGCACTTCATTTCCAAAGCAGATTTCATAATATTAAATTAATGGTGTGTTATCGTCAGCATAGGTGTATAGATTAGAGACGTTTATCAAAAAGAGGATCTCAGTAATAAAGATATTAATAATAATGGAGCAAGACTTTATCATTGAAGTACACCTTTACAGATATTTGCCCAAGAACTAGTTGAATTTCCAACTTTGAAATATTGTTTTCTATGTAAGAGGTAATCTGCCATAGTATTTACTGCCGAATCTTAAAATCCATATGTTGCTAGTTTCTCAAGGAGAATATATGTAGATGGGGCAAAGAGTCAAATGCTTCTGATAAATCTATCAGAATAGTTTCAGCATATTTGATTTGGTCAAGCGCTTGGCGTAAGTCTTCATGTAGCAGCATTATTGCTGTTTGACAGCTGAAAAACTTTCTGAAAGCTGAAAGGTATGGGTCTAAGATGTTTTCAAAGTAATATGTGATCTGGTTCAGATAGCTCGTTCAAAGATTTTCGACGATTTATTTTTTATGAGTTTGGTCCGGTCAGTGATTGAGCTCCAAGATTTAATAGGGACAAGATCTATCCCAGTTGACTTCCTGATACTGATATTTGATATGGCTTTCGCTGTGACGTGAAAGAAATAAAATTGTGTGTTTTGCATCATTTATTAAGAAGTAACTGAAGATCTCTGCCATTCACGTCTAATCAGAGATATTTTTTAAATTTTGCTCTAGAGTATAATTGAATTTTGTAATAAAACATCTTTATTTACCATGAATGGCTTAACGTTTGGCCAAAAGTCTTTATTTTGTATTCTACAGAGCAGCGTTTTATTTTATTTTTATAAAAAGACTTTAAGAGCTTCATTTCTGAGTTTTGTCACCATGTTCCGTTGTTGTTTGTAGTTGTTCCAGTTTTTGCTACGTTTTTTTAAAAATTTTATATCTGGTATTTATGGAGTAGTTGAGCTTTCCTGTGTGTTTCTTTTCTAAGATTGTCTGTTAAAAACGGAGATGAGTGCATACTTCGTCTTTTTTGTTTAAGTGGAGCATGGTCATCAATCACATTTGTATCGAGAATTCAAAATATCCAAGACATATGAAAAGGCATAGATTGTAAAATTCCTGATTCAAATCCTTAAAACTGCGCTATGTTCATTTACAGCGTGTGGTTGTTGATCCTCTTCATTTGATCACTGTGAATATCATAAGTCAATGATACTTGTTTTACAATTTCCAGACTTACATAGAAGCTGCTTTTAATTTACTAAAATAACATCTACAAGCGAGATTTTGTCCTGATTTTTTTAATCAGGTTGGTCTAGAAGTTATAGTTGTCACATTAAAACTATCTAAATTGCCGATAAGGAGCTCGTATTTGTTCAAAGGTCAAAATTTAAGTCACCTAGCAGTATGAATAGGCTGTATGTAAAATTATCATTTTATCTAATAGCGAAGTACAGTCCTTAGTAAAAGTGGTGTCAAACATATTTTTGGGGTTAAGAACCGCTAGCTAAGAGCCATTTATGCTTTTAAGCGGGTTATTTGTGTGCATATACATTAGTAGTACTGTGGAGCCCTAAATCGAGAATGGGGATTCAATATTGAATTTCGTTTGCACTATGGTGACAAAGGGACTTTTAGCAGTGTGGGTCACTATAGCAACGATGGAAAATTTGAACAGGAATTGGGTCTGTAAAGGGACAATAGGAATGGAACATGGTGACGCCACTGACGCTGGCAACAATGTTGGAAGTGGCTGACCTCAATTAGGTGAAACAGAGACAGCAGAAAAAAAAGCTATAACGCTTGGATGGGCTGAAAATATAACTTTAAATAACATCTGGCGGAACGACATATATAACTTCTTTATAGACATAGACGAAGAAACAAATATATAAGCAAATACAAATACAAAAAATATGCTAATATAACAGCTATATTATGAAGACAATTGAGTGGCCCTGAAAATGGTATTTAGCTTGTATGTTAACGCCATTCAGTTAACATAGAGAGCATCTCACTGATCTTCTCGTATTCAAACTTCGTCTGACCTCTGGTCCGTAGATTACGACTCTCTTCAGACAGCTTGTCTCTCGACATAGTTCTTTCTTTTTCCAGAGGGCTGTTTCTGTGTCTGGGAGATAGCCTATGATGCTTTTACATGTATGGGATAGTCAGGGGTGAATATCATCAACAATACAAGGGTAAACGATTTTACCTTTGTCCACATCTTGTGACGAGAACAGGTAAAGGGAATGAAGTAAACTGCGGTTATGTAAAGTGGAAGAGCGGATCGAAACCGACTAAGTTCGTTTCACCAGTCTAAACACGCGTTACAAAATTCAGTCAGAGTGAGGAGTCTGTCTTCCAATCCAAAGAGAGCTACATGTGACGTCACATTCACTATATATATGCGCTAGCGTCTGTACGCAGTAGATCAATGCGACATTGTTAGAACATGACGTAAGCTAAGAAAATGATGACTTGCGGTGCACCGGTACTGGAGACGAGAAGTGATGGCATAGCAGTGGTTACCAAAGCAAAAACAGTCCTACTTCCATGAGAGATCGACTTTAATTGGGATTTACTGGATTCCCTCTCCTCTTCACAAGAATTTGTTCCTGTACCAGCATCTTCACTGCCTTCTCCATCCTTGCCACACGTCGATGATTCTAAATAGAAGCAGAAAGAAGAATTATAGAAATTTTTGCAACAGCAGAAAGAAGCAGAACCAGCCTTTCTCATTCAACAACAGCGAGAAGAAGAAACAAGAAGGAAACAACAGGAAGACGAAACAGAAGAAACAAAGTCTAAGAGAGAAGGAAGACGGTGAAAGTTACTCTTAGAATTTTGGGGATAGTTAAAGAATGTGAAAGAAATGTATCAGACTTCTTTAATATGACCCAAGAAAGAAGAAAGTCCCGAGCTAAACAGTCCAACCCCGTCCAAACATATACTACGCTTGCGATACTCACCCTAGCGAATTCTGCTAAATCATCGACAGTAGCAGGTCTAAAAGTAGGCCTTGGTTGTGGCAAAGGGATGCGGCAGTTAAAGCTCATTACTTCATGTTCCTGAATTTCGTTTTTAAAAAACAAACACCCAAAGTTTCATTTCAGGGCGACCCATCTCTGTCAAAAATAGATATTATTCATTTCCAAAATTCAATGAAAACATGAAATCCCTTTTTTCTCCAGTGATGGATGTGTGTGTGAGAGCGTAAGTTTTGGCCATTATGAAAATCAAAACTAAGAGATGCTTTCATTTTCTTTCTGTTATACTCTGGTACAAGTTGCAATCCAATGTCACAACACTTTAAAAAGTCCATTAGCCTATTCTGCGTCTTCTCTCTCTGTTTAAGTAAAAAAAAAAAAAAATCACGTTTCTTGTGGGTCGGTGGTTCTTTCCGGGGGTTTTCCGGATTCTTCCTCCACCATTAATACTGACCACCATGTATAGCCTATATTGTGCTGATAAAATGGCGTTAAACCATAACAAACAAACAAACAAACATTTTAGGTAAGAAAATTTCCTCTGATAAAGGTTCTGCATTAACATTTTTGGTAAAGGTATTGCATTAGCGTTTTAGATAATGGTACTGCATTAGCATTTTAAGTATTGGTAGTGCAATAATATTTTAGGTAATGGTACTGCATTAGCATTTTAGATAATGGTACAGCATTACCATTTTAAGTAATGGTAGTGTAATAATATTTAGGTAATGGTACTGCATTATCATTTTAGATAATGGTACTGCATTAGCATTTTAGTTAATGGTACAGCATTACCATTTTAAGTATTGGTAGTGCAATAATATTTAGGTAATGATACTGCATTAGTATTTTAGTTAATGGTACAGCATTAGCAATTTAACTATTGGTAGTGCAATAATATTTAGGCAATGGTACTGCATTAGCATTTTAGATAATGGTACAGCAGTAGCATTTTAGATAATGGTACTGCATTAACATTTTAGGTAATGGTGCTGCATTAGCATTTTAGGTAATGGTACTGCATTAGCATTTTAAATAATGGTACTGCATTAGCATTTTAGGTAATGGTACTGCATTAGCATTTTAGGTAATGGTACTGCATTAGCATTTCAGATAATGGTACAGCATTAGCATTTTAGGTAATGGTACTGCATTAGCATTTAGGTAATGGTACTGCATTAGCATTTTAAGTATTGGTAGTGCATTAGCAATTAGGTAATGGTACTGCATTAGCATTTAGGTAATGGTACTGCATTAACATTTTAGGTAATGGTACTACATTAGCATTTTAGGTAATGGTACTGCATTAGCATTTTAGAAATGGTACTGCATTAGCATTTAGGTAATGGTACTGCTTTAGCTTTTTAGGTAATGGTACTGCATTAGCATTTAGGTAATGGTACTGCATTAGCATTTTAAGTATTGGTAGTGCATTAGCATTTAGGAAATGGTACTGCATTAACATTTTAGGTAATGGTACTGCATTAGCATTTTAGGTAATAGTACTGCATTAGCATTTTAGGTAATGGTACTGCATTAGCATTTTAGGCAATGGTACTGCATTAGCATTTTAAGTAATGGTACTGCATTAGCATTTTAGATAATGGTACAGCAGTAGCATTTTAGGTAATGGTACTGCATTAGCATTTAGGTAATGGTACTGCATTAGCATTTTAAGTACTGGTAGTGCATTAGCATTTAGGTAATGGTACTGCATTAGCATTTAGGTAATGTTACTGCATTAGCATTTTAGGTAATGGTACTGCATTAGCATTTTAGGTAATGGTACTGCATTAGCATTTAGGTAATGGCACTGTATTAGCATTTAGGTAATGGTACTGCATTAGCATTTTAGGTAAAGGTACTGCATAAGCATTTACGTAATGGTACTGCATCAGCATTTTAGATAATGGTACTGCATTAGCATTTTAGATAATGGTACTGTATTAGCATTTTAGGTAATGGTACTGCATTAGCATTTTAGGTAATGGTACTGCATTAGCATTTTAGGCAATGGTACTGCATTAGCATTTTTGGTAATGGTACTGCATTAACATTTTTTGTAATGTTACTGCATTAGCATTTTAGATAATGGTACTGCATTACCATTTAAAGTAATGGTAGCGCAATAATATTTTAGGTAATGGTACTGCATTAGCATTTTAGATAATGGTACAGCATTACCATTTTAAGTAATGGTAGCGCAATAATATTTAGGTAATGGTACTGCATTATCATTTTAGATAATGGTACAGCATTACCATTTTAAGTAATGGTAGTGCAATAATATTTTAGGTAATGGTATTGCATTAGCATTTTAGATAATGGTACTGCATTAGCATTTAGGTAATGGTACTGCATTAGCATTTAGGTAATGTTACTGCATTAGCATTTTAGGTATTGGTAGTGCATTAGCATTTAGGTAATGGTAATGCATTAGCATTTAGATAATGGTACTGCATTAACATTTTAGGTAATGGTACTGCATTAGCATTTTAGGTAATGGTACTGCATTAGCATTTAGGTAATGGTACTGCATTAGCATTTTAAGTATTGGTAGTGCATTAGCATTTAGGTAATGGTACTGCATTAACATTTTAGGTAATGGTACTGCATTAGCATTTTAGGTAACGGTACTGCATTAGCATTTTAGGTAATGGTACTGCATTAGCATTTTAGGTAATGGTACTGCATTAGCATTTTAGGTAATGGTACTGCATTAGCATTTTTGATAATGGTACAGCAGTAGCATTTTAGGTAATGGTACTGCATTAGGATTTAGGTAATGAAACTGCATTAGCATTTTAAGTAATGGTACTGCATTATCATTTTAGATAATGGTACAGCAGTAGCATTTTAGGTAATGGTACTGCATTAGCATTTTAGATAATGGTACTGCTCTAGCAATGTAAGTATTGGTAGTGCAATAATATTTTAGGTAATGGTACTGCATTAGCACTTTAGATAATGGTACAGCATTAGCATTTTAAGTAATGGTAGTACAATAATATTTTAGGTAATGGTACTGAAATTAGCATTTTAGATAATGGTAGAGCATTAGCATTTTAGGTAATGGTACTGCATTAGCATTCAGGTAATGGTACTGCATTAGCATTTAGGTAATGGTAATGCATTAGCATTTTAGATATTGGTACTGCAATAGCATTTTAGATAATGGTACTGCATTAGCATTTAGGTAATAGTACTGCATTAGCATTTAGGTAATGGTACTGCATTAGCATTTTAGGTAATGGTACTGCATTAGCATTTTGGTAACGGTACTGCATTAGAATTTTAGATTATGGTACAGCATTAGCATTTTAAGTAATGGTACTGCATTAGCATTTTAGGTAATGGTACTGCATTAGCATTTTAGGTAATGGTACTGCATTAGCATTTTAGATAATGGTACAGCATTAGCATTTTAGGTAATGGTACTGCATTAGCATTTAGGTAATGGTACTGCATTAGCATTTTAAGTATTGGTAGTGCATTAGCATTTAGGTAATGGTACTGCATTAGCATTTAGGTAATGGTACTGCATTAGCATTTTAGGTAATGGTACTGCATTAGCATTTAGGTAACGGTACTGCATTAGCATTTTGGATTATGGTACAGCATTAGCATTTTAGGTAATGGTATTGCATTAGCATTTTAGGTAATGGTACTGCATTAGCATTTTAGGTAATGGTACTGCATTAGCATTTTAGATAATGGTACAACATTAGCATTTTAGGTAATGGTACTGCATTAGCATTTAGGTAATGGTACTGTATTAGCATTTTAAGTATTGGTAGTGCATTAGCATTTAGGTAATGGTACTGCATTGACATTTTAGGTAATGGTACTGCATTTTAGGTAATGGTACTGCATTAGCATTTTAGGTAATGGTACTGCATTAGAATTTTAGCTAATGGTACTGTATTAGCATTTAGGTAATGGTACTGCATTAGCATTTTAAGTATTGGTAGTGCATTAGCATTTAGGTAATGGTACTGCATTAGCATTTTAGGTAATGGTACTGCATTACCATTTAGGTAATGGTACTGCATTAGCTTTTTAGGTAATGGTACTGCATTAGCATTTTAAGTATTGGTAGTGCATTAGCATTTAGGTAATGGTACTGCATTAACATTTTTGGTAATGGTACTGCATTAGCATTTTAGGTAATGGTACTGCATTAGCATTTTACGTAATGGTACAGCATTAGCATTTTAGGTAATGGTACTTCATTAGCATTTTAGGTAATGGTACTGCATTAGCATTTTAGATAATGGTACAGCATTAGCATTTTAGGTAATGGTACTGCATTAGCATATAGGTAATGATACTGCATTAGCATTTTAAGTACTGGTAGTGCATCAGCATTTAGGTAATTGTACTGCGTTAGCATTTTAGATAATGGTACAGCATTAGCATTTAGGTAATGGCAATGCATTAGCATTTTAAGATTGGTAGTGCATTAGCATTTAGGTAATGATACTGCATTAGCATTTAGGTAATGGTACTGCATTAACATTTTAGGTAATGGTATTGCATTAGCATTTAGGTAATGGTACTGCATTAACATTTTAGGTAATGGTACTGCATTAGCATTTTAGGTAATGGTACTGCATTAGCATTTTAGGTAATGGTACTGCATTAGCGTTTTAGATAATGGTACAGCATTAGCATTTTAGGTAATGGTACTGCATTAGCATTTAGGTAATGGTACTGCTTTAGCATTTTAAGTCTTGGTAGTGCATTAGCATTTAGGTAATGGTACTGCATTAGCATTTAGAGAATGGTACTGCATTAACATTTTAGGTAATGTTACTGCATTAGCATTTTAGGTAATGGTACTGCATTAGTATTTTAGTAATGGTACTGCATTAGCATTTAGGTAATGGTACTGCTTTAGCTTTTTAGGTAATGGTACTGCATTAGCATTTAGGTAATGGTACTGCATTAGCATTTTAAGTATTGGTAGTGCATTAGCATTTAGGTAATGGTACTGCATTAACATTTTAGGTAATGGTACTGCATTAGCATTTTAGGTAATGGTACTGCATTAGCATTTTAGGTAATGGTACTGCATTAGCATTTTAGGTAATGGTACTGCATTAGCATTTTAGGGAATGGTACTGCATTAGCATTTTAGATAATGGTACAGCAGTAGCATTTTAGGTAATGGTACTACATTAGCATTTGGGTAATGGTACTGCATTAGCATTTTAAGTACTGGTAGTGCATTAGCATTTAGGTAATGGTACTGCATTAGCATTTAGGTAATGTTACTGCATTAGCATTTTAGGTAATGGTACTGCATTAGCATTTTAGGTAATAGTACTGCATTAGCATTTTAGATAATGGTACTGCATTAGCATTTATGTAATGGTACTGCATTAGCATTTAGGCAATGGTACTGCATTAGCATTTTAGGTAAAGGTACTGCATTAGCATTTAGGTAATGGTACTGCATCAGCATTGTAGATAATGGTACTGCATTAGCATTTTAGATAATGGTACTGTATTAGCATTTTAGGTAATGGTACTGCATTAGCATTTTAGGTAATGTTACTGCATTAGCATTTTAGGTAATGGTACTGCATTAGTATTTTAGTAATGGTACTGCATTAGCATTTAGGTAATGGTACTGCTTTAGCTTTTTAGGTAATGGTACTGCATTAGCATTTAGGTAATGGTACTGCATTAGCATTTTAAGTATTGGTAGTGCATTAGCATTTAGGTAATGGTACTGCATTAACATTTTAGGTAATGGTACTGCATTAGCATTTTAGGTAATGGTACTGCATTAGCATTTTAGGTAATGGTACTGCATTAGCATTTTAGGTAATGGTACAGCATTAGCATTTTAGGGAATGGTACTGCATTAGCATTTTAGATAATGGTACAGCAGTAGCATTTTAGGTAATGGTACTACATTAGCATTTGGGTAATGGTACTGCATTAGCATTTTAAGTACTGGTAGTGCATTAGCATTTAGGTAATGGTACTGCATTAGCATTTAGGTAATGTTACTGCATTAGCATTTTAGGTAATGGTCATGCATTAGCATTTTAGGTAATAGTACTGCATTAGCATTTTAGATAATGGTACTGCATTAGCATTTATGTAATGGTACTGCATTAGCATTTAGGCAATGGTACTGCATTAGCATTTTAGGTAAAGGTACTGCATTAGCATTTAGGTAATGGTACTGCATCAGCATTGTAGATAATGGTACTGCATTAGCATTTTAGATAATGGTACTGTATTAGCATTTTAGGTAATGGTACTGCATTAGCATTTTAGGTTATGGTACTGCATTAGCATTTTAGGCAATGGTACTGCATCAGCATTTTGGTAATGGTACTGCATTAACATTTTAGGTAATGTTACTGCATTAGCATTTTAGATAATGGTACTGCATTAGCATTTTAAGTATTGGTAGTGCAATAACATTTTAGGTAATGGTACTGCATTAGCATTTTAGATAATGGTACAGCATTACCAATTTAAGTAATGGTAGCGCAATAATATTTAGGCAATGGTACTGCATTATCATTTTAGATAATGGTACAGCATTACCATTTTAAGTAATGGTAGTGCAATAATATTTTAGGTATTGGTACTGCATTAGCATTTTAGATAATGGTACTGCATTAGCATTTTAAGTATTGGTAGTGCAATAATATTTTAGGTATTGGTACTGCATTAGCATTTTAGATAATGGTACAGCATTACCATTTTAAGTAATGGTAGCGCAATAATATTTAGGTAATGGTACTGCATTATCATTTTAGATAATGGTACAGCATTACCATTTTAAGTAATGGTAGTGCAATAATATTTTAGGTAATGGTACTGCATTATCATTTTGGATAATGGTACTGCATTAGCATTTTAGTTAATGGTAGTGCAATAATATTTTAGGTAATGGTACTGCATTAGCATTTTAGATAATGGTACTGCTCTAGCAATTTAAGTATTGGTAGTGCAATAATATTTTAGGTAATGGTACTGCATTAGCATTTTAGATAATGGTACAGCATTAGCATGTTAAGTAATGGTAGTGCAATAATATTTTAGGTAATGGTACTGCATTCACATTTTAGATAATGGTAGAGCATTAGCATTTTAGGTAATGGTACTGCATTCGCATTTTAGGTAATGGTACTGCATTAGCAATTTAGATAATGGTACTGGATTCGCATTTAGGTAATGGTACTGCATTAGCATTTTAGGTAATGGTACTGCATTAGCATTTTAGGTAATGGTACTGCATTAGCATTTAGGTAACGGTACTGCATTAGCATTTTAGATTATGGTACAGCATTAGCATTTTAGGTAATGGTACTGCATTAGCATTTTAGGTAATGGTACTGCATTAGCATTTTAGGTAATGGTACTGCATTAGCATTATAGATAATGGTACAGCATTAGTATTTTAGGTAATGGTACTGCATTAGCATTTAGGTAATGGTACTGCATTAGCATTTTAAGTATTGGTAGTGCATTAGCATTTAGGTAATGGTACTGCATTAGTATTTAGGTAATGGTACTGCATTAACATTTTAGATAATGGTACTGCATTAGCATTTTAGGTAATGGTACTGCATTAGCATTTTAGGTAATGGTACTGTATTAGCATTTAGGTAATGGTACTGCATTAGCATTTTAAGTATTGGTAGTGCATTAGCATTTAGGTAATGGTACTGCATTAGCATTTAGATAATGGTACTGCATTAAGACTTTAGGTAATGGTACTGCATTAGCATTTTAGGTAATGGTACTGCATTAGCATTTTAGTAATGGTACTGCATTAGCATTTAGGTAATGGTACTGCTTTAGCTTTTTAGGTAATGGTACTGCATTAGCATTTAGGTAATGGTACTGCATTAGCATTTTAAGTATTGGTAGTGCATTAGCATTTACGTAATGGTACTGCATTAACATTTCAGGTAATGGTACTGCATTAGCATTTTTTGGTAATGGTACTGCATGATTATTTTAGGTAATGGTACTGCATTAGCATTTTAGGTAATGGTACTGCATTAGCATTTTAGTTAATGGTACTGCATTAGCATTTTAGATAATGGTACAGCATTAGCATTTTAGGTAATGGTACTGCATTAGCATTTAGGTAATGGTACTGCATTAGCATTTTAGGTAATGGTACTGCATTAGCATTTTAGGTAATAGTACTGCATTAGCATTTTAGATAATGGTATTGCATTAGCATTTATGTAATGGTACTGCATTAGCATTTAGGCAATGGTACTGCATTAGCATTTTAGGTAAAGGTACTGCATTAGCATTTAGGTAATGGTACTGCATCAGCATTGTAGATAATGGTACTGCATTAGCATTTTAGATAATGGTACTGTATTAGCATTTTAGGTAATGGTACTGCATTAGCATTTTAGGTTATGGTACTGCATTAGCATTTTAGGCAATGGTACTGCATCAGCATTTTGGTAATGGTACTGCATTAACATTTTAGGTAATGTTACTGCATTAGCATTTTAGATAATGGTACTGCATTAGCATTTTAAGTATTGGTAGTGCAATAACATTTTAGGTAATGGTACTGCATTAGCATTTTAGATAATGGTACAGCATTACCATTTTAAGTAATGGTAGCGCAATAATATTTAGGTAATGGTACTGCATTATCATTTTAGATAATGGTACAGCATTACCATTTTAAGTAATGGTAGTGCAATAATATTTTAGGTATTGGTACTGCATTAGCATTTTAGATAATGGTACTGCACTAGCATTTTAAGTATTGGTAGTGCAATAATATTTTAGGTAATGGTACTGCATTAGCATTTTAGATAATGGTACAGCATTACCATTTTAAATAATGGTAGTGCAATAATATTTAGGTAATGGTACTTCATTATCATTTTGGATAATGGTACTGCATTAGCATTTTAGTTAATGGTAGTGCAATAATATTTTAGATAATGGTACTGCTCTAGCAATTTAAGTATTGGTAGTGCAATAATATTTTAGGTAATGGTACTGCATTAGCATTTTAGATAATGGTACAGCATTAGCATTTTAAGTAATGGTAGTGCAATAATATTTTAGGTAATGGTACTGCATTCACATTTTAGATAATGGTAGAGCATTAGCATTTTAGGTAATGGTACTGCATTCGCATTTTAGGTAATGGTACTGCATTAGCATTTTAGATAATGGTACTGGATTCGCATTTAGGTAATGGTACTGCATTAGCATTTTAGGTAATGGTACTGCATTAGCATTTTAGGTAATGGTACTGCATTAGCATTTAGGTAACGGTACTGCATTAGCATTTTAGATTATGGTACAGCATTAGCATTTTAGGTAATGGTACTGCATTAGCATTTTAGGTAATGGTACTGCATTAGCATTTTAGGTAATGGTACTGCATTAGCATTATAGATAATGGTACAGCATTAGCATTTTAGGTAATGGTACTGCATTAGCATTTAGGTAATGGTACTGCATTAGCATTTTAAGTATTGGTAGTGCATTAGCATTTAGGTAATGGTACTGCATTAGTATTTAGGTAATGGTACTGCATTAACATTTTAGGTAATGGTACTGCATTAGCATTTTAGGTAATGGTACTGCATTAGCATTTTAGGTAATGGTACTGTATTAGCATTTAGGTAATGGTACTGCATTAGCATTTTAAGTATTGGTAGTGCATTAGCATTTAGGTAATGGTACTGCATTAGCATTTAGATAATGGTACTGCATTAAGACTTTAGGTAATGGTACTGCATTAGCATTTTAGGTAATGGTACTGCATTAGCATTTTAGTAATGGTACTGCATTAGCATTTAGGTAATGGTACTGCTTTAGCTTTTTATGTAATGGTACTGCATTAGCATTTAGGTAATGGTACTGCATTAGCATTTTAAGTATTGGTAGTGCATTAGCATTTAGGTAATGGTACTGCATTAACATTTCAGGTAATGGTACTGCATTAGCATTTTTTGGTAATGGTACTGCATTATTATTTTAGGTAATGGTACTGCATTAGCATTTTAGGTAATGGTACTGCATTAGCATTTTAGTTAATGGTACTGCATTAGCATTTTAGATAATGGTACAGCATTAGCATTTTAGGTAATGGTACTGCATTAGCATTTAGGTAATGGTACTGCATTAGCATTTTAGGTAATGGTACTGCATTAGCATTTTAGGTAATAGTACTGCATTAGCATTTTAGATAATGGTATTGCATTAGCATTTATGTAATGGTACTGCATTAGCATTTAGGCAATGGTACTGCATTAGCATTTTAGGTAAAGGTACTGCATTAGCATTTAGGTAATGGTACTGCATCAGCATTGTAGATAATGGTACTGCATTAGCATTTTAGATAATGGTACTGTATTAGCATTTTAGGTAATGGTACTGCATTAGCATTTTAGGTTATGGTACTGCATTAGCATTTTAGGCAATGGTACTGCATCAGCATTTTGGTAATGGTACTGCATTAACATTTTAGGTAATGTTACTGCATTAGCATTTTAGATAATGGTACTGCATTAGCATTTTAAGTATTGGTAGTGCAATAACATTTTAGGTAATGGTACTGCATTAGCATTTTAGATAATGGTACAGCATTACCATTTTAAGTAATGGTAGCGCAATAATATTTAGGTAATGGTACTGCATTATCATTTTAGATAATGGTACAGCATTACCATTTTAAGTAATGGTAGTGCAATAATATTTTAGGTATTGGTACTGCATTAGCATTTTAGATAATGGTACTGCACTAGCATTTTAAGTATTGGTAGTGCAATAATATTTTAGGTAATGGTACTGCATTAGCATTTTAGATAATGGTACAGCATTACCATTTTAAATAATGGTAGTGCAATAATATTTAGGTAATGGTACTTCATTATCATTTTGGATAATGGTACTGCATTAGCATTTTAGTTAATGGTAGTGCAATAATATTTTAGATAATGGTACTGCTCTAGCAATTTAAGTATTGGTAGTGCAATAATATTTTAGGTAATGGTACTGCATTAGCATTTTAGATAATGGTACAGCATTAGCATTTTAAGTAATGGTAGTGCAATAATATTTTAGGTAATGGTACTGCATTCACATTTTAGATAATGGTAGAGCATTAGCATTTTAGGTAATGGTACTGCATTCGCATTTTAGGTAATGGTACTGCATTAGCATTTTAGATAATGGTACTGGATTCGCATTTAGGTAATGGTACTGCATTAGCATTTTAGGTAATGGTACTGCATTAGCATTTTAGGTAATGGTACTGCATTAGCATTTAGGTAACGGTACTGCATTAGCATTTTAGATTATGGTACAGCATTAGCATTTTAGGTAATGGTACTGCATTAGCATTTTAGGTAATGGTACTGCATTAGCATTTTAGGTAATGGTACTGCATTAGCATTATAGATAATGGTACAGCATTAGCATTTTAGGTAATGGTACTGCATTAGCATTTAGGTAATGGTACTGCATTAGCATTTTAAGTATTGGTAGTGCATTAGCATTTAGGTAATGGTACTGCATTAGTATTTAGGTAATGGTACTGCATTAACATTTTAGGTAATGGTACTGCATTAGCATTTTAGGTAATGGTACTGCATTAGCATTTTAGGTAATGGTACTGTATTAGCATTTAGGTAATGGTACTGCATTAGCATTTTAAGTATTGGTAGTGCATTAGCATTTAGGTAATGGTACTGCATTAGCATTTAGATAATGGTACTGCATTAAGACTTTAGGTAATGGTACTGCATTAGCATTTTAGGTAATGGTACTGCATTAGCATTTTAGTAATGGTACTGCATTAGCATTTAGGTAATGGTACTGCTTTAGCTTTTTATGTAATGGTACTGCATTAGCATTTAGGTAATGGTACTGCATTAGCATTTTAAGTATTGGTAGTGCATTAGCATTTAGGTAATGGTACTGCATTAACATTTCAGGTAATGGTACTGCATTAGCATTTTTTGGTAATGGTACTGCATTATTATTTTAGGTAATGGTACTGCATTAGCATTTTAGGTAATGGTACTGCATTAGCATTTTAGTTAATGGTACTGCATTAGCATTTTAGATAATGGTACAGCATTAGCATTTTAGGTAATGGTACTGCATTAGCATTTAGGTAATGGTACTGCATTAGCATTTTAAGTATTGGTAGTGCATTAGCATTTAGGTAATGGTACTGCATTATCATTTAGATAATGGTACTGCATTAACATCTTAGGTAATGGTACTGCATTAGCATTTTAGTAATGGTACTGCATTAGCATGTAGGTAATGGTACTGCTTTAGCTTTTTAGGTAATGGTACTGCATTAGCATTTAGGTAATGGTACTGCATTAGCATTTTAAGTATTGGTAGTGCATTAGCATTTAGGTAATGGTACTACATTAACATTTTAGGTAATGGTACTGCATTAGCATTTTAGGTAATAGTACTGCATTAGCATTTTAGGTAATGGTACTGCATTAGCATTTAAGGTAATGGTACTGCATTAGCATTTTAGGTAATGGTACTGCATTAGCATTTTAGGTAATGGTACTGCATTAGCATTTTAGGTAATAGTACTGCATTAGCATTTTAGATAATGGTACAGCATTAGCATTTTAGATAATGGTACTGCATTAGCATTTTAGGTAATGATACTGCATTAGCATTTATGTAATGGTACTGCATTAGCATTTAGGTAATGGTACTGCATTAGCATTTTAGGTAAAGGTACTGCATTAGCATTTAGGTAATGGTACTGCATCAGCATTTTAGGTAATGGTACTGCATTAGCATTTTAGGTAATGGTACTACATTAGCATTTTAGGTAATGGTACTGCATTAACATTTTAGGTAATGGTACTGCATTAGCATTTAGGTAATGGTTTTGCATTAGCATTTCAGGTAAGAAAATTTACTCCGATATATAAGGTACTTTTTAGTACTGCACATGTTCTAGGTAATGGAGTCTTCCAATTGTTTTAACACATTTGAATAGTGCTAAGTACCACACAAATGTTTGTACCATGGTATACTGTGGTGGTGTCTGTATAATTATACAGTGATACATACCATGGTATATCATAATTATAGTCTATAAATACGTAACAAATACAACTAATTTTTGTATTTGAATCAATATATTCATTTTAGGAATCAAGACACAAGATTACATTTATACAGCCCAACACCTCAGTTTTAGAAATCAAGATGGATGAGATTATAGTAATACAGTCCAACACCCATATTACAGAAATCAACACACATGAAATAACCTTACAGGAAGTGGAAAAGGTAATTAACAAAAACCCAGATTTAAGAAAACCTGAAGATTGAGATTTTCAAGAGGCATAATGATGTTTAATATAAACTTTTCAACTCAATACTGATGGAAGAAACAGTGCCAAGTGAATGGAGGCATAGACATGTCAAACATTCCATAAAATTAAACCTTTCCAATGTCACAGTACAACAGAGGCAATACCTTTCCTTCCTTATCAGATAATTTGTCTGCCCACAACTCCTTAACATACTTAAGTCACCTTATGAGATCTGCATGCAGATTTCAGGTAAGAAGGCAAACAAATATTCAGCAGCAGACACATTATTGCGCAAAGTTTTTGATAAACTTCATAGACTTCAGGAAAGCATTCTACAGTGCACAACATCTTCCAATCTGGAACCGCTCCGGTGGCCTAGTGGTTAGAGCGTCCGCCCCGCAAGCGGGAGGTCGTCGGTTCGATCCCCGGCCGAGTCATACCAAAGACTTACAAAAATGGTACTAACAGCTGCCTCACTTGACGCTCAGCATAAAGAGGTTAGTGTTAGGACTGGTCGGCCTGGTGTCAGGATAATGTGACTGGGTGAGACATCATGCTACATGTCTGCGGCATGATGTCTCAGTGCTAGACATCACTATAAACTGCCTCACTGCAGACATCGTAGCGATATGACTGAAAAATTGTTAAAGTTACGTTAAAAATCCTAATCAAACATACAAACAAACTTCCAATCTGGCACATCATGGAACACTATAGGCCTGTTCAATAAGGGTTGTTACCTCCCTTGTGGGAGTTATCCTTCATTGTTAAATCTACTTCCGGTGAGCAAAAAAAATCAACACCACCCAACATACATACATACATACATACATATATATATATATATATATATATATATATACACACACACACACACACAGAGTAGTCCCCCTCTTATACGGCCACCCCTTCCGCACCGGGAAAGTGGCCTTATAAGACGGGTGGCCGTTCCAGAGGGGGCTAAATTTATTATGAGAAGTACATGTATATGTAATGTACGTAGTAAGAAAGCTACATACTTCAAAACATTAAATATCTTCGTCTAAATGAAACATTATTCATTACATGGTTCGTTTTGTTATAATAACAAATTTATTTCAACTGAATATACGTTACTATTTTATCTTTCTTGGCTTAAGTGTGATATGCGAGCGGGAATTGTTGTCATGCACATTGCAAATGGATTCAAAAACGTCATTTACATCTTGGTACATACATAATTATATTTCCATTTGCTACATTTTCTCAATGCTGTTGAATAACCTTCTTATCAGTTATGACTGTTTATTCAAATTATTTCAACATAAACTTGTTTTCTCGAGTCTTTTCTGATTTTTCCGGTCTTTGTCTGGTACCCTGGGTTTTTATTTTTAGAGTCCTCTGTGTGTGCCAATGTACAAAATCTATTTTTAGCCTTTGCTGACCCTGTTTTAGCCTATGCTGACCCTGTTATGATTATAACAATTATGTCTGGTTATAATCATCAAAGAGAAGAACTTGACATAGGTGTTAAACCCCAAACTCTGTCATAACATTATTAAGCCCATTTCCTGTAAACATAGACTTTTATAGATAATGATATACTATAAAGTTTTAGTCGACACTTTTAACGGAGACTTGACACTCGGAGACGTGTATCTACGATACAGATAATCAAAATTGCTAGACCTTACGTCAAGATTTTAATTAATTATTGGTTCTGGATATATTTGAAGAAACAAAAGTGGCCGTTCATGAGGGGGACATTTTACATTTTTTGTACTAAAATGCTGGCTGCTGGTGGCTGCTCTTGAGGGGTACTTTTGAATACAAACTCATTGGTGCCAAGGAATTCTGGCTTTAAGAAGCGGGTGGCTGCTGGCCAGGGGGGCCGTTCAAGAGGGGGACTACTGTATATATACACACACAAACATGCATACATACAGAATGTATCAATAAATATAACACTCAAGGTCAGTATATGAAACAATCAATGGAAGCTTCAGATGCTTTATCTTCATTGTCATCATCCTTAATGCCAATGTAACTAGGCAGCCAACAGCAAAAATACATTTGCCAGATTGTATGAGCAAATAATGTTTCTGTTAGAGTTCTGATATTCAATTTTTGTCAAATTTACAGCCATGCAAGGCTTTCAGTGCGATTAAAGAATCTGAAAAGATGAAAGATTTGTAAGCTTAACTGTAAACATTATAAGTTCACCCTTGTAGCAGCTGTATAAAGAACCTATTTAGTACCTTCCTTTTTTTAAACAATTATTTACTTATTCTGACATGATCATATGCAAATGCTGAATCTCTTCCAAAACAGAAAAGTATCCTCGGAGTGTAGCCCAAACACTGCTTAATATTATACTGTCACCTGACTGCATCACTGATTAAAACACCACGTCATTAATCATGGTACATTTTCTCATCACTCCTAGCCAATTTGCAAACATTCTTAACAAATGAATCAATTTAGACTAGCAGTTTACAGAATTCCCAAGCTTTTTCAAACAGTAAACTGCAGGTCTTTTCATTTTATCTGGTAAAACTTGATTTTTCTGAGGTTCAGTAATCACTAAATGGTATCATCAACAATCTAACTTCAAAACTGCATTTTTAAAATAATCAAAAGCTGTTTCTATTTTAAGACACTCCCCTAAGACCATGCATAAAACCACAGGATAATATATCACTAAAAACAAGTATAACTGATAAAATTCATATAAATCTGCATGCAAGTTATTTAATTTACCAAATAAAAAGATTAACTTTACTCTTCTTTGGGGCCCCCTGAGTGACTGAGTGGTATAAAGCGCTGTCCGTTACGGATCACTGCCATGTCACCTCCGAGTAGGTTCGAGTCTAAGATTCGGCTAATGTAATTATGTGAGAAAAGCTTGCCAGTAGCTTCTCGTGGATCGATGTTTCTTTCCGGGGGTTCTCCCTCCACCAATATAACCGGCCACCATGTATAGCCTATCCCGTTAAACCCTACAACAACTCTTTTTCACTGCATAACCTGGTATAAAGAAAATTTTCTGAGAAAAAAGGTTGCTTTAGATTTGAACCACCTGCCCATGATATACCTTTAAACGAATGACTGAATTTTTGTTTTAAAATCTACTTATGTGTTTCAATTTAATCTCAATATATACAATAAATTGAACGCAATTTCTGTAAGTAATTCCCTGATCTGCTTTGAAAATTGTCCCAGCAATAGAAGGTTTAATGCTATAATTCGCTGTAAAGGCAAATTTTGGGTTGTGAGTGTTAAAGTTACTATTGATGATGATGCTTAACACTATGTTTCCAGTGTAAAGTACCCCCAAAAAAGCAAACATTGATCCAAATATGTTCATTAAATCGGACATGGGAAAATATTTTTTAAATATGTTTCTCAAACCTATCGAGAAAACCTATCACAGACATGTTGGCACAATGTGACGTTAGACTGGTCTACATACCTTCTATGTCAGAAACAAACTAACATGAGCTAACTACAGGGTAACCCGTCTACTCATCCAAATGACTACCTGAGTGCTTGATTTGACTACACAAAACTGTAGAGTGGAAGCACCCAAATGATCCATATGGCACCTGCACGTCAATTGATTGAAGATTTTCAACTCCAAAACTTTCCATAAAAAAACGCACACTGAACTCAATTACAACTCAATTATTTATCTTCTTGGCAGTAAAATGGTAGGTGAAAATTGCAGCTTTTTCCCTTACTGAGCAATATTTGCAAAATTATTGACCTTTTTCTGGTGGGAAACAAACCCATTTCTTCTCTTGACTTTTTCTCATTTTCTCGCAGCATGGGAACCATGTGTTCTACTATTTCCCAAAAATATTTTGAATTTTGATGAACACAACCCAACATAATTTGATCCTCAAAGTTAGCACATGCAAGAGCCAATAAATCATTAATCCAAAATCAGTTGTTTCCCCTTGTTTTAAACGGTCCTGTTCTAGAGGTCATTTGAGTAGCAAGGGATACTTAAGCATATTGCTAGAACTTATATAAATGACTTGTCACAAGATTATAAGCATCATTATTATAACTATCAATATTATATATAATTTAACCCAATGGCAAAACTAAAACACACAGAGTAATCAATCCAAAAGATGTGGTCACAATACCTGCCCAGGTCAGTACAGATTAGCCAACTACGTAGTAGTTCCTTGGCTTTCATTCCCTTGACAGGATTTGGTATTTATTATCTGGTATGAGATGTCCTATGGGTCTTTCATATAATACAAATTTAAATGCTGTTGTTGTTGTGGGGTTTGACGCCATTTTTCAGCACACGATGGGCTTTACATGGCAGCCAGTAATAATGGTGGAGGAAGAACCAGAGAAAACCCCCGGAAAGAACCACCAACCCACGAGAAGCTACTGGCAAGCTTTCTCACATACCCACATTTGCTGTATATGAGGCTCGAACTCGAGCAGACAGAGGTGAGATGGCAGTGATCCATAACGGAGAGCATTTTTGACTACTCGGCCACTCGAGGCCACACAAAATTCAGTGGTAACTATGCAGCAACTTACCTGATTCTTATCCATGTAAATGTAAACTGTAAATTGAACTCACTCTTCTGCCTTAATTTTGTACTAACCAAAAAAACTACCTACCATGAAGTGTATTAACAAAGTAACATAACATAAATTACTTTAAATACTTTATTATAAGCTGACCCCACCATTTTATGGCTACAGAAAGCCAATCTCAATTCCACTTTCATGTAATTTAGAATGTATTATTTAAATCAGATCAATTTGAAGGAGTGACTTGTTGTCATTGATTCAGAGTTGCACTTTTGTAAAATAAACAAGCCAAACTGGATAGATATGACAAATAAGGTCAAAACTAATGTAAAATACAATTATATTACTAAGTGCAATATGTTACAAATTAACTTAAAATTAGTCCTAATTAACCCATTACAATCCATAATGTTTGACAGTTTAAAGCCATTTTCATGAAAAATTCATGAATTCAATTCCTTGTCACTGGAATAAAAATAGTAGTTCTAATTTATCCGATTCACAATATCATGTATTATGTTAATTCTACACATCGTACAAATCAACACTAAAAGTCTAAATGTTTGTGACTCAGAGCATCCTACAAATGTCATCTTGTCCCAAGTCCAAGAATTCCCCCATCTGAAAAAAGTTCTGAAATTCTCCATCATCACTGAGTCAGTGTAAATGATCATCTCTTCATTGTAGATGTTGTCCAAATCCTGTTTTTTTGGCTTAAATATCATACGCTGGTGCTTATAGAAAGTCAGCTTAGGCTCTGCAAGTAACACTTTGATCATACAGTCTTTCAAGTGTTAAACTCGTGGCTCAACCAAAGGGTTGTCATAGGGGTGTTGCTTTTACAAGCAAAGGGATTAAGGTCAAACATGCACAGGAAGCTTTAGAACTCTATTTGGCAATGAACAAATAAATGTATTAAATTCATAGCTCAATCATAAAGACGGTAAACTTGAAAAGAAAATGAGTATTGCCTTTACAAGCCAAGCAGTTTTAAGCCATGCAAACTGGCACAAAACATGGAAAATATCACATGGTAATTAAATTTAACTTATGGGATAGCAAAAGAAAACATTACATCTAAAGTTTTATAGCATCATACATCATGTTTATACAGCAACACATATATTAATACAAATACAAGCTGTAAGGGCTTGCATAAAAATGAAAACTATACTTTCATGTAAATACCCATGAAATAAAACACTGACCGACACTTCATTTTGAAGTGACTAGTATTTAATTTACCCATAACATTTTCCAATTATTATAAATCCAAATAAATAAAGATACGAGTATTGTGAAATGAATACCATCATGAATTAGATAAACACAGTGCGTACCATACATGCATTTCTAAATAGGAATAGTGGCATGACAAATGTAATAATACCCCAACTAACTATTTGTATGTTGTGCAGACATCTATTATTTCCAAAATTACACCAAGATTTATAAACATTTTTGAGGGGATAATCCATTTATAAGACAACAACATACTCTGCTTCAATCCAATTTTTAGTAAAGCACTGACTTATAAGCAAGTAGATAGGGTAATATCACAAGCAAATCTTTCTGATTGTAAACCCTGTAATATTTTACTGAATTGCTACAGGTCAATCTGGAGAAAGTAACAAAATATAGCACCTGCTTGTAAATCCATCACTAAGACAGATCACAAATACATGTATATGTTTTGATCTATCCATTAGCATTCAATTTCATGCTTAAGGCATATTAAGAATCTACAATGTATAATTATCCATACATACAGGCAGTATATGATAATTCATGTCACTGGCAATCAAAAGACCAAACGATTTTCTAAAAACTTCTATACACTGATGACTGATAAAGTATAAAATTGGGAAATCACTGGAAACTAGTAAAGAACTCAGTCACATGCTAAAGTAAACTAGCTAAACAGATCTATGTCAAAAGCATTATGATACCTTTTCGTAATTATTTGCACAAGATCAGTGAATGAATATTCACATGTGAGTTCATGCCTGAAAACCAAAACAGTTTGAACCTTGTGTAAGTCTCCCCAGTCAAGCTGCCATAACCAGGATAATGTGTGATGTTTCCATGACATCATTGGATAGAGAAGGTATATGTAGATGCAGTTATGGTTACTGTAGTATTTCTGGGATGTTTTTTCCAGTCACTGACATAAAGTCTCGAGTTCTTTCTAGCACGGTCCAAAACATAAACATTCTCCATAAATCTGAATATCTCAAAGGGATGTTAATTTTTAGAACTTAACAATTTTGACATTCTAGAACCAGACATTGTTAGGTTTGGATTTTCCATGAAGTCTTTGAACACCTCTAAGAATTCAGAAGCTTCTGCTTCATCTAAAACCCGACTATCATAGGACAAAGTTGCAGTCATTCTTGTTTGTGGTTTCCCATCTTCGTCAAGGGCAAGACGTGATGATCCCACTGCCATGATTGCTGTCTGTGGAGGATTTATCACTGCCGAAAATTCACTAATCCCAAACATTCCAAGATTAGATATTCTGAAATAGAAGACGAAAGCTGTAATTTAATTTTCTAATACTAAAAAACAAGGGTCCCTCACAGGACCAATGCTCAAATCAAGGAAAAGAATTCCAGAATTCATGAAAGGACCATTTCTTCCTTCAAACAACTGAGTACTAAAACCATCGCTGATATTCTTCAGTGATTAGATTTTCAAATTAGCAACTGCACCATTTTCGTTTATAACAAACCAGACACCATTGGTCAAAATCCCATGCCAATATGACTATCTATTCAGAAGAATTTGTGATTTCATTGTGGCAACAATACTGGATGTTTGTAGGGTACCATTTTCATTTAAGACCATCAAGATATTATAAAAGGTCTTGTGGTGGAAAGTCCATATCAATATGATCATCAATTCTAGTAGAGTGGCAATAAAAAGAAGGCCAACATGTATATTTTATCTTGTGCTGAAAAATGGTGTTAAACCCTACAACAATACATTTGGGATGAGATTATCAAGATAACTGCTGTGACAGTCATACTGGATGTATGAGAAGCAAAATTTTCATTTTCATTTAGACCAGTTAGATCTTGGGATGAACATACAGTCATTTATTTCGAGAACCCGATTTTGACAAACATTTTGTTTCTGGTCCAGACAAATCCTTCAATGTTATGTTACTTTTCCCCCACTTACCTTCACCGCTGGTAAGTCAATAATTCCATTATGATGGGCATAAGTTTTGTTACAAAGTAACAGGTGGACCCATTTATTTCAATGAAATGCAACTTTCAATGTCATCTCTGAGAAATAATACAAGAAATGATCAGCAAAAGCAATCAATTTTCACTTACAATTTAGCTTATGAAGATTTTGCTACTACTCACAAGCCAATTTGAACAAAATAAAATATGTTAAACTCAATGAATTCCATGGAAGAACTAGACGATGACAGCATCAGTCTTACATTC
Organism: Unio delphinus; assembly: GCA_029339505.1. Lineage (NCBI taxonomy): Eukaryota > Metazoa > Mollusca > Bivalvia > Unionida > Unionidae > Unio > Unio delphinus. The sequence goes on from JAQISU010000008.1 coordinate 18,381,017, forward strand.
AACAGTGGGGGTAGCCCTCACAAATGTTGACCCATTACTGCTGAACATTGCCAAATGAATTAAAATGTCACACTTGCAGTTTTAGCCTCTATGAATCCCTTCAAATCACAATCCAATTTTTCTTTTCCTAGATGTCTCCGTTGTAAAGTTAAATGTCTTAATTCACATGTAACTACTGATAAGACTTAACTACTTTTAAATCTGATTTCATTGGACAGAGACACTCGATTCTTTGAATAGACCTTATTTGTACTGGTGCTCCTTCATCTCATTTCATGTTTGCTTCAAATGAACACCTATCTCTTGCTGGCTGCACTGCAACAGATTACAGAAAGCAGCAGCAAGTTTGAAAGCTAAGCTGCCAAGAATCTTTTCTGTAATCTATTCAATGTATCAATAAACAATGGTCCACAGCAAGCTGGTCTTCTGTATAATCTGTGAACTGTGTTTACAAAGATAGTCACTGATCTATTGGTTGGCTTTAGTGCTAAAGACAAATTAGACAGTCATATGTACTTTTGCCAAATACAACATGACAGTTATGACTTATTCGAGATGAGATAATTTCAGGTGTTCAAAAGTGATGCAATAACTTACCTTGCTTGAAAACAACAATGGCTAATCAGAACTAAACCAAGACCATAAAACACATTCTGGTAATGTCCAAATTAAGTACAGTGGGTTTCTTTTCAATTAAAATGTTTTAATAATAACTATAAATTATTTACAGTATATGTATGCATCTAAATAGCCATTAGAAAAAACAAACAAACAAGGAAGTAAATAAAACTGATCATTACTTTTAGCCATTACAGTGTATCGAGTGATATCGGATGTTTATTAACATTTCATTTTATTATTATTCTGTCTTCAGCCTATATAATTTGACTATAAAGACACATTAGAGTTTTATCAATTTCCATTCAATAATAGCTGTACTTAAATTCATGGCAGCTGTTATTTTATTTCTTTCCCATCAGCCAAGACATAAGAAAATTCATTCTGCTTATATAGAGATGGTTAGGTTTAACATATCTTTTTAAAAAAATTCTTAGTACGCAAGGTCATTTATTTACTGAGGAAAACTACAACTATGATCTTATGTTCACATTGACTGTGGAATTTGAAGAGAAAATATAGTACATATTTCACTTATATTTCAAAGCACACACATGAATATAGACACTAGATTAATTTATTAACAACACTGTTCTTTTTATACTGTCTGCTGTGCACAGGTGAAGTCGAAATTCTGCCTACAAATTATGAAATCGAAACACCTGATTCTAAAGTAAAACAGTAGACAAATAATAATTAATCTTAAAAGTACAATGTTTGTTTGCGAACCGCTCTGATGGCCTAGTGGTTTGAGTGTCTGCCGTGGGAGCAGGAGGTCATGGGTTCTATCCCCGGCCAAGTCATACCAATGTCTTACAAAAATGGTACTAACAGCTGCCTCGCTTGGCACTCAGCATTAAGAGATTAGTGTTAGGACTGGTCGGCCTGGTGTCAGGATAATGTGACTGGGTGGGCCATCATGCTACATGTCTGCGGCATGATGCCCGAGTGTTAGACATCACTATAAACTGTTCCACTGCAGATATCGTAGCGACATGACTGAAAATATTTTAAAGCTACGATAAAAATCCTAATCAAACAAACAAACAAAGAAACAAACAGGTTTTTTTTGCAACATTATTGTACATCTAAGAAACAGGAGAAAAAGTTAAGGACATCTTTAAAATTATGATACCAATTTTTATAAATCCTAATACCCCCCACCCCGATGTAATCAAGATAACTGGGTCTCGTTGTATTTCTGAAGTTTTCTCCAAGACATTTAGTAGAAATATGTTCACGGGCCAACAGACATCAGTAGATGGACAAAAGACCATTTTATTATCTCTCCTGGCCAATAAACAGTGCAGCTAATAACAACTTTGTTTGCTTTGTATGACAATTCCAATGACATTATGCTTAAATCCAATTTATGTACCAAATTGAAGTTTAGCAAATTTATGACTCAAGAGATATGTACCAGTGACCATGTTGTATTAGTTTGGGTAATGTCTTAAATTCCCCAAACCAATTCACCCCCTCCCCCACAAGCCCTTCTGGGATCTAGAAAGGTCAAATATACATGTACTCTCATGTATGTCATAATGGCTCCTTATAGGAGCAAAAGCAAAGGTGCTTAAGGAGTTTGCATGATGGACAACTTAGTAAAAGAATGTAGGTTTAAATCTTCCCACTGGATGATAAGGCTTGGTTGGCTACTTTGGTGTGCCCATGACAAAGCATTTTACTCCAACTGCCTTGGCATTAAAATCCTAATTGTTTGCTGTGTGAAAGACACCCAAACAATTTAAAAAAATTATGTAAGATATATAAACTTGAAATGAATAAAGAGCTAAACACAGCCATAATTTTTCTTTAACATTTTTGATACTTTTACAAAGTCATGATGTCAGAGAATGCACTGGTGGCTTAGAGCTTCTGCCTCGATGCAGGAGATCACAGGTTCAAACCTCACCCTAGTCACACCAAAAACTTTCAAAAATGGTACATACAGCTTCCTCGTACATTAAGAGGTTAGTGTTAGGGCTGATTGGCCAGGTGACAGGATAATGTTACTGGGTTGGACATCATGCTACATGTCAGTGGCATGATGCCCCAGTGCTAGACATTATTGTAAACTGTCATACTGCAGACATCATAGCAATATGACTGAAAAACTGCAAAAGCAACATTAAAAATCCAAATTACTCACCATATCTGCATGCTGAAAAGTTTCGCTTTGACAACAATGGAGTCAACTTTAGAGTCACATAAATTGTTGTTGTTGTGGGGTTTTTCGGCATATGATAGGCTATATATAGAGGCCAGTATTAATGATGGAGAAAGAACCGGGGAAAACCCCGGAAAGAACCAATGACCCATGAGAAGCTACTGGCAAGCTTTCTCACATACCCACATTTGGCCGAATCTGAGACTCAAACCCACATAGACAGAGGTGAGATGGCAGTGATCCATAAAGGAAAGCACTTTAAGCCACATGGGGCCAATGCATAAAATGTAATGAAAAGAAACAATATATACTTACGTGAATGATCCCCCCTGAAATTCATGAAGCTGAAGCTTGTTATCTCTAGCTCTTGTAGCTAAATCCTGTAAAATAAAAAGAAACATGTCAATATCCATACCAAAACAAAATGGTCACTAAACTGTAGGTATTATGTGCCTAGAGTACAACAAGTACTAAAATATTCTGTAAATACAAGTAACCTAATGATAGTCATGATATATAACTGGTCAAAATTTCACTACAATATCTTAATTTGTTTAAAGGCTATTCTCCACACGAGGATACAAGATAAGAGTTACATTTTCTCTTGTTGTGATCTCTTTAAAAATGATATATAACTGGCTAAAGATTAATTAAATATCTTCAGTGGTTCAATTGTTATACTTTGGACAAGAGTACAAGTCACATAATTATATTTCCCTTGTTGTGACAATGGGACAAGTTACATTTGAGAAAAATTCTATAAAATGTCTTCTGTGGTCTTGGGACATTTTACATTTGAGAAAATTTCTTCTGTTTAAAAACTTCCTCTGGACAAGGATACAATTAACAAAAACTGCAGTAACCTTGACCTTTAGGCAGAGGACATGTCTATGGCATACAGCACACCAGCTATACATGCTACAACAAGGATAAAGCTTCAATAAAGTACCTCAAACGGTTACACATGTCAATGGTACAAGACAAAGAATCATTCTTCCATGACCCTGACCTTGTTGCAGAATCTTTCTTCCATGACCCTGACCTTGTTGTAGAAGGCATGGCTATTGTGCACAACATACCACCTAATCAAGATATATTCTTGGACAGAGTTTCATGAAAATATTTCAAACTGTTATAAAATTATGGGACATACAAGCAAATAATGAATAAATGGTTTTGTTTTTGTGGGGCTTTAATGTTATTTTTCAACACATGATGAGTGATACATGGCAGCCAGTATATTTCGAGTAGGAACCCATAGGAAACAACTGGAAAGCTTTCACCTATACCCACACTGGTTAAGCCGACACTCAAACTTGTGCAGACAAAGGTGATATGTATGAGTGATCTGTAGAGGCAAGCATATTAGTAGACTTGGAAACCTGGGGCCATAACAACAGTTGGAACAATATACACTGAGACAGATGTTCAATACTACAACGTAATACACCCAACTTTAGATGGGTTAACAAAAATGAGAAGTTTTACATGCAAGATATGAAGAAGTACATTTTTACTTATAAATACAACAGAAATCAAAATATCATGATTGATTAATTTTGATTTACTGTTACTAATGAAAATGAATTGTTATAAAATAGGACATGTTCTAAAGCCTGTGCTGCACAAAGTGGAAATCAATTTTCTACCTCCTCACAAGTAGCTGACACAGACTGCCTATTTTAAATGTCCTATACAATATTTCTACAATGTTGAATGGTAAATCTATCTTCCACTTTCAATAATATAATATTTACAAATTGCCATTTTGTTTATCTGGGAGAAATACTGCACAAGTATTGTGTTTTTCAACTGGTAACTTTTTTTGGTTTGAAAAAGAAACAAGATACCTTTACAGATAAAGAAATCTCATCAATTCCTAGATAAGCTGCATTTTTCACTATAGGCGTAATCAGACCCTGACTGGTTGCCACAGCAACTGAAATGTCAACTGTTGATGACATCTGAATAGCGTCTCCCTTCCACACAGAGTTTACTTTCGGGACTCTCTGCAATGCACGAAAAACATAAATATAAATGTGTCATTCCTTTGTAAGTCAAACTATTGCATAGTAAGAGTAGCTACAGCTAATACAAATTATGGTATCAGCCTGTTTCAAATCATAGAATTTTACCAATAGTGTAATAAGTATTATACGTTCAAGACAGGATTTTCAAACTGACTGATTACACCTGTGCTGTTGTTAGGCCACACCTTTCTATCAAAACAATAATGAAAATAATTTATCAATGATGTGCCAGGTTTGTTATTTTCACAGTTTGAGTCATTTTAGCAGTCTAAAAAGTATTTCCTTCCAATTTTCAGAAAAAATAGTTCTCTAAATTAAAAATGAGAAATACAAATCTTTTAAAAATAAAAAATAAAAAACAATTATTTTGAAGAGGTAAATGAATGCCAATTTCAGACAGATTAGTTTGTTTGATTAGGATTTTTAACGTAGCTTTAACAATTTTTCAGTCATATCGCTACGATGTCTGCATTGAGGCAGTTTATAGTGATGTCTAGCACTGAGACATCATGCCGCAGACATGTAGCATGATGTCTCACCCAGTCACATTATCCTGACACCAGGCCGACCAGTCCTAACACTAACCTCTTAATGCTGAGCGTCAAGCGAGGCAGCTGTTAGTACCATTTTTGTAAGTCTTTGGTATGACTCGGCCGGGGATCGAACCGACGACCTCCCGCTTCCGGGGCGGACGCTCTAACCACTAGGCCACCGGAGCGGTTATTTCAGACAGAAGTTAAATTTATAGCTGACAAGGCTAAATACAGAAATTCAAGTACATACTGGCTGCTTGTTCCAGCTATGTGGCACTTCTCTGCATGGCAATTTGAGAAAACTGGAAATTTTTTTTTTTAAACATTTTCCATGTAACTATCTATATTAATGAAAATATTCCAATGGAGAGGTGGCACTAAACAGTGTTCAGCTATGGCCATAGTCACAGAAGTACCATCTCATCTTAACAGCCAACAGTTATCCCATTAATGTTCCAAAACTATTAACATGTAACACATGTAATATACATTTTTACATCCATCAGGTAATGGAGAAATCCAATCAGTGAAATGACTGGAAAGACAAAGTCGATAGTTCTATGATCATCCAATCTTGTGCACAGTTGCAAGAAGCCCCTCCCCACAATACAAGGAAATCCTTACAACTCAAACTATACAACCCTATAAGGAACTTACAATGAACAAAACTGAATATATTTCATATATAAGGAAGTGGCAATTAGATCCCATATATTATTTTAATGAAAATGAATGGATTTATTTCCTGCAAAAACCTTGCTATAAATTCAGTTAATACACAAAAGCAAAGCTTGGAGAAAATGGGAAGCCACATGTATACACTGTAGAAAATATTTAATTTTGAACCCAGCTGGCTCAAACAGGTCTTCTGCACTAGGATTGTCCACTTGTGCTTATAAGATGACATTTATGCATTTACAATGGCCATGTAAATTAAAATGGAGATGCAAGGAGATAAAGTCAATTACACCTCTTCCTAGATAACTCGTGCACAACGGGGTCCACAACATAGACCATACTATTAGCAAAGACGTAAGCTACAGAGGGACCTCCAAAAACTGAAATTTATGCATTTACAATGGCCATGTAAATTAAAATGGAGATGCAAGGAGAAAAAGTCAATTACACCTCTTCCTAGATAACTCGTGCACAACAGGGTCCCCAAACATAGACCATACTATTAGCAAAGACGCAAGCTACCGAGGGACCTCCAAAAACTGAAAGAAATCACTTTGATATCGAGAAAACCGTGTGTGAGGGGGTAAAGTGGCAGTAGGGAACTGGGCTGTTTAATAACTGAATTCTCATTTTTTACAATCACGTCCATGATAATTTTTAATACTGTGCTTTTTTTAATGAAGTTGTTCGTTATTCTGTTTAAATAACAATTATTTTCAAAATGTCCAACATGTGAAAGATGCGAATGCAAAAAATCTGTGTTATACATCACTGTTTTTTAATTTTTTTTTAGATGAGTCTCATTCTCATAGTTGTGTTTACTAGTTTCCTGCTAAGTCAGGAGTCCCATGGGTAGGGAACTAAACTAGACTAACTCTTGATACACCACCAAACAAGATTCCATTTTTTAAAAAAACAAGCGACATTTATTTTGAGCCAATTGTCTACGTCGAAACTCAATTTTTGTATTGTTCAGTTAGTACAATACTGATGTTGTGACTTCTTTGGAAGTAATAATAAAACTTCTAATCTTCCCTGAGGATATCTCTAAGTGCCAGTTCAAGAATTCTATGAATCTCTCTTGCCCACAATGGTTCATATCTGTGAAATCAAGCACAATATTTTATGAGATATTCATTTCGCTTGATTGTGAGTTATCGAAGAATCGGTGTATCTAGAACTTGCCAGTCATAACTGTAATACCTTACAAACAATATCCACAATGACATTAAATTATGGCCAATTTATACCGTAATTTCCATATTTATGGTCACCTATTTTAAATTATAGCCACAACTGAAACTGAATTTATTTACTTGATAAAACATATGAACTCAACAGATTTTCCAGTTTTCTTGTTTATTACTTAAACGAACATTACCCATGCAACCATTGTATCTCGTGCATTCTCACTTCAATATAACCTCTACATAGAGATTACCTGTACAAAAGGGACAATTTTTAGTTCTTTGAGTGTATTTATAGTAGGTTTCAGATTTCTTTACTTCAAATCTGAAGGCATAAGATGGCCTACCTGAAGGGCTATAGCTGCTGCCTTTATGATGAAGTCATTCACAGAAACTTTAATATTCTCATCTGAAAAACAAAATAATTGCTTGCAGAAAATACTACATTTTATGAGCCTAATATATGTTTAATTAATTAAAATAATTCCCAACTAATGGAAAAAGTATATGCATCTATACATAAATTTTATTACTGCAAGGCATTTGTTTTATATGCATTTATTTATAATTGAATTATTTCAGGTGTCAAACATGAGCATTATGTCAATCTGGAAATATTCTGTACATTGTTTCTCATAATCATGCTTCCTTATAATAAAAAAACATTCATTTTAATGCTGTTATTTAGTTTTCTCCAAAACAATTTTTAGCAATTGCTTACAATCTGTTCTCCCTATCTGAGATGCTACCAAAATTTTATCGGAAGGTATGGATTTCAGCCCTTGTCACCAAAATAAGGAGAGGAAAACCCATTGATGTAAAGTAACAGAAACCATATGTGTAAACAGTTATGAAAAAATACACATCATGACAAGTGCTACAATATTTTAATCTTTTCTACAAGCACATTACGGGAGTATATTTTCAATTGCATAACTAAAAATTAATTTGCAGGAGTTCTTGTGCGTCACCTCCTTCCAAGTGTGCAAATTCATACAAATTTTTCAAGAATCATTCAATCTCATCTCTGCACTCTGTGATGCAATTAATACATTAATTTCCCAAACTACTTTATATGCAATTAATTATATTTTCTTCATAAGTCTGTCATCCTTCATTACAGTTTTCCCCACAAACATATACAAGTTTCACCAGTGTCTACCTGTAACTATTTTAATGAATTTGTTATTTTACCAATCAAGAATTTCATTTAAAATTCTGTTTTTCTTCAGGATAAATACATTTTCGGTCATCCTTCCATACTTGAAACAATGACAATATTAGTACCCATAACGAGGCCAGTATTTTTATCTTTCTTTGCATGTACCGTATTTTCGCGCATATATCCCGCACACGCAGATAATCCGCACCCTCATATAGCCCGCGGGTTTTGGGGTTTTGTGTAAAAAATCGTTGGCATAACCCGCACCTTTGTATAACCCGCAACCATAGATATATTTATACAGCTACAATCGGAAATGAAATCAATTACAGGATCACGGGGCTTCGCTGATGTAGCAAACTGCGATTCTGTTTTCCGTTTTGGTGACAAAATATACCATCTGGTGATATTTGTGGCGACACCAATTTTGGCTGATAAAAACCGTATATACAGTCTTGCGTTTGGAGTAGAGAAAATCAAAGGCACCATGACAGGAAACAATGTACTGGAATATATTGTTAAAATAACAAGTCCTTGTCTCATACTGGCAAACCACACTAACAGTGCACTGTTATATCATAATCCGCTAATGATGATATCTGGCCTTATTACTTTATGCAACTGACTAGTCAAAATCCGAATCCGCAGAAGGCGGAAACGTAAAATGAGTACAGTCAAGCAGATGACACTAATTTAAAAGCAAATACCAGATGGAAGAAGAAAAAATACGTTTGCTGACACTTCAAAGAGAACTGATTACCTTTGAAGCACTGATACATACTAAACAAATAAAACAAATCTGTTTCAATGTTCTACAATTATCTGAAGTTGCCGCAGCAATAACAAACAGGTATTTGTTTCACCCTTCAACTGGAGCCTTTAGCGGCGCCATCATCAAAGTAAGCCGACGACCTTTGCTCAATAAAAGTCAGGAAAAACACGGTACACAGTGCTTGTGTGCGTAGGAGCTGTGCCTCAACTACAGGCTACATAAACACGGACATTTTTAAATAATCTTGTATTCTTGTGAAGTGTAGATTCGAGTTTAAATAATTTCTTTCTGTTTAATTTAAAAAATGCCGAAACGAAAGTCTTACACAGCCGACTTCAAGCTAACTGCCATTGCGTATGCTGAAGTGCATGGCAATAGAGCCACAGGCACAAAATTTGATATTGATGAGAGTGTAATCCGAGGTTGGAGAAAAGAAAAAGGAACGTTGGAGAAGCTGAATCCACGAAAACGTGCTCGTCGCAGACCTAAAGCAAAGTGGCCTCACCTTGAAGCTGACCTGAAGCAGTGGATCGTGGCCCAGCGGTAAAATTAGGTACCGTAGTTATTTCGATTGAAAACAGAAAATATTGATTATGAAAACGTGACGGATACGAAATTTTAAGTTTTTATCCCGAAATGTTGATTTGGTCCCGATACCGTAAGTTGTTGTAAAGTCACCGTAGTGTCCATAATATCCATCCTTAGCAAAACAAAACTAGAACAATATATGTTATGTAGTTACGTTTTTCAAACAATATGTTGAAATATCATTATGTTTAAAAAAATTGTGACATAGCCCGCACCCTTATATAACCTGCACCCCCCCCCCCTGCGGGGTTTGTAAAATCTGGTATAACCCGCGGGATATATGTGCGAAAATACGGTAATTTGCAATATTTTCAAAAGATGGCCAGGCCTTGTCTAATCTGTCAACTGCATGTCAGTGACAATGCTCCTGATAGATGTGTGGTGTAAAAGGTGATTCTGAAGCAGTCAACCCTGAGGGGCTTTCTTTAATACTCTCCACTTTTGTCTATATTCCCACCACAAAAGAAATGAAAAACTGCATCAGCTGTACTGTGTCTATCATCATCTATTCAGCAGATACTACCACAATATCTAAGTCAAAGTAAAGCAGCAAAAACTTAGATCCAATTATAAAAAAATAAATAAACCTTTAGTGAAAATACTGTGTCTAATAGACTAATCCCAAAATAAAATGAGTTGCATCCCCTACAAGACTCTTTCATTAGCTTGGATTACAAATTGGTTGCCTGCATCATATAAGACTGCTATTCACTTTGACCAGACAATGGTAAATGTGTTCTTGGCATTTAGGTATGAAATAAGTCATTTTTTTCTTTTTCTATGCATGTAAAAGATATGTGATCCATATATCTTTTCTTTTAAATTAGGTTAGGCACTATTTGTGGTACTTTGTCTAACAGCAGCTGGATGAACACACACACACACCACACACACACACACACAGTGGAACCCCGCTATAACATGATAATTGGGGTCTCAAAAATTTGATTGTATTAATAGCAGGGTCGTGTGCAGTAAACTTACTTGTTAGCTGTTTCCTAAGTTTTGTAACAGGTCCCATGTTGTAGTCTATGGTCACATATGCATGGGGTATTGTTGTCTACAAGAGAGAAAAAAGCACAGAAACTGTTCATAAAGCACCTGAAATTCAATAAAATGAAACCTTGATTTTAAAAGGCTTTTTGTTCTAAAATATTATCTACAATCCCTTTTGGTTCTATATTAAACTTGAAGTACATGTGAGTTGTTATGAACTGTTCAGCAGCAATCCCAAATCCATATCAAAAGGATTTAGGACTATTCCATCTTATGGAGAGTTTAAGCAACAACAGATCCCAAATACATATCAAAAGGAATTAAGACTATTCCATCTTGCAGAGGGGTTGAACCTGAACCATTTTTTTCCCATTTTTCTTGCAAAGAATTTCTACAGTTTTGAGTAATTTTAGATACATCCGAGTCATACATTCCCAATTTTTGATTACTGTGACTGGTTCCTAAGTCTGTGATAATATTCCTAGAATCAATAGGAAATAGGTTAACTGCAGTTAATGTTGATCTAATGTCTCTGGACTAACACAACACTTAAGTCTTTCTTTTATCATTTGACCTTACCAGTTTATACAGTGTGTACTTACTTCACTCTTGGAAAATATGCTTATTCTTGTTGAGAACCTAGTCAACATTTTCCTTCAGCCTTCATGGCCCAGTCAACACAGCATCCATTCATTTACATCACAAACAAAGCTGAGTACAGATAAGCACACAAGCAAACTGAAAGTTTTGGTGAATACATAAGCAACCAACATCTTAAAGTTGCAGAGTCATTTTTTTCATTCCTGTCTTGTGATTTATGTTAGTATACTTGTATCTTTCAATGAAATAATGTTTGTTTGAAAATTCTGTTTTTTTTTCTGGAACTAACATTAAATTCAAGCACTTTCCAAGGCAACAACCAAAATTCAAAAACTTTTCAAGACTGTGTGAACCCTTATATAACAAACTAATAACTAAACACTGAAATGTCACTCAAGTATGAAAACAGTGACTTAGTTTGGTGTGGTTACTTTTTATGAGATGCATCTACACAACAATTTTCATGTGCAGATGAAATCACAGCTGAGATATTGAGCCTATAATGAAGGGATAACTGAAAAATTCACTGAAGCATGAAACATAACTCACTGCAGCTTCAATTTGGTATGGTTGAGCTGAATGTGTTGAGGTACATCAAGATATGTTTTCAAGAGTGTTATGTGTAATAATGTTCAGAGATAAGGTTTTAATGAATGGATAACTGAAAATAGTCACATGAAACATAGCTTATTGTAACCTCAATTTTGTAGTGCTGAGCTGTATGTCTTGAGGTGGATCAAGATATCAGTTTTCAAGATTGTATGTCGAACAGTGTCCAGAGATAAGGTTATAATAAATAGATAACTGAAAATACACAAGTTATAAGATCATAATGATCTAGTTTTCATATGTCAAGTAACGCAGTTTGTGATACATCAACAAACCAGATTTTGTGAGAGTTGTTGAATGTGGTCCAAGATACTGTGGATATAACCAACAAATAGCTATAATGAATGACACAAGTCATTTAATCATGAGAAATAGGTTAAAGTGACCAAGTTTTGGTAAGACTGAGATACTCAGCTTAGGATGCATTCATATATCAATTTTCATGACTAGGTAAGGTAAGGTCCAAAACACTATAACTAATATACAAAGAAACACACAAATGAACAAATGTAAAAAGACACACACATATGAACAAATGTATAAAGAACCACACAAATGAACAAATGTACAAAGAAACACACATATGAACAAATGTACAAAGAAACACAAATAAACAAAGGCACAAATAAATACACAAATGAATAAATGTATAAAGAACCACACAAATGAAGAAATGTACAAAGAACCACACAAATGAACAAATGTACAAAGAAACACACATATGAACAAATGTACAAAGAAACACAAATGAACAAATGTACAAAGAAACACACATATGAACAAATGTACAAATAAACACACAAATGAACAAATGTACAAAGACACACACCTATGAACAAATCTGCAATGAACCACATTGTGTAGTCACAGGGATACTAAATGAAAATATCATGTTGTTGAAGGGATAATTGGTGGTAAAGGGATACTAAATGAAGATATGTTGCTGAAAGGTAACTAAATAAAGATACTTTGATGGTAAAGAGATACTCAATGATGATTGAGGTTATTAATAAATGAGTTCAGCCACTTCTAACACTCTTCAAAAGTTAATCCACTTCTAACTCTCCTCTCAAACACAGTAACTGTCTATTATGAAAATTTAATTATCTCTATCCTCATATATGGCAAATTATAGCTTATTATGACCCAAGAAGGTATTAAGAGATGATAAATGCAATTTCAGTAAGTTACAATTTCTAAGCCGATGATAGGGTTTAGGGATTTTAGCCAAGAAACCTAGATGTCCAGTATAATACACATAGATATCCACCTAATGAAGTTAAATTTACATCAATATTGTATTTGCCTTGAGTAAAAAGAAGAAATTAATCAAAGTACGAAGTAATGCATGCATATAACTTAGCCAATCAATTAAGTCTTACAAATATGGAACACACCAACCTTAGATTCTGTCAGCCGCTTTGCTATGACTCTCCGAACATTAGTATTAGGTATGTCTTTGAACTCCTCTCCTTCAATTGGTGGTGATGGAGGTGGACGTGTAATAGGAGGCAACGTTTTAACAGGAACCTTAGCAGCAGTAGCAGGCACTGGTGGTGGTGGTAATGGTGGGAGTGGTGATGTTGAAGTTGGTTTCATTATGGCCTTGATATCCTTTTTCTGCAGATTATTTTGCTTGACTACCTTTAATACATCTCTGTAAAGCATAGCAACATATATATATATATATATATATATATATATATATATATATATATATATATATATATATATATATATATATATATATATATATATATATATGTTGCTAATTTAGTATTATTTTCAAAAGTCTCAATTTTCATGGTATCTATCAAATGTTTACATATTTCATGGATTAACCCATACCCAAAAAAAAAGAATACAAAAGAAAGTCATGCTAACAACATATGGCAGTCACTTCACTGGTTATAACAATACTAACACCAGTATGAGCACAACTGAAATACCTGCAAAGATCAATCACTTACATACAACCTGAAAGGAAGCCAATACACAAACAATACTAATGGTTATCAAAGTACATGCTCCATTTTTTAAAATACTTTCAATAAAGTTGCACCATAATTTACTTTCTGATTATCATGGCATTAACACAATGGCTTAAGAGTAGTAAAATTAAACTTAGATCCCCAAAAAATGTTTGGATAATTTCATCCTTTACATGAGCTCAATGCAATCAACAAAAAGTGTCAACATTTGATGTCAACAAGCAGTGTCAACAATTGATGTCAACAAGCGGTGTCAACATTTGATGTGTTCCAAGCCCATCAAAATGTGAAAATCCTATCCAAAATGAAAATACAATGCAATCACTCCTCTGTTTAAGCCTGACTCATTTATGAACTAACTTCAATGATAATTAAACAAACCATTTCATGCTAAATGAATAATTGCAGTTCACACAAAAATGACTGAAAGGTCATACCTAATTATTGGTAACTTTGAGAAGGCTGGAGTCCTAATATTCAACAATTTCAGGATTATTTATCTGACAAACATCTGTGTGTACCAGCTGGCTTGGTTGACACAATGTTGATTCAGCGGTTCTTTACAAGAATCAGTGAAGCATTATCTTTAATGTTCTGCATTAATTAGTCTATATACATGGTCTTTCATTAGTAATTGTGCTTCAAATAGTTATATTATTTTTACAATCATGTTCTTTTTGGGGATTTATCACAGATAAAATGAGCCATGCTTTCACATATATAGGTTTAAATTCTTAATTAATATTACTTGAATGAACAATTAATCTGAATAAGTATTAAATTTAGTTGTCATATACTGGTATAATTTATTATTCTTTCTTTCCTTTTCAATAATAGTAGTGATTGAATACCTTGTGCTTTTTCTCATTTCTCTCTATCCCTACTTATGGTACAACATATCAATATTAATCAGTGAATGGAATGGAAACTGCAGCTATCGGATACCTTAAAGATACACGTGCACTGAAACAATATCAAATGCATTATAACTTCTTTATCTAAAAAGTATAAAAATAAAACAAATGCATGAAAACACTACTTTTAAAAACAGACTACAAAAGAAATGATGCAAATTTATCAATAGCATTATTCATCAATAGGAATGATGCAAATTTATCAATAGCATTGTTCATCAATAGGAATGATGCAAATTTATCATATAGCATTATTCATCAATAGGAATGATGCAAATTTATCATATAGCATTATTCATCAATAGGAATGAAACAGAGCAGGAAAGTTGTATTCGGTTTCTTTACATATCAACAGTGCAGGAAATTTGGGGTGGGACTGTTTATTTGTTAACAGTGCAGGAAAGTGGGGGGTTGGGGTTGTTTATTTATCAACAGTACAGAAGAGTGGGGGGTAGCCTTGTTTATCAATGGTGCAGGTAAGTGGGGGTGGGGTCGTTTATTTATCATGTCAAGCTAATATTTCCTTGGGTCTTTAGATTCATGGTTCAAGGCAACAAAAGAATCCATGAAAAGTATTGTTAAATAACATAATTAAGTATTAATAAAAGTATATGATGAATATACATGTGAATAAACATATTATGGTAACAAACTTTCTATTATGAAAGCATCAGTATCAATTACTGTATTTTGAACAAAGACAATGAAATTTCTTTTGAAATACAGCATCATATTGCTATTTAGAAAAGAACTAAAAAACACTGACAATTATTTTAAACCAGGTTACTATAACTGTAATATTTAAAACATGAGGTGCACAATATCATGATTAAAACAAATTCATACTGTACTTAATTAACTTTATGAATTTGTGTTATCATGATTAAAACTAATTCATACTGTACTTAATTAACTTAATGTAGTATACAATATCATGATTAAAACAAATTCATACTGTACTTTATTAACTTTATGAATTTGTGTTATCATGATTAAAACTAATTCATACTGTACTTAATTAACTTAATGATGTATACAATCACATGATTAAAACTAATTCATACTGTACTTTATTAATTTAATGTAGTATACAATATCATGATTAAAACAAATTCATACTGTACTTTATTAACTTAATGCAGTTTACAATTTCATGATTAAAACAAATTTCTGTTATGCTTTTATTAACTTATTGCAGTATACAGTATCATGATTAAAACAATTCATACTGAACTTTATTAACTTAATGATGTATACAATATCATGATTAAAACAAATTCATACTTTACTTAATTAACTTAATGTAGTATACAATATCATGATTAAAACAAATTCATACTGTACTTTATTAACTTCATGCAGTTTACAATATCATGATTAAAACAAATTTCTATATGCTTTTATTAACTTATTGCAGTATACAGTATCATGATTAAAACAAATTCACACCAAACTTTATTAACTTAATGACGTATACAATATCATGATTAAAACAAATTTATACTGAACTTTATTAACGTAATGATGTATACAATATCATGATTAAAACTAATTCATACTGTACTTGATTAACTTATTGCAGTATACAATATCAGGATAAAACAAGTGTTTTTCAGTCACATCACTACAATGTCTGCAGTGTAGCAGTTTATAGTGATGTCTACTAGATCCAGGGCATCATGCCGCAGACATGTATCATAATGTTCCACCCACTCAAATTATCCTGACACCAGGCCGACCAGTCCTAACACAAACCTCTTAATGCTGAGCACCTAGTGAGGCAGCTGTTTGTACCATCTGTGTAAGTTTCTTTGGTATGACTGAGCCAGGGCTCGAACCCAAGACCTTCCACAACCGAGGTGGATGCTCTAACCAATAGGCCACCATAGCGGTCTGATTAAAACAAATTCATAGACTTTATACATCTATAATGGTTATCAGTTTGTATTCTGAAAGTTACAACTTCTAGATGTTACTCATATGACTAAACCATGTTTGACAGTCAATGTCAGATTTACATTGGCAATTGCACGTTATTTTCTGTCACTAACTGATTTTAATTGATAATCCTTTCATAATAAATTCCAAGCTTGGATCCAATGCATGGAACCAGTCTCTGATGAATGAAATATGGCAATTGATGTTGCAAAACCTCACAGTCTACTGAATAGTTTTTGTAGCATTAACCTAGGATCCACAAGTTTTAACTCTGTGAATAGAAAATGATGAACTATTTCACTAAAAAATGCCCAAAAATATAAATTATCATGGAAAAATGCAAATAATAGAAATTACCATGGAAATGGAAATAGTAGAAATTATCATGGGGAAATGCCAAATACAGTAGTCCCCCTCTTGAATGGCCCCCCTGACCATCGGCCACCCACTTCCTACGGCCAGAATCCCTTGGCACCGACGAGTTTATATTCAAAAGTACCCCTCAAGAGCAACCACCCTTCTAACGCGACCAGCATTTTAGTACAAAAAATGAAAATGTCCTCCTCATGAACGGCCACTTTTGTTTCTTCAAATGTATCCAGAACCAATAATTAATTCAAATCTTGACGTAAGGTAAGCAATTTTGATTATCTGTATCGTAGATACACGTCTCCGAGTGTCAAGTCGCTGTTTAAAGTGTCGACTAAAGATTTATAGTATATCATTATCTGTAAAAGTCGATGTTTACAGAAAATTGGCTCAATAATGTTATGATAGAGTTTGGGGTTTAACACATATGTCGAGTTCTTCTCTTTGATGATTATAACCAGACGTAATTGTTATAATCATAACAGGGTCAGCATAGGCTAAAAATAGATTTTGTACATTGGCACACACAGAGAACCTTAAAAAAACAACAGGGTATCAGACAAAGACCGGAAAAATCACGTGACCACACATAATGGCTTCCTTTATGATGACTTTATTTCGTACGCTCAACACAAGTTTTATCTGCATAATTAAATCGCATACAGTCAGCAATAACCGAATAAAACATTACCAAACATTAAAATGTCATCACACTAACAGATACATTATTTTAGAAGAAAGTCGTCGGTTATTCTACTCGACGACGTCGGTGGGGGAGGAATGCTGAACAATTTTATGTAGGAAAGACTCGAAAAGACAAGTTTATGTTGAAATAATTTGAATAAACAAAGTCATAACCAATAAAAAGGTTGTTGAGCAGCAGTGGGAAAATGGAGCAAATGGAAACATAATTATGTATGTACCAAGATGTAAATGACGTTTTTGAATCCATTTGCAATGGGCATGACAACAATTCCCGCTCGCATATCACACTTACGCCAAAAAAGATAAAATAGTAACGTATATTCAGTTGAAATAAATTTGTTATTATAACAAAACGAACCTTGTAATGAATAATGTTTCATTTAGACGAAGATATTTAATGTTTTGAAGTATGTAGCTTTCTTACTACGTACATTACATATACATGTACTTCTCATAATAAATTTAGCAACCCCCCCCCGGAACGGCCACCCGTCTTATAAGGCCACTTTCCCGGTGCAGCAGGGGTGGCCACATAAGAGGGGGACTACTGTAATAGAAATTATCATGGAATAATATAAATTCTCATGGGAAAATGACAAAAAACAGAAATTATCATGGGAGAAATGCCATATAATATAAATTATCTTAGAAAATACCATAGAATAGAAATTATCAAGGAAAAATGCCAAATACATAATAGAAATTATCAAGGAAAATGCTTGTATTAACTAATCTTGAGTGCACCACATTTCTGATTTACAGACTGCCAATGAAAAAATTAATAAAATGGACAACCATTTTTCATTATATATGGACTCGTCTTTTTTAAAATAACATACCTTAGTGACCAAGTGGCATATTATATATCCCTTACAGGACATGATATGTGAGAATATCCAGTGTATTTACCTGTTATTGGACATCGTCAAGCACTATACAAGTTTGTTGCTTATGACGTGATGTCAGAGCAGGTCAATATAGTGACAACTATTACACTGCAACAGTGGTCAAAATCACAACATATTATATCAAAGTATTGTACATGTGATTCAGACATAACTACATGTATATCAATATTTGTTTTCAATGATAACTGAATTTATTTTTTGTGGGACAAACTAAAAAAAAATTGGGACAAAGAACAATTTGTGTGTGTAAGTGTGGAGGGCAAACAAATTATAAATGGACAAGGAACAATGCTACAAAATTCCACATACAAACTGTAAAAGATTGAGATAAGCTAAACTGCTCTGTTGGTTTTGCACTCTCAACTTTCTTGTCTGGATTGCAATGCAACCATGTTTGACGGATTGCATTTTTGCTGTAACAAAGTTGTATCAACCACTCATGCAACCCATAAAAACAGAATGAAATATTTAATTTTATCGACCATGCATGCAACCTATAAAAAAAATATATTTATCTTTAACAATAACTAATTGAAACTGTCAAGACACCTTTAATCTGATCAACCATGCATGCAACCCATTGAAATAAATATATATTCAAAAAATCTGGTTAACCAGAAAAGAGCTTTACTGTGGAATATTCTATACCAAAGCCTGTTCTTACTGAACTATGGCCTTAAGCGATTACCTACCTATGCTTTATATAAGTATTTCATTTTCATCTGAATTATTTTTCTTCAAAACTATCGATTCTTTAATAAAATGTTAAATTAGTCTTTTGGTAATTAATTCAACTTTGAAAATAAGTAAACAGTTTCAATCATTAGTGATGCTGTTTTAAAAATCTACAGACAAGTGAATAAATAAGGAAAATTTAAATTGCCAAAATTGGTCTTTTAATTAAAATAAACTCCATCTAAATTTTTATCACTTTTGCCATTTTAACACCATTGCACATATAGATAAATGTATTCATAACAGATGTCTGCACAAGATGAACTGTATACAGATTTTTCCAAATTTTCTCAAAATAATATAAAAGGAAAGATGACTAAAAACCATGCACAACAGTGGTGGTTTTTGTCAAATGCTTGTGGGAAACTTAAATCTTTTCACAGCTTACAACACTGGTACATAACAAAAAAACTTTGTGTTTGAATTATTAATGGTTTTACTCAAGAACAGGAGTGACACAAGTATACCCTATTATTATTTGGTCTCACTCACAAAATCTGACAGATCAAGAACTGTAATCTATAATTACTTACCATACAAAATTTATTTTTACCAAGCCTATGAACCTGAATAATAACAGCCTATTTCACTTAGAACTAGGACTGCATCCGAGAAGGAACCCATTCCTCGACAAAGTTTGGTTACCAGGAAGTTGATTCTTGGACAAGAGCTGTTGACTAATGGAACACATGTACAATCAAAAGGGGTAAAATGTAGTTCACTCTAGAAATACTGTGCATGAATGTTTTCACTCAAAGAAATGGTTGTGAACAAAGAAAAATATCTGTAAATTTGGTGGGCTTCAAATACGTAATATTGCTTCAACATGCATATTTATTTTGTGTGCTTGAACTATGTCCATGACTGAGGAAAGACATTTTTGTGCACCTGCATTTTGTCTTGTTTGAATGTTATAAATAGGCTGCTTAATTGGATTGAAGACACAGCCTTAATTATGACCTCAGGAGATTCAAGAAAGGAACTTGTTTACAGTCTGGGGTAATTTTCCATTAAGTGGATCCGATTGAGAAAATGTTATTGCACCATATGTTAAGTGGGGATGTATATGCATTGAGATCAATATGATTATTTATTCCTGCTTTAATTTCAGTCTGTACAAGTATTTACTATTGAATTCAGATATAATTTGTGAGGAATCTTGTATATTATTCATTGGAATTACAAAGTGCTCATTGATATTTTGGGCAAAACAATTACTTAGGGATTAATGATGATTCATTCAATTTCAAACACATTTGGGATTATACCATTGTGATACATCATGATTTTTGGGGTACATCAGCATCAAGATTGGAATTTATTTGGAGTGAGCACTGGAATTCATTTGGAACACTCTCTACCTTTGGACTTCTGATATAACTTAAAAAATTAGGAAACAATTCACAATATTTTACGTTATTTTTATATTTTCACTTTGTATTCTGGGGATATAAAATATGTTGAATATTACTAAACTTAAGACCACCGAGTCATAGCAACCAACAATTTCTCATTCAAAAACAATCTTATCTGTACAAATTTAAAACTAGAGATGAGTAAATTGAAACAAGACTGAATGTTTATGAAATTTCATCGCCACCCCTCCACTGGAATAGAGAATAAAAATTATGTATTAAGGATCAGCATTAATCTAACTTTGACATACCCTTTCAAGAGTCTCCCATGAGGTCCACTTGGTGTCACATGCTTAGGTGTCAAACCATATTCTTCCAACATTTTTCTTACAGCGGGACCATTCCTAGTATAAAAAAAATATAAATACAGGGCTTGAAATTAGTGGTAGTCCACTAGCCCGAGGCTAGTAGATTTCCTGTCGGACTAGTAACTATCATAATATTATTAGTCCGAACGGCTAGTAAGTTTTGTTTATCAACGTCAGCATTTGTTTACTCTTTTGATGTTAATATTTTATAACTGTTTACAATAACCACTGCTTCGGTCCTGCAGAACATCCGCTGAAGTCAAGACTTTATTAGGGAGAGGCCATTTATGGGGGGATGGTGGCAGATGCTCTTGTTTTGAAATGTGTTTCTTGCTCGGACTTTCTTATATAAAGGACACTGTGCCATACCTTTTCTTACTTTAAATAATTCGCGTCAGTTATACTGTAACATCTCGTATTTCAA
This sequence comes from Unio delphinus, assembly GCA_029339505.1. Taxonomy (NCBI): domain Eukaryota; kingdom Metazoa; phylum Mollusca; class Bivalvia; order Unionida; family Unionidae; genus Unio; species Unio delphinus. The sequence continues at coordinate 18,402,667 of JAQISU010000008.1, forward strand.
AACAAGGCACAGTTCCTGCCTTATAAGACAGGCAAAATGTGGCATCTTCTAGGTGTTCAGCCTCTGGCAAAAAAAGCAAATGTTGAATCAAAATGATATAAAAGAGAGGAATGCAATACTAGTGTGTGACATCGTTTTGTCAACAGGACTAGTAAATGTTTGGCAGAACTAGTAAATTTCTCAGTACACTAGTCCTTCTAGCTACAAAGAAATTTGAGTTAAATTCAAGCCCTGAAATACCAAATTGATACAATATTTGTCAATGAAGACAAACTGCTGATTTAATATGACCTTTAAACCTGTATCCAGGGCAGAGCAAACGAAGAGTACCATTGATGGGACAGCATTGATTTGTTTAATATTCTTCTATGTAAAAACTCATAGGGTATGGTTAATTCTGACCAAAAGATGTCTTTGACAGGCAGAATGGAACTAAAGTTAATGTGCAGAAACCATTATTTTCCAATCAGATTTGCCATGACCTCTTGACCCCAGAATCCATAGATTGTTTTATTACCCAAACAATAAGCCATCCGGAATGCATGATCCACTTTGACACCCAAATCATAATTGAAGTGCAAACCTTCCACAATCTCTGGTCATGATTCATGGTCTCTGACAAAAGTTGGCATGCAAAAAACTCAACATTTGTCTTATTTCTGAGCAAGTGAAATTGACCTTTGACCTATTGGTATAAATACTGTTCCATGCTGCAAGCCCATTTTCACAATCTTTCTCTAAAAGCTGTACATACATACCTAGATCACTAGCTTAGCCAGCTGAAACAAGTTTGGAAATTGTTCTTTATGGTTATATACAATTTTCCACAGCCACTTGTACTGTCTTTTGCTCCAAAATAAGAATTTTCATTGACATAAGCTCTATCCAAGTTTTTAAATATGTGCTTTACTAATACACCTAATTTGTTATCTGTTCCATAGTGATATATTAGAATTTTTAAGTATGTCAATAAAATAGTCTACATGCTTAGACAGATATTTTAATCAAATAAATATCTTTAATTCCTAAAAAAAAAAATTTGATTTGTATATATCTTAACTCTAATAAGGATACTATAAATTAGCAAATATAACACGAGTTCAATTGATACATAACTGCCATTCCTCCACACTCAAAATTCTTACAAATGGTGATAACAATTAGTGAATCCTGACACAAATCATGAAGTGATCCTAGAGTATGTGAATATTTGTCAGAACAAATGAATGCATGGAAAATGTTTGGTATATTCCAAACTTAATTTCACTTTAAGTGTAACATATTTCTTTTTACTATTCCGAGTTTCCTCTGACCCTTGCCACACCATTTTTTAAATTTGGACCTTCATGTTGGGGTATAAGATCCGAGTCCATTCCCTATTGAAAAGTTGGAATTTGATGATACCATTTGGTGTCAACACAGGGTAGGGTAGCCTCTTACTAGCTGACCCAGCAAACTTGAACGACCTTTCATTGAGATATACCTGTATGAAATTAATAGGAATAGGATTTATTTTTTCAAAAATCATAAGCATAGCATTCATCATGTCCTTAATCTGATGACAGAAGAGATTAAAGTATGTTATTGATGAAATTTGACTGGATCTGGCTATTTTCAGTCAGTCACATGACTATACAAATCTCGCAACATACATGCCAATGAGTAGAGCTGTACCGATTAATCGCCCGTACGCGTAATCGGGCCGATTATTAGCACAATCGGTATAATCGGGTATCGGCAAAAATAATCGGTGCCGATGCAACTAATTTATTTAAATAACCAATTTTTCCTGATAAAAGTTGTATATACAGTCGCGTTTTGACTGACCGTAACTTAATCCTTTGTAACACTAGAGCTCGGGATATATGCAGTATGCAAACAAGTTGCTCATTAACTAAAACTACTGTATAGTCGAATAACCATATATCGAGATAAACACATCGAACCATCAATTAACCTTTTGTAACAAAGAGATTGCTCTAATAAAGTATTTAAAAAGAATATATCTTGCTGCCAGTTGTGCGAAATTTTCAACTCCAGCGTCCTGTAACATTTGTAAACTGCAGTAAACCAGACTAAAGTACATGTCGCTAACCGCCATTGTAGTGCCAAAGTCATGTGAATAGCCAGTAAGATTAACATCAAAGGGAGTAATGATGGATATATACACAGTCAATTTTGAGGTTTGTGTTTTTTCTTTATCTTTATGAAAACTCACAAAACACTGATAGTCCTTATGTCCCAGTGAGAAATTGTTTGAAAGGGCTTCAGTGTAGGTTTGAGTACGTCGTCTGTCTTTCAGTTAATCCGTAATGCCTGGAGGGTGAACGAACTCATTGTCTTTAATACTAGTAAGTGAGAATCATTTCTGGATTTTTAAAAATTATTTTTTGTTTCTTTTGTTTGTGTTTCACCAAGCCACCATCTGGCAGAAGGGGCAGTCTCTCATAAGTCATAACAGGTTTTACTGTACCTTTGAAGCACCGACATATACTAAACAAATAAAACAATTCTATATCAATGTTTTATAATTATCTGATGTTGCCGCTGCAATAACGAGTATTTGTTGTCGTCAAAGCAAGCAAACGACCTTTGCTCATAGAAAGTCGGCAATAAACTCAAAAGCATTGCCTCAATTTACATAGTGATTAGAACATATTTATTGTGCCGCGAAACTTTCCTGTTTGCAAAAAAAAAATCGCCCACCACCATGGTCTGTGGACAACAGAGTAGTAATTTATTTGGACACATTGTTTCAAGAGCCCGAATAGATTGGATTATTAATATCGGCTCTGCATAATGTCGAACTTGAAACTATCAAGTTTAGTCTGGAATTACTTCAAAGTAAATGCAATCAACGAGTCGACAGCACATTGCACACTTTGCAATGCATGCCTTTCCAGACGTGGAAAGGATTCTAAAAATTATACAACATCAAATCTTATCCAGCACTTGCGCTGCAAGCACATCGCCAAATATGGCCTATTTCTGGCAGATAAAAATGAAAAGAATGCTCAGCAGAAAACCTCAGCAGCTTCAGCAACTTCTCGTACTCTGACTATTGACGCCATGCTGGACCAAAAACAGCCATTTGCATTTGATGACCCGAGAGCTATTAGTTGGCACAAAATCATTGCAGAATTCATAGCAGTAGATGTACAACCATTTTCCGTCATTGAAAACATTGGATTTCAACGCCTGATGGCCAAGGCAGAACCGCGCTATACAATTCCAAGTCGGATATACTTTTCCACATCTTTGATACCTGACATGCATAATGCGATACAAACCAAGGTGCGTGATTTAGTTTCTGCCCAATCTGACCTTAGTTTAACCTCTGATGCGTGGTCAAACCCATCCATCGGCGTATCTTTGTTGAGTCTTATGGCACACTGGATGACTAAAAACTTTCAGCGGAGAATATTTGACGAGCAAACTGGACAAATTATTCGATGAAAACAACATTCCTAAAACACGTATCCATCTTCTTCTACGTGATGGAGGTGCAAACATGGTTAAAGCAATGCGTCTGGCTGAAATCGACAGCATCAGCTGTTTTGCTCACACCCTGCAGCTCGTTGTAAGTGATGGCATTCTTTCGCAACGAGCTGTCAAAGATGTTTTGGCGATCTCGCATTCCATTGTCGGCAAAATTCGGCACTCTGTCCTGGCACAACAGCAGCTCGAAGATCAGCAGGAAAAGTTTGGCGTTGCCCATAAGAAACTCATCCAGGATGTCAAGACATGCTGGAATTCTACATACAATATGTTGGTTTCGTTATATGAACAAAAACAAGTATTGGGGGCTTACGCTACTCTCTATGACCTGCCTAGCCTAACAGCTCAACAGTGGGTCTTAATTAACAATATTGTGGACATGTTAGGCCAGTTCGCGGACATTACCAAGGAAGTAGGTGGTAGTCAAACATCAGTATCCGTCATTATTCCTATGCTGAAAATGCTCCGAATGTTGCTGGCTCGAGAGCATGAAGCGAGTCAAGGTATTCAGACAATGCGCTGTGATATGTTGACATCAATGAACACACGCTTTGCTGATGTTGCCAGCAACAAGAAGCTTGTCTTGGCCACCATCTTAGATCCACGATTCAAACATCGCCTATTCAGCGAAGAATTGATTGTAACCAGATCCAAAGAATGGCTTAGAGCAGAATGTATCATAGTTGCATCAGCTGACAAGCAGGAGGTACCCCTGACCAAAAAGAGAAAGACTGAAACTGAAACAAACGCCACTGAACTATCAACATCACGTCTCTGGGATTTCTTTTCTGTGGCCTGTCACGAGCCTGTCAGTACCATCAACGAAACGACCCAAGTGGATAACGCTGTTGACACGATGATTGAATTGTATCTGGCCAGCCCTTTGTTGCCACGAGAAGAAGACATATACAGCTGGTAGAATACTCACAAGTTTCAGTTCCCCTACTTGGCCAAATTACCTAGACGCTATTTGTCTGCATCAGCTTCAAGCGTTCCTAGTGAGCAACTATTTAGTGGCGCAGGCCAGACTTTTTCGAATCGTCGTGGATCATTACTTGGTGAGAAGAGAGAAATGTTACTGTTACTTAAATACAACTTACCTCAGCTAGGCTTTCAGTATTAGCTGCCGCCAGCGTAAAGTGATTTCTAACGTTAGTCGTAAAACATGCATATTATTAATTATTTTTTTGCTATCGTTATGTACATTATAGTATATGGTCTCCCTGGTAAACTCGACCGACCCGCGAATTATGAAGGCTGTATTTTACCTTTATGTAATTTCGTGTTGTGGAAATCAGAAAATATGCACATGCAAAATAATAACAAAATCAATAATAAATAGTACTTTATAAAAGTTTAATAAGTTACTTTTTTAACATGCCTATGTCTTAGAACACTGATATTTTTGTCCCAAGATGTACTGCCGTTACAATAGACAACAAAAACACCTAAAACCTGTAAAGTTTTGACATTGGCCCATGGATAAGCCCCTCCCCCCATTCCAGGCCTTTATTGTTTTCTAAAGTTGTCAGCTTATACCCGAGTACATAATATGATAATCAAATAATCGGTCTCATAATTGGTATCGGCAATTTTGATAATCGGCTATACGCGGTATCGGCATAATCGGCAAAAAGTGACATCGGTACAGCTCTACCAATGAGGTCATATGTTTACGTGATATGGACAAAAAACAAATTTCCAAAGTAAAAATGGGGTAACAAGGGTCAGAGGAAACTATGTTTTTCCTTGGTTGGTGAAGACATTTTCAAGACAAGTTATTGAATGGTAATTCAAATCAGCGTTGGCAGAGCATGCGTGGAACAAAAATTACGGTTAGGCCCCAGGTTCTCTTAACATTTGTAAAACTATTCTTATATATTGATTAAATAAGCTAAAATGTTTGCTACCGGGCCAACAGTACCATGAGCTATAGTTCACTAATACTGCAACCAGTAGCACCGGACCATTTAGGGAACTGTAGATATCACGACTAGCACTTAACAGAAAATTGGTTATTTTATTAAATAATTGAGAATTGGTGAATTGGTATATTTTCTGCACGCAGTGTAAATTCATGAATAGCTAAAAAAAAGGTCGTGAAATTCATGCCCAAATCGTGAGGGTTGGCAACTATGATTATATCATGCATTCAAGCATTACTCATAGTTTTTCTATTGGGTGTAAAAAATATATTACGATACCCATGGTTGTAAGTAACCTACAGGATTTCATAAAGAATAATAAAAGACCAAAATCATTATAAAGCAGGGTATGGTGAATCATCCTTTCTTTATCCACTGAACCGCAGCTTAGCTTTTACAACCAAAATGGGTCAATTCATATTTAGTTGCCTCATCTTGAGCTATCTCAATCATTCCACAATGATTCAATCTGCTCTCTTTGTTCAATGCACAACCTATCTGTCAGCTTTAATTCCAAAGTAATAAAAGCCACCTACACATGAATAATTGCCAGATGGTATGAACTACACACTTAACAATTTTGCATTAAACAAAAATAACACTGATGACTATTCGCTAATGATTCCAGAAATATGAAATTCTTCTGGAAGCTGATTAAACTATATTAGCTCTGAATCCGATTACAATAAGGAATAAGACCGATCTTTGGCAGTAAAGATTTTATAAAGACAACATCATTGCCACTCTTCATAAATGAGTAAGTTATTAAATTGTAGCACAAGATCCCACAGGGCTAAATTATTTTAGAAAATCACAGATTCTACTTTTAAATGGTCTGTTGTTTAGACATTTAATTGTGCCTTTTCTACATTTCATTTCAAAATAACACTGCATGGGGTGTTGAACGGCATGCAGTCTGTTTTTGTCCATCCAACATGTATGATATCTCCATTAACACTTCCCCAGCTCCAAAATAAAAATTATTGTTATCATCACTATTATCAGCCAGTACTTGCCAAATGAAATCATCATCTGAAAATAAACCATACTCTGGGACTCAGTCATTCTAGGTAGTACAGTTTCAAACACAGTTTTGTAAAACTTCCTTGATGCAATGTTTACGCTATGACAGAATGCTTGTTTCAGGGTCCAATGTGCCAATACAATTTAGTTTAACAACTATCCATGTTCAACTGAAGAGCCCAGATGTAAGGACAGTTGACTACCTAAAAAAAGACATGTTACAACATGTACTTATGATATCTACACCTGTGTGACTTATGTTGCAATAAAGAATTTGTTAAATAATAATTGTACACAGCGCAGAGTACATTTTCATATGCATGACTTGAAACTAATTTATTTGCAGCATCATAGCTCTCAAAGTGCAAAATCACATATCCTGGCAGCATCTTTGTAACATGTTCAGTGTCTACAATTATTAGTTTCCAAAGTCATGCTGTTTGTAAAAAGCTATGGCAGGCGGTTAGTCCTTTTGCCACAGTTTTATCAAATTATAACCTGTCTAATTATAATGCAACCATTAAATACTGTCAACCCTGTCTTAAGCAGCCACACATGCCAAAAACTCTTAAGATAGGTGGTTCTTTAGTACAGGTTGACAAAGATTGCTTAACTTTGATTCTCCATAATTTCATTTATATTATGATGCATAATGATTAACAACGATTCTTCAAAACTGCTGCTTGTTGGCAAACTGTACAATAATGTACCTCAGACCGAATCTGACTTATTTTAGCTTGCAAAATATCACTATCACTATCAACAGAAAAATGAGACCTATCTGTACCTTATGTTTAGCAGAGAATAAAAAAGTTCACAGATAGTGACCACTGGCCATCCTCTACTGACAAGGATAGCAAGAACAGTGTCATAGATAAGAACAAGAACACTGACATGGATTACAAAGACACTGACAAGAACACCAACAAAGAATAAACATCATTACCAAGGATAACAAGAACACTGACAAGGATGACAATTCCAAAACCACACACGAGGATAACTTGAACACTGACAAGAACAACAAAGTCAGTGACAATGATGGCAATAAGTGCACTGACAAGGACAACCAGAACAATGACAAGGATGATATGAACAATGACAAGGATGCCCACATGATTAAGATTTGTTTTAACTGCACTTTATTAGCTTCATCATGCTAAGAAAATGGAAGATATGTGCCGTTCCCATGTACATAGAGGAAGCCAACTCAGGCTGAGATGAATCCACTGCAAGAACACTGACAAGGACAACAAGAAGGAGACTGTTGTCTATGCCAAAAAATGATACATGTGCATTACATGCTATTCGAGGAGACACATAAACATTATTGTTGGATGAACATGTTGTAAGTTCAAATAAACTAATAACACGGATGATCTATAAAATTAATACAAATTTAAAGGAAATACCATAGGGGATGAAATCTAAATTTTTATTTATTTGTTTTGCTTGAAAATTGAGTAATTTCTAATAAACATATTTACCCTGATGCAGCATGACCTGCCTCTTCATGTATCTCTGTCACTACTGTTGGCTGGGTCTGGGAGCTAACAGTGGGTTGGGTTGCAGGTTTAGCTGGTGCTGCAACCTTCCCAGTAGACTCCACCTCTTTGGGGACTTGTACATTCTGCCAATCCTCCCCTTCTTCCACTAATAAAGCTATTAATGTACCAATCAGGACATCGGCAGAGTCATCAGGTTTCTGTAAACAAGCAAAAGATCATAAGCACAAATGACAGGAATGAAACATCTCTAAGAAAAGAAATTTTTGAAAAAAAAAATAATTTTAATGGTGAAAACAAAAAACAACTGAGGTAAATACCAACAACATACAAGTAACAAACAAATATGGATTGTGCAGATTTTATCAACATTGCTTTACATACATGATAATATTGGCACTTTACAGTTTCATATTTTGCATAATTAATTTTTAAAGAAAAAGAATTTCCCTGGTTTTATTCAATGGTCATACTATTTAAAAATGACCTTGTATATATTAGGCATTGTTAAAAGAATTTTTAACTCCTTTTATTTTGACATGATTTAATTCCCTTTAATTTGGTGTATGATTGATGGGTGCATTTGGGTTCTAGAGTATACAGCTTAGCCTTGCTTCAGATGTGTAACTAACAAAAAACAGCTAGCCTTTCTTGGTCGTTTTCACTTTCTGGACTTCAGAAGTTAATATAATCAAACAGCAGATAACTGTATTTATATTTTCTATATTTTATAATTCATTCATTGCACTTTTACTGTCTACTCTGGCAATATTCATTTCCATATTTTAATCAGTGCTGAAATGTATTTTGACTCATTCAGGTTGAATTTTTTAATTCATGGGCACATTCATTTTAATTTGCTTCATGCTTAAATCATGTCAAAGGACAACAAGTACAATATCCAATGAAATTTCAGCTAGGGCCTAACCGGAAATCGCCTCAGACATTCGCTTCGACCGAATATTCATTTCTTTGGTACTTTTGGGAGTATTCGCCTCAGCAAATAATACGCGCACTAATGGTTACAAGTAAAATAATTCAATAAATATCAAACTTTTTTTAAAAAAAGTTTTTTAATACATAATAATTTTAGTTAATAATAAAATTTTTCATCTTCTTGGTGATATATAAGGTATACGGTACATGAAAAGTTTAAGCTTCACATACGATAATGAAACAAATGATACTCTCCGGAGTCGCACTGACTACTCGGTTCATGCCCAGATCCGGCAAATAGTACTTCCAAATACTCGGATTCTGTACTCAGCGAAAATTGTCTACTCAGTTAGGCCCTAATTTCAGCCATGGTACTTGAAGTAACATAGAGGTATGCCAACATTTTCTCCATTGTTGATGTTGCAAATGCAAAGAAATTCACCTCAGAAGTGCAAAGAGTCTACAATTTTCCATATACTGGACTTCACCTTTATGAAATGTGCCCCAGGACTTCCATTGTAAAATCTAACTGAAATCTTTGCATAAAAGAAGTTGATGTTACCAAGATTTTAGCTAGGATTCCTCCTTCTTCTGTGTCCATGCCCACATCAGCTTTGTCTGTTTTTATATTACACAGCAGATCTCCTGGATTAACAATGTCACCTGTTATACAAAAAAGTTTGATGACATGTTGAGTTTTCTCCAAGGTGTAAGGTAAACATTATCTTGCCTTTAATTGCCATTTAGAAAAGTACAGCACATGCTTTCAGAAAGAGAGCTTAAAATAAAGAGAGCTCAAGATTTTTTTTTAATGAATTGGCTTTTTAACTACCTGGTTTGGAATGAAGTCCATTTTTAACAATTTCAAAATGTATTTGTGAAGAGAGTGTCTTAATCATCAAAAATTGTATCACCTTTCAGGAATAGCTCAAGTATAGCGATAATGACAATCTCAGGACATACTACTTGATACATGTCTACAAAGTATTAGGGTTCGAGTCAGTTTTCAAAAAGGCTTTGGCACAGCAACAATGACTATCGCAGGATGTATTTGATTAAATGTCTATCAAAAATATTAGGATCAGACTCAAAGGGTCAGAGTCAGATGGTTCCAGCATTTTGACCATGGCAATCTCAGCAAGCACTTAATTACACATCTACGAGTATTAGTGCTTGTAAAATGCTTCTCATCTTTCACTTCAGCCAGTCAAGTGATGTATTCAGGTCCACTGATGTATGAAGTAATATCTGGTGTATTAATATATGAGGTAATATATATATATAGTATGTGAATATATGGACTAATATATGGATTGTTAATGTATAGGCAATATTCAAGGTGTGGGGTAATAGTCAGGATGTTAATATCTGGAGAATTAATGTATTGGTTAATATCCGGGGTGTTAATGCATGGGGTAATAATCTAGAGTGTTAATGTATGGGGTAATACTGGGTGTTAATAGGTGGATTAATATCTGGGATATTAATGTATTGGACAATATTCAGGTGTTAATGTTAGGGTTAATAATCTGGAGCTTTGTCTAACTTTTTCTTTGAGCAAAGCAGTCAGGAGCCTTTTCAAGAACATGCATGACCTCCATTCACAACACTCATGGCCTGATCATGTGATGTTTATCTTAACTCTAAGTACATATAAACCTTGAAATGAAATTTGAAGTGGGAATTATAAACGACTAATCTTACATTGCAGACATTGGATATTAATATTCAAATGTCACTAACCAAATAACCCTTAAACTAGTATCAAAATAATACATGTAATAAAGCTATACATAACACCTGATCATGTTTCTTTAAATAGAAAAATAATTTTAGGAAACACATTTAATAGTGCAAAATATAAATAAATAAGCATGCAAAAGAGGTAATGATTTATTCTGTAATATTCTTGTATTGTATTGTTTGTTATCAAAAAGGTAATAATACCCCATATTTTCAATTTTCATTGCCTACTACATTTATATATGCTGAAAAATAGATTCCTTGCTTAGTGCCATTTTTTAAAAACTGGCAACAAAATAGAGTTTGGGGATGGGGGGGGGGGGCTACAACTGTTTTAAAGCCATTGCCACCCCTCATCTGTACACCATTTTAAGCTCACTTAGAATATATTTCATCAGGATGGCAGAATTCATGATATTATACAGGTTGTTGGATGTAAAGCAAAGATGTGTTTCCTCAAAGATGAATTTTCAAATGTTCGTTTAACACATTAAGAACATTCATAACAAGGTAAAATATATTAAATACCAAATCTATCGAATGCTTGAACATACTGGGAAAATTATAGAATCAAAATGTAAAATGTAAGTTTAAACAAATTTTGGCTGTAAAATTAATTTCTTTATTAATACTTATCAAATCAAAATAGGTTTAACATAGCAGAACATATACTACCTCGAAGATCCTGCCCTAACAAGAAAAACGAGAAATAACCACAACTGTTTTTTCGGTATAGAATTACAAGTATACTATTCATGCAAAGACTGGAGATGAGAGTGTTCTACCCTTCAACAGTGAGACTGATGCCAAATCCAGTTATTCGTCAGTTACTCCTAGAGATGAAGTACACAATCTTTCTGGGATGTAACTGCAGAACATGCCTATATTATGACTGGATAAGAATTACTAAAGTATACACTCTTTCTGGGATGTAATTGCCAAGTACGTCTATATTAAGATTGGTCATCAGGTCAAATTAAATGCTTTGAGATGAATGGTCTGTCAGGTAAGTGGAACAATGTTATATCAGAGCTCCATCCCAAGGTTAAAATGATGTCACTATGGGAACAATTTAACTTGAATGCCATGCTGGTAGTAACTGCCGCAATGTTATAAGTTAAATATGTAAGAAACTCATATATGGTCATGGGTTAGTTACAAAGTTCTTTCCTTCATTGAGTTGAGATTTCCATTTTGTCTGGCTCAGTATGTTTCAGATATCACCTCAAACCTAAATGGTGACAAGGGTCTCATAGAGCAGTAGTTTCATTTTGAAAGACATGAATTAAACTGATTTTACCAACTAAGGTTATGGTAGCCTGGAAGCAGGTCTTACAAGAAAAGTGAAGCCTTAGACAATGGCTTGATCACCCTATCAAAACCTACAGAAAGTTCCATTCCAGACAGTGCAAATGAAAATTGACGACAAAATCAGAAAGACCTTTGATCTGGCATATGTCTTCTGTTCCATGAAAGTAAAATATGGACAATATCACAGAGTGATTATTATCAGGGCTAATATCTAACTGAAAAGCTTTAGGAGGAATTTATCTATCTACAGTAAGCAAACTTTGAAATGAGATATGGTCTCAACTCACTCGCACTCCAATTAAAGAAGCCACAAATCTTCTTTCCTAAACAATTCTTATTCCCACCTGTTTGCCAAAATGCTTCTTTTTAAATGATTGTTGATAAGAACAATTGTTATATACCCATCCCAAATTCACTCTAACTGTCCATAAGCAATTAAAAAAATCCAAGTTGTCTCCACATGAACAGTCAGACAAGAGTGATCTCACCTAGGTTACAAAGCTTGTCACTAAATCATATAAATGGATCCAGTTGCCTGGAGCTGAATGTGTGCATGGCCAGTAGGATATAAGTGCAGTAAGTGCAGACAGGATGGGAGGGTGTCTCTATATTATGCTTGGGGGGGGGGGGGGGGCATATTAGGAGATGGGAGATGCAAAATATCCATTTTTCATGATGGCAAAACAAATCGCAGAAAGTAAATTAATGGATTAGACTTCCTTGTGATAAGACTCAAGAAGATCACTCAGACTTAAGAAAAGGAACAAAATGATATCTAACCAGGCAGAAGAAGAAATAGAAAATGGCAAATTAGTGGGCTTGGCATTAATCTATTTACAGAAAAGTAATGATGTAGGGGACATTCTTCTATCCTAGATGTATTATGATCAGGTCAAGTACCTGAAGAATAATGAGATGTGTCGATAAGTAAATGAGGCATTCTCAATTTTTTGTTATAGAGGGAACAGGCAGATAGCTGATATGGATCTTACATGCTCAGGTATATTCATTATACAGGAAAATGGAATATAAAACTCATGCAGAATATGACAGAATACAAGTACATCCAAGTATACAAAAACAGATGGCTATACATTTTAGCAGCAGAGAGGGTGAATCCTACAACGTTTTTAGACAAAATTTGATTGAAATCCTAAAACGAGCCGTCTTATAATCTTATTTTAACCAAAAAAAAGGCGAACCCTACAACGTTTTCAGACAAAAAAATTGATTGAAATCTCCCTACGAAATCATTTTAACTAAAAAAATGAAAACGTTTTTTTAATTAATTTTGGTCGCAACTTGTTGTCATCCACCCTCTCTGCTGCTTAGTGATTTCAGTTCTGGGTTAACAAAAATAATAAATAATTTGATCGAGTCTTTAGGATGAAAATCATTTGAAATTGCAAAGCAATTTAGGATTTCACAAACAGACTAATCGCTAACACCTCTTCTTGTAAATCAATCAGATTATTTGACTGGTCGGTGAGTTTGAAATTAATTCTGGTTAATGAATTATTATGGCATCGCATATAGACAGGATTAATTGGGTTTTCAATAATTAGGAATCCTGGAGGAGCTGTTGGTGCAAATGAATAAAGAATATATCCTTGCTGAGCTTGATTTGATCGTTCGAGATTAATTTGATAGCTTCCTTCGATAACATCACACACTAAATTGAGCGCAATCACCGATGAAATATTCACGTTGAACGGAGCGATATGTCTACCGCCACCGTCTGGGTCATTATTGTGTTTGAGGATTTTTATTTCTGGTGATGCTGTTTTTTTCCATGCATCATGAATTATTCTAAAACCAACATCGATGGTGTCACTGAGAAGTTTTTTTAGTTCCGGTACGTTATATCCTGGTAGTTTAAATGTTGGGATATCTTCAACGCGGATTTTATATTGATTTGCAAATCCTGTTCTCGATGTGGGGTTTTTATCATCGAGTATTACTTGAATAATTTGTGAATTAAATGTTTCCATATCGTCGATAATTTTATTGCATGTTTCTACGACGCTGATAAATTCATCTCGGCTGAGAGAGCCGGATTTAAGAGATATTAACAACAGCGATAAATCATTATTCATTGCTGTGAAATTTTTAATGATTTCAGGTTCGTTAACAAAATTATATTCCTGCAATGGTCCACCCTCCGCCCTATGTTCGTATGCTAACCCAAAAAACTCTATAAATATGTTGTATTTTTTATAACTCCTTATTGGATTTTTAGGTTTTATTCTGTCGGTGATATAATCAGATTTTTGTGGTTCTGGTACATCAACGGTTTTTCCCCCTGGTGGTTTTTCAGGCCATCCTAGTACGGTTCTTATTGAGCTTTGATAGATATCTACTACGTATCCTTCTGTGCTTATCTCAATTGCGGATGATAGCGTCGGTTCATGAACTGTTATAGCGATTTTTGACTCTACTCCAGTAATCGATTTTATTCTACGCGCGAATTCATTATTGATTTGTTCAATTTGGTATGACCCTGTTGGTATCGAAACGACGTTCCAGTCTGGTGTTCCGTCGGGTTTATTCTTATTCGCAAACACTAAAGAGTTATTCGGTTGTTGACCACCAAATGATTTTGATCTGATATTAGGCCAACTGTGATACACTCGTAGTTTTGCAAGCGCTATCTCCTTCACTGGGACCGGAGAGGGGAAATTCACACTAAACTCGTGTTTCGTAGATGTTATTGATATCATACTCGTTTGTACTGGGTTCGTGTTCTCCACTACTCGTTGAAGTAATTCCATCTGTGTCGTCATTATACTCATGATTTATTTCTAATTTTGGTATCGAGGAATCATAAATACTGACCATCACTGAGAATTCACAATCTGGTAATGTTGATATTATTGAGATCATTTTGTTTTTTGGGTTCGTGTTTTCTGATTCCATCGGTGTTGTCATTGTTATTATACTCATGTTGTCGCTCTAATTTCGATATCGCGGAATCAAAAATACTGACCATCGCTGAGAATTTAATATCTGATATAATCGTATTATCGAGTGACGACGATATCATCAATGATAATTGCGAATATGCGGTTGATGCAATATGAAATTGAAGTAAGTAATTCTGCAGTTTACTCTGGCTGCATGATGATATCTTTTTTGCTATCCCGGTTAATATACCCCCGATTGTAGCCACCGCAGAAATGCAAATTGGAACTACGACCGGGGCAATCATTGTAACAGATGCTAGTATTATTCCGGCACCAGTAAGAACGCTTGACACCGAGTATATAATAACATCAATTGCGGTGATTCTTCGTCGGTATTTTTTTATTTTTATTTGATACTCCTCAGTGAGGGTTTTGAGTCTATTCTGAAATTCTCTGACCTGATCATAGCGACATTGAGTTGATGAAATCATTTTTATTTTAAAAACACTAGCGTTTTCAATTGTGAAATCCTTTCAATTTAGTTATTTACTTAAATCCGCTACGAATTCCAGATACCATGTTACTGATGCCTTAGCCAAACTTTTATCATCGGCTTTTATCGTTAACCGTTCAGTTTTATCCTTGTCGATGATCGTTGAAATCGTATTGTTGACCCCGGATGAACTCGACGATGATATATTAAATTGAATTGGTGCTACTAGTGTTAATCGATAAATACCTTTAACGGTTGCAGTGATATCTAATTTGTTGTTTGTAGGTGTCCACTCAAATGATCCGTGTTGGATTGTATATACTACGTTATTGGTTTTCTCATGAGGAATTTTTGTTTTTTCAATGATTGTTATCATCCTCGAAAAATCACCTTTGACGGCTTCGATGAAAGTTTTCGTCTCATCGATGGATTTTTTAATATCAGGGAGTTTTATTTCAATTTTATCCAACTGGGTTCCAATAAATTTATCAATGATATTTCTACGAAATGATATAAACTGTTTTCCGTTATCTTCAATTTTAGATTCAAGTATTTTTAGTACAGCCAGAGAATTGTTTAACTCATCGTTGAGAGTTTTTAATCGATCTGTAATCGTCGAAACGAGTACACCCGGTTTGAGTTTACCCTGATCGGAAAATAACGCGATAGTATCCTCGATTGCGTTTTGTTGTTTAACCAAAATATCATCCAGAGAAATATTACTGGATTTCAATTTACCCTGATCCGAAAACAACGCAACGGTGTTCTTGATTGCGTTTTGTTGTTTAACTAAAATATCATCCAGAGAAATATTACTGGTTTTCAATTTACCCTGATCCGAAAATAACGCAACGGTGTTCTCGATTGCGTTTTGTTGTTTAACTAAAATATCATCCAGAGAAATATTACTAGATTTCAATTTACCCTGTTTGTCCTGAAATACAACTATTTCATTAGGATCAACATTTGTTAAGTTCAACGTCTCAGCGATTTCATCTTTAATTTTTTTTGTTATATCCTTGACAGAATCAGGTGGTGCAGTGCCATCGGGTTTGGGTTTCAAAGATCTCCCCCAAATATCAATCATGTTATTGTAAAACTCTTTCTCTCTCTAAAATCGTTTCGATTTCCAGCGATTGCTGGTGTAGTCATTTACGACAATATGTGGTGGTTTTCCGCTTGGGTTACCCAAGGAGTTAGAAATAGCGTCAAGGACATTTAATACTTCGCTGCCACATATTGGTGGGTCAATCATCGTTTGTGTTGGTAGCGTAGAATACCAAGTCTTCATTGGAAGGGTTTTTATATACCGCATAAACTCTTTTGGTAGGGCTAATCCATATGAATCAAAATAAACAATCCCACGTGGATCAATAGCGTATGCAACCCAGTGAGTTCCGGGTCCGGTGCTGTTATCTAAATTAATGATTCCGGTTTCAGTTTTGTTTGGTTGATGTGGTAATTGATCTTTCATAAAAACACCTCTGAAATTTTTAATCACTAGTTTTTTAGCCGCATCCATTAAATCAAAATTGGACATAGGAATCTTCGATTCCTGAATTAATAAATCGTTCCTGGTAGTCTTAGACCCGATCCGTTCACGGATCTTCCGCTGTACCACGAATACGGGGTTCCTGGTAGTCTTAGACCCGATCCGTTCACGGATCTTCCGCTGTACCACGAATACGGGGTTCCTGGTAGTCTTAGACCCAATCCGTGAACGGATCGTCCCTTTTTTTTATATCCTTTCCCAGTTGCCTTCTTTAGTGCCATTCCTGCTGCAGTACCAACGGCTCCTAACGCTGCCGCTTTAGCCACCGCTGGGGCTGCTGCTGCAATTAGCGCTGGAATTGCAGCTAACAATGGAAATATACCGCCTGTTTTAATCATATTTTTGATAGCAGCCGCAGAAAGAGTAATCTGAACACCTTTTTTGGCTGCAAGTGCATCATTGAAATGTTTCACCTGACGAGTTGTCAGCGATAATTTATTTGCACCACCAGTCATTTGATTAGGTTTCAACGTGATTGTGGTTCCACATCGCTTAGCCGATTCTGATTGCAATTTTTTTAATTGACCGGGAGTTAACGTAACACTAATAACACTATATGACATTATACATAATAGATTGATTCTAATTCAATGAAAAATCAATCAAAGATTTTCTACTGGTGCATCTACCACTCTCATTCTTCCTCCAACACCTTCGAGTAGCATTGATTTGTCGCTGAGAATGACAGCAACCGCTCTATAATTATCAATAGCACCACGAGTCACATTAGCTCTAAAGTGTATATCAACGACGGACTGTCTTGTTAAATCGAGATGTTCCAGTGAGAAGTAATAGATCGGATACAGATTTTTAAAATCATATTGTGATATTTGCAAACCAGTATCGACATTTTGATCGCGTGCCATAAATGACAGCAGACGATGATACACGCGTGCAATATGATTTTCTGTGTAATTAAGTTGTATATCCTCGGATGGTTCCTGTTGGCCATTTATTCTCAGTGAGACGTCTTTCACACCTAATTGATCAAATATCATATGACTGAAACGTTGATCACCAACTCGTGCGTTATCTTGTAACGCAATAAATATATGACGTGGCACAGAAACGCCTTGTTTTGATGCTAGATTCCACGTGAATAACCCATTGATATTTGATTGCTTCACATCTGTACTCACGGTTAGCCAACTCAACAACGACTTTCCTCCTTGGTCCATAAATGATAGTAATCGTTCTTCTGCAGTGATTGCTGGAGTCAACACTGGCATCCACAATGATATTTTTGTTAAAATAACTTTACCGGCATCATCATTTACATGATCTGCAGCTGTGTTTGCTGGAATCCTCCAAATTGCGTCATTATCATCACCCTTTCGTACAAGTGATACTGTATGCTTCGCCCCATAAATAACTTTTCGGACGTTTCTACAGAATCCAAATATATGATGTAGTGGAATCGCGCATGAAAATGATTTACGCCCTGCTCCCAACATTGAGTTTCGTGTTGCAGCTCCTAGATTGAAATTGGGGTCGTTGTTTATAATCATATCCTCGACATCAACATCAGCATCACCAGCATGTTTTTTTGGTCGTCTTACAACAAATGGATTTCCATTAGCGCTATTCCTACCATCTTTTGCAAACATCATAGAAGGTCCTGCTGATCTTGTATAATCATCGGAATATCTCGCTAACCCGATTATTGTTGTAGCCACATCAACATCGCGATCTATAGACTCGATTTCCTTTCCATCAATGAGGTATCTTGCACTCTCAAATAATGCCATAATACCATTATTGACAAAACCGACTTGAGTACCATCTGGATATGATGCTCCAGCAGCTGTTACAAGTTCTCCTTCTACTTCAATAAACGCTTCACAGGGCAAAAAGTATTTACTGGTATCATGGACTTGAAGTTCAATTCGCGATCGACTATTTGCGTCTATCGCATGATAAGCGTAATATTGATAATCGCGTACAGAATCATCCTTGCCAACTGGGGCGTCTATATCAAACGCCGGATCATGTGATTTTTTGAACATTTTATTCTATTTATCAGAGTCTAAATCGTAAAAATCCGTAGGATTTTCATCGTAAACGATTTTCATCGACGTAGTTTTTTAAAGCCGCTTCCTGCTATCATATTTGCAATATTGCTTTGGTCCCCTTGATTTATCAAGGGAGTTAAAGCCATCGACGCTAATTTTTCGTCTACTGCGTTATTTATAATTCTACTAACACTTGCAGGCATTTCCGCTGTAGACGGTAACGGTTTCTTTTTTCGTGATTTCACTAATGATGTTAATTTATTCTTCGCAGTTGAAAACGCTTTTCCAGCAAGATCTCCAACAGCACCAATACCCTTATCACGAATAACTTCAATTGCTTTCATTCCTAGTTGTTTAGCCAACGGCATCACTTTTGGAGCCATTCTCGCAAATAACCCTGCAATGGTATTGCCTAAACCATCTCCGTAGTATGCTCTATAAACTGGAAACCGTGAATTAACTACGTAGACGGGGGTTGGTTTATCATGATTGTAGTGTATGATCATTATTTGAAATCAGAAACCATTTTTCAATTGGAAACGCTAGCGTTTTTATTCAGTCTCGGTGATTAATCACTGTGATACCCACTTTCCACTAACTCGTCAATGAAATCTCGATATGTTTTGATATCCATGATACCACCCTGAAATAATCGTCTACAGATATCAGCTGCTTCATTAATAATTTCCGGTGAGTTATTTCCAGCTCGGAAACCTACAAGAACTTCTAATCGTGATATATCATTGATAACACTACCAGGACATGAAATCCTTGGATTCTCACTGGAATCTTGAAATCCACTTCCGCTATAACCAGTTGCTTCATCCATTTTTTCTTCTTCATCCATGGATTGTAAATAATCAAGAGGATCATCATCATCAGGTGGTAGTTGTTGTTTTTTAGGAGAGTAGAGTAGTTTCTTTGCAGGTTGCTGTCGCCTTCCTCGCAATTTTTGCGGTTTTTGTTGTTGTTTAAACTCTTCGTATTGATTATACACTTCGCCCACCTCATTGATATATCCATTGTATGATGGACTATCTGTCTTAATTTGACTTTTTTCAGTTTTGATCTTATAGAATATATCAGCCCAGTGAGTTATATTTCTAACATATTTATGATGTTCTGGTTTCAACATTTTTTTTCTGTTTTCATAAGTCGTAACAACAAGCGCAGGAATATCTGCTAGTTTAGTCTCATCAATTGCTGCTAACCCGGTCTCGGTAAATCTCACGCGTAAATCATCAACTGTTCTTTTTGATTCTATTTGTTCTGTTTGTTCAGTTTTCGCTGCTATTTTTTCAAGTTCACCAATAACAGATTTTCCCGTCTCGGGAACATCTCCCAGTATAGCACGCTCTATCCCCTTCGTTGCTGTGGTTACTGGTTTAAACAATTCTTCGGATCCCATAGCAAAATCAGTCTGAAGACTCTGTCGTTGTTGTAGTTTATTCCGTACAGAGTCACGAATTGGTACAAATCTCCTGATTGCATCCAGTCGTTCACGAGCCAATCGGGTTGTTAATGCTTCATTGACCATTATTTGAAATCAGAAACAATTTTTCAATTGTAAAACAATTTTTCAATTCCCACCTAACACCATCGGATGATTTTTGATACCACCATGGAAGTGTTTTAACAGCTCTATCATCGATGAAGGAACTATCAAAATTGTATATAAAATAATTAATACTGATACTTCCTTCATTCTTTTTTGACATGTCGGATGATTTTTGATACCACCATGGAAGTGTTTTAACAGCTCTATCATCGATGAAGGAACTATCAAAATTGTATATAAAATAATTAATACTGATACTTCCTTCATTCTTTTTTGACATGTCGGATGATTTTTGACATCCCTTGAGGGTCGGCTAAAAAAAAATGATTAATGGTCGGGCAATCAAATAATGATAAATGGTTGGTCAATCAAATAATGATAAATGGTTGGTCAATCAAAATTGTTCATTTTCTTGAATTAACGCCCGTAGGTTTCTAACTTTAGAATTAACCTCCTTTTTCAATTCGTATTCGTACCCCAATTCTTTTCGTATTCGTTCTACGATGGTATACAACGGAGCGAACACACTTACGTCACTGGAAAATGCGAGAGAGTCCTTAATAGAATTCTGAATTCTTTTGATGAGCGCATACTTCTTTGGTAGCATATACTTGTTAGTGCTAACTCCGTATTCTATGTCCTGAAAATCAGACATGATTTGATCAGGATTTAACCCATCTGATAGTTCAATATCCCAACCTTTCAATTTTGAAATCTCGGATATGATGCTATTCATGTTTTCAGAATTCATTATTCTATAACAATGATATATTTCTAAATGAAAAATATGACGCATTAGACGTAACTAAATTTAACTTTCTGTCCTGTCTTTTTTGAAATCGCCGATCGATAAATCCCCTCTGCAACTTTTCGTACTGAGGATCCACAAATATTGAAATACTTGCCGGCTTCATATATTGATTGAAATATTTTTTCTTCGTTAGTTATTGTATTCAAAGATTTTACGGGTTTCGCTTTTTTTGAACAAGTGCCAGTCCTTCCTCGTTTGGAATTCTCACTCTGTGTGATAGCTTGCAGATTTGATAAAGAATTGTTCTTTCGATTAGAATCCTTGTGATCGATAACAAGACCATCCTCGATCAATCCATTAAAACATTCAAATATGAAACGATGATTGTGATATTTCTTCTTTCCAGCGCTAAACATCAAATACCCTTGATTAGTCACAAAACCGACCGTTTTCTTCAAAATGCAGTGTCTGACAGTACCATCACTGGATGCTTCATAATTTAAAATCAAGGGATGCTGTCTGAATTCTTGGTTCATTCGTATACATAATACTATTGTTTGTCTAATTCATTGTTTGGTTTAATGATGAATCTTTCGATGTAGTCTTGAGGGGTTCTTATGATTTTGTCAGTGACAGTGTCAGTGTCAGGGACTTTTTCAGGGTCAAAATTTCTGATTGATTGTCCATTTTTTATTCTTTTATCATAATAACGCTTCAACTCCCTGTATCGCTTACCACCGCAATTCAAACACAACCGTGATTTCCCCCTAACCCCAACTCCACATCGTATGCACGGTAACGGACCAAGGCTTCCACGACGAAAGCTTTGCATATGATACCCACAGAACTCATTTCTGCATGATTTGTTACACGGGATTACTGATCCAATCATAAGCCACTTGCAGTGATTCATTATATAAAAATCTTTCATTTAAATGCTTGTTTTAATTATAGCATGATGGAGTTCAAGAGATTGACTTCGAGAAATGCTAAATTTAATGCTGATAGAGAGTTTAAGAGATTATTGAAAATCAGTCCTAGATTTAATCTCGATAGACCCAAAAAACGTAACAAACGTCCAAGAGACGGAAACATGAAAGAGTTTAAGAGATTATTGAAAATCAGTCCTAGATTTAATCTCGATAGACCCAAAAAACGTAACAAACGTCCAAGAGACGGAAACATGAAAGAGTTTAAGAGATTATTGAAAATCAATCCTAGATTTAATCTCGATAGACCCAAAAAACGTAACAAACGTCCAAGAGACGGAAACATGAAAGAGTTTAAGAGATTATTGAAAATCAGTCCTAGATTTAATCTCGATAGACCCAAAAAACGTAACAAATTTAATCTCGATAAACCAAAAAAAACGTCCAAGAGAGATTACCCCTGGAAAGATGCTCAATTCAATCTTGATATAGTTTCTAATACACCAAAGAATACAATTCTTGATAAAGCCATGATTAGTAAAATCAGAGACTGTTTTAATGAATTCAAGCGTGATGGAGCATCTTATTGTTGGTCAACATTTCGAATTGATGGTGTTGTTGACGCTACCATGAATGATGAAAAAGCAGCAGTGATAATTTCACGTGTTGGGGAAAAAAGACATTTTTTCCGAATCAAATTCATTATCGAAGTCGATGGCAAATGGATTATTAAGGATAAATTTGAACCAATCCTCAAGAATAAAAAAGCTGTCATTGTGAGTAGAGATTCCAAACCAGGTTTTCTAACCGGCATTGATAAACCATACTACGAAAGATCTTATCCCGTAACAGCAATGGTTTATGGGATATATCCGTTAAATGATAAACCTGATATCGCAAAACTAGCTCCTATGAAATATTCGTCAGGGCTTAATTGTGTAGCAGAACGAATAATAGAACACTTCACAAATGC
The DNA here is from genome assembly GCA_029339505.1 of Unio delphinus. NCBI lineage: Eukaryota > Metazoa > Mollusca > Bivalvia > Unionida > Unionidae > Unio > Unio delphinus. The sequence continues at coordinate 18,425,779 of JAQISU010000008.1, forward strand.
ATCCCGAGGAAATAAACTAACTGATCTGCGACGTAGGAAAATAACCGAGTGGGAACTGACAGTGAAACAGCATGGTGCAAAGATTTCTGATATAGCTAAATTAGAAACATCATTACGATTCCCAATAACTGTTATGACGATAACCGGAGAGGTTTTATACGAACCGAAATATAACAAAAATGGAGCACCAATACAGATTATTGATCATAACAAACACGCGTGGACACCTGCGGTAACAATATTTGCACGAGAACGAACCGTGAAATATATCCCCCCGGAATTTTCCGGGGAGTTAGTCGGGGTTGTTTTCTATGAAGAGAGATTATTCGATGCTATTCATGCGTTGTGTAAGGATGATCCTGTGTCAGTGTGGTTACTTAGAAGTGATGAAGAATTCGATCAATTTGTAAAACCAAATGGTGAATTATATCGCATTGAAGAATTAGATAACAGAATGAGAAAAATCGCTAGTGATTTTTCACCGCAGAATTCCCATGAAAAACTACTCACGGATAGTTTTACTATTCCATCAGTGGTAGCTCACTTCGCAAGAGAAAAAAACTCATGGCGTCCAACACGAAATGATTTTCTCGAGGATGTTAAATTGAGTTGCGTCGAATTTGGTCATGGAGGACTGTGGAATACAAAATACCATCGTGATGGTATGATTTCAATTGATATATCCGCGTGTTATCCCGGAAGTTTTCTCGGGTATGGGGAATGCGCTGAGTACTTCAAACGATTTGGACACCCCACGCATGAAATGACTCGTGTTGCGATTAATGGACCATTGCCTGATTTTGATTTAACCGGATTCGCTCGTGTGATATCATTTGAATTAGCTACAGGGTTACATCCGTGTAGTTATGTTTGGCTCGGTAGACACCTATCTGAAAAACACTGGATGCCAATAGTGCTATTGAGATATATGATTGATTGTGGTATGCTAATATCGTTGATTGTTTCCGAGGCTATTATATGCTATCGAGCTCAGAAAGAAGTTTGGCTACCACAACCCAATCTAGATAGAATAATCAACGAACTACGAAAACAGTTTCCAGATTTCAGTGAAGAAGAAATCATAAATTGGTCTAAGAAGTTATTTGAAATTAAAAAAGAACAAGCAAAAGATCTCGGAAGAAGAATAATCGGTAAATTTACCCAGGGTGGACGATACGATAACGCAAAATACTCTTCGCGGTTGATCATAGATGTCGCTGAATACGATTTTATTGTAGCGGATTTAATGAAACAGGGAAAACTTGTATCCCGTAAGGATGCTTTTCTATCCAATGGTGAGAAATTAGGTACGGTTGTTACCTACTGTGATGGATATAATTCCCAGTACACACATTTGAGAAGTTCAATGTTAGCCTATGCTTCTATTAATCTATTTTCGATGATAAATAGATTTCCTAATACCGCGGTTAGAGTAGCCACTGATTCGATGTATATACACAATAAGTTCAAATCAGCTGTAGCTAAATTCACAGATCCCGAAGAAAATTGGGGGTGTTGGCGATTTAAAAAGGAGATGCTACATGAGTATTGTGAATCCGCAGACGTTGCCATGGATGATAAATATATTTGTTGTAACCGTATTGAAATTGGAAACACTAGTGTTTCTACAGAATTTTCTAATGCACCACCGGTATCTGATCCAATCTGTAGATACAAGACAGTTTATTTAAACGGCTGTGGTGGGTCAGGAAAGACAACTCGTGCAATTGAATTATATCGTGGTGGTGGAAATACTTGTATTTCTACTAACATGATTGTGCTAACACCGACTCACAGACTCGCCAGAGAGATGATACAACGAGGGGTAAATGCTTGCACTTATCACAGCTTCTTTCGATGGAAGGGTGACAAATGGACTCCTGATCGAATGGGTGATAAATTCATTCCTGAAATCATAATCTGGGATGAAATATGCACAGTGTCATTAGATGCATTACAAACATTTCTTGAGTGGTTGTTAACCAAAAGCACAAAAGTCGTCATGTGCGGGGATCAAGGCCAACCACCACCATTTGTCGGTGCATCTCCACATGAATGGCTAAAGGGTTTTGTAGACTACTATGAAGAAATCACCACTGATTATAGATCACTTGATGAACGATTACGCGAGTTCAAAGCGCTAATTAGATTACAACCGGATAGAATCCAATGCGAAATAGCGCGTGAAGTGATTTCAGAAACCCCAATGAATGATTTCTGGGAAGCGTGGAGACCAAACGATTTGATCATTGCAAGTAGAAAAATAGTCAGGGACACACTTCAGATGAAGTTATTTGAATTGCATAAAGAAAAATTTGCAACGCTTCCAGTACCCCTTTGTTATAGGCCATCGGATACACGAAAACAAAACATTGAAGTTGATATTCCAGGACAGAGTGAAAAACAAATTCTGGTATTAAATGATATTGTGCTGGTTGATATCAATGTCGTTGAAGATGCATTGCGTGCTAATAAATCCCCGTGGACGCTAGGATACGCAGCAACAATACACTCTTCACAGGGATTGACTATATCGGATACAATTGTTTGGATGGTGGATAATCGCATCGAATGGTCGAATTTAGTCTATCTCGCAGTATCCAGAGTACGAAAAATAAATCAACTTCAAAGAATTGTCCTCGATGATGAAATCATTGGTGATGATAATGACACAACAATAAGTGATATTGATGTTAGCATCATTAATAAAAAACTCTCCGGTTACAAACAACAGGACAAAAAAAAACGAGAATTTGATATTGATGCTAAATTAATAATCACTTTAAAGAAACAACAGAATAATCACTGCGCGAGTTGCAATTGTATAATGCGTTGGCAGTATTCGGATAAGGATCCTCGCCAATTCACCGTAGACAGAAAAAATAACAATCTCGGTCATGTCAGAAACAATGTGATGTTGACTTGTCTTGAGTGCAATAGACGCAACGGTGCTAGTTAAGACCATGCGGTGGCAATTGAGTATCCTCGGGAATTACCTGTAGTTGTTGTCGAGTAAAACCCCGCTGAGGGGCAGTTGAATCCAGTTTATAGACTGGAGGTCTACCAGTTGATCGTGTTATACTAGATATCTTATGCGTAGTGACGCTCCAAATAGGATCAGTAGCCCTTTTTCTACCCCCTTCAAGCTCTCCTGGTTCGTATAAGTACCTCACAATGACACTACTACCAAGAATTGGTTGGGAAACGCTAGCGTTTCTAGGGAAATCTTTTTGTGGTTGTACGGGTATTGACTTCTTTTTAATCGCGTTGATAGGTTTCATGTTGATTGTTCTAGTAATCTCGTTATTCAGTGCAGTAATCACAGATGGTAATCTTTTAACCCATTCACTGGATCGCTTTTCTTGAATGAATTCTTTTGCGTATTGATATCCAAATAACCGCTCAGCAATCGTCCGATTAAATCGTTCTACAATGGCCTGATCGCGATGTAGCGCAGTATGCCCTCGTCGTATGGTGACATTATGATGTTTCATTGTAGATAACACTGCACCCTGAAATTCCTTGCCAGGATCAACTTGTAACAGATTTGGCCAGTGCAGAGGACCTCGTCGATAAATCCTTTCAAATGCAGAAGCGACTTCAGTGGCTGATTTTGTTTTCAGCGGTTCTGCTTCTTTGTATCGACTCGCAACATCAACTACGGTTAACGCATATTTGTAACCACGATCATGTGGCAGAAATAATATATCAGCCTGATGAACTTCATTAGGAGCGGTCACATCAAAATGCGAGAATTGAATTTGTTTAGGCGGTGGTAGATAAATTTGCCATAGTGCCTGTTTGGATAACCAATTAGCCGCAGTGGTTTTTTTCACTTTTGCAGCGCTAGCGAGTTTATTGATTGCAGCGTTACCCCTCCAGTATCCCCTCGGAGAATAATAAATTGATTCCATATTATTAATTACCGGCACCTAACATCAATTTACTTTTCATGGCCGATTTTATTAAAAATGAAGCCAATTTTTCTTTGAAGGATTTATCAGGAATAGCATTTAACGCATGAATTAATTTCACATCTGCTAGATGCCTGTGTTGCAGATTGCTGCTTTTATAAGCAACATCATGAAGGTGACAGGCCTTATCAATGGCGTTTATTGGTTCTTCACCGGGGTTGGGTTGATTTTGATTATTGAGTCTGATATCAAGTCTGGTTCCCGGTCCACAGTAGCTATATCCTGGGAGGTGCTTTTCTCCGGGGTACTTTGCCCATGGGGTTCCAGGGAGTTTTGCTAATTTGGCTGCGATATCACCTCCTCGTTTTTTTTAAAATCAGATTTCATAGACACAAATCTAAATTTCTTTGTACCACATTGCACGCATTTACCAGAAAGCGCTGATCGGTTATTTTTTGTTGTAATCGTCGTCACATCATCTGTGCCAGTACGCGTTTTACACTTCACACAATATAGATCCATAATTTATGTATAGAAATATGGATATAATTGATTTTTCAGCGACTAAAACAAGAGAACCAATTAAGCATCATGCAGCGCTACCAAACTCTATCCGGATGATTATAATCGGGCCATCTGGATCCGGTAAAACGCAATTGTTGCTCAATTTAATAATGAGATGGATGAAGTGGGATAAGTTGTATTTAATTGCCCCTAGCGTAGATGATCAACGATGTTATGAAGTGTTAAAGGATTTTAACGAGAATGCATCAGAAATTAAGGGTGAGAACGCCATTGATTTTATAACCGATATCGATGAAGCACCGAGTATTGATGATATTGATGGAGATATTAACAATTTAGTCGTATACGATGATATAATGTTGGATAAACAAAAGAATCCTGCTAGAATATTTTCCCGTGGGCGTCACAAAAACACTGACGTGATATATGTCACTCAACGCTACACTCAGGTTCCAAAAGTCATCAGAGATAACTGCAATATTCTTTCTGTTTTCAACGGAGTTGATACTCATACGCTACGAAATATTTGGCAGACATGGTGCTCTGATATGGACTTCAATCAATTTAGAGATTTCTTTAGTCATGCTCAGTCGACTCCGCACGGATTCGCAACAATAAATTTACATGATCCTCGGACACGATATCGTATCGGACTGGATCAAATATTCGGTTAAAATCATTTTATTATTTTTATTAACCCATAGCAGCAGAGAGGGTGGATGACAACAAGTTGCGACCAAAATTAATTAAAAAATTGTTTTCATTTTTTTAGTTAAAATGATTTCGTAGGGAGATTTCAATCAATTTTTTTGTCTGAAAACGTTGTAGGGTTCGCCTTTTTTTTGGTTAAAATAAGATTATAAGACGGCTCGTTTTAGGATTTCAATCAAATTTTGTCTAAAAACGTTGTAGGATTCACCCTCTCTGCTGCTAAAAGATAAAGATAATTATTAGTCTTCCAGTTTTCAATATTTGATTTCTTTATCATGTGTCATGTTTTTCTGATAACAACTTTAAAGAACTGAAGATATTTGAATATCTGTGTACCTTCCTTCTTGTACCATTTTACTATGGTACCCTCTGTCATTGTGGGTGACAAGGCAGGCATCAGGATCTTTGTTGTGCCTTTAAAATAATAGATAAATAAAATCAATGTTTAACAATCTCTTGTTGTGATTAAAATAAAATCTGTCACCATAACAATCCCTGTACACCCTTAATCAATGTATGAAAGTTTGGACACCCACCCCCATCTGTCTTTCTATTGGCTAATATTCTTTATATGTAACAATTCCTGTGTACATTGGATGCATGATTATTCAGTGTATATCAGACTCGTCAATGAAAAAATATTTAGACATAAGCCCTGACTGAAATTCAACAAGCCTGGACTCTAATTTCTATATACCCAAAATTTCTCCTTTTTTAATATTGTCACACAACATTAATAGCTATGATTCAAATATAAACTCAACTAGGTCCATAAGGGATTGAAGGTAATGCAAGCGTCATTAGTGTTCATCAGTAAGTTCAATTGAACTTGAAGGTCCTAGTGTTCACACTTCTCTGCTGGATTTTCTGATTGAATCCTGGTCAGAATCAAGATGGTGTATGTCAATGTGTTGTTCGCAGTATGTGCGAATAGATAATATCTCCACCCATCCCCCATTTCTCTTTGGTTTTTTTTCTTTTTTTGTGGCTGGTATGCTTCACAAAGTAAAACTCTGTCAATCATAAGTGAAATTTATTTTTTGTTGGGCTATGCAGATAGCTAATTGCTTCCGAATTTGGCTTAAAAAATTAATTTCATTTGTCTTGAATACTAATCTGACAAATGAAATGATCATGCTTTGCATTCTATATATGCAGTAAAATAATACTTCAAAGAAACCTTTTCGCCGTTCATAAACTTGTCAAAAAAAATAACTTAAACAGTCTCATTTAAGGAAATAATATGTAATAAATTTTGTTCTTGTGCATGCCTATAGTATCTCTCTGATTTACCTATAATGGGTTGATGCACATCTGCACATGCATATCTATCCATGATGCATATTTGCATTTAACATTGATTTTAAGGAAGAATTGATATTCAAGTAGAATTTTTTTTTATTTCAATATCTATTGTAAACAAATTTGGTACATGTTTAAAAACTATCATATTCAATTTCAATGTCATTTGAAAATAAGATTCAGAAAGAGTACAAAATTTATACACTGTAATGCATTTTAACAGAGTAACTAGAGCAGATAATTTTAATTGCAAGTTAGTACAAATGAGAGAAAACGCTCACATCTTTCAAATCATACTATTCGTCTTAATTTCGTGGTTGCCAAAAATATTTTACTGTAACTATTCACAGAAAACACAATGAAGAATTAAATTCAGTATACGAATGAACTAAACCCTTTTTTTAAACTGAATCAACACAGCCAACACGCAAGAGCATTTATAGGGGTTTTCTTAATGTAACCATTAACTTTATAGCTTCATTACAACAGTTCTTTGATAGAATTGCAAATATAAGGTTTTATTATTTGTCTATCGTTCTTGAAAAAAATTATCTCGCGCTAAAAAAAAAACAACAAATGTTGCGGTTTGAAAGAAACTTAACAATTTGTCCCCAATAAGCCTTAATGAATTATATATACAGCCCATGATATGTTAATTTTGCAATATGTTTTTGCCGTTAAAGGGTTCACCTGTGAGCACTGATATTAAGGAGAGGTATCCTTAGCGATCGTTATTCAACTGTACCAATCTCCAAGGACTTTTTGCCAGTGTCAAGGTTTTCTCAATCGTATGTATTTCTTTTCTTCTATTCACCACGAATTATTGAGTGCATTATAATTACCGTAAAGTCCACATTGTATCTTAATATTTCTGCTTAAATGCAAGACAGCTGACACTTTATGAGGCTTCAACAAGTAATTTAGAATCGACAGTCCCCGGCTAACATTCATGTAAGCTAAAGCCATGTTGGACTGGACAGAGATGTTCGTATCGATTAATTTTATAGTTACACAAGAGATAAGATTCCGACACCATTTAAGCAGTTTCACTGCGCTCTTCGACCGGAAATATTCCTCCCATCAAACCGTGTTAAACTCAGTATCGTTAGCTGAAGTCAAATTCTTCGCATATATAAATCCACAAAGTATTTGTTGTAGAAACAGTTTTTCCATGTAAAATACCATAAAGTCAAATAAAATACAAAATATTTTATAATCTTCATATGTGTATAAACTATACATACTTTCCATAGTATGTTCAGTTAATAAATTGAGCAATGTGTATTCATACACCGATTTTAAACATATGCAGATTTAATTTACATTCAAATAATGCATAAAGCCTTCATTGCAACATGTACATTCAAGCAGGCCCGCACCTGGGGTGGGGGGGCAACTATGGCACTTGTCAGGGGCCCGAACTAGATAGGCACATACACACATATTTGAAACACGAAAGGGGCCCAAACTCTGTCAGCTGCCTGGAGCCCAGAATTTCCTAGGTGCGGGCCTGATTCAAGTAATTCAAAAAGCCTTCATTACAACCTTTACATTCAAGTAATTCAAAAAGCCTTCATTACAACATTTACATTCAAGCAATTCAAAAAGCCTTCATTACAACATTACCATTCAAGTAATGCGAAAAGCCTTCATTAAAACATATCAACTTTCTTATGATTGAACTAAAGAGATACTGACTCCTTAAATATTAAATCTACAATTATAAATATATGTTAACTGCATTTTAAATAAATAAATTGGCATTGTCAGTTATACTTTAATCTATAATATGAAGCAGAAATTCCCTCTTTATACCCCAAATTGTATAAATGACTGCATTGTTTTATCTGCTTGTTAAACCTGGTTAAGATTGTTTCTTTTTTTAAATACATTATTTAAGAACATATTTTTCAATGATAGGTTCTTTTTATTGTTCAAAATTAAACACAAGATCTTACATGCTGTTTAGTTCATAAAATCTGTGAAATGTTTAATAAATTCTATCTGTTACATGCCTTGGAATGCTAAATGCCATATATTTGAATCCAACTGCAAACTACAGACACAGATCTGCCATCGAAATCAGGGTCTATGTAGTTTTCTGTTGGATTTTACTTTTTTCTTCAACTAATGTGATTGTTAGGATTAGCTATTTCTTTTCCTTAAATCATTCAACTACAGTGTCATTTGGAAATAAGATTCATAAAGAGCTAGCTATTTCTGGGTCACCATTTCTTTTATCACAGATTTCAAAGCCCCTACCATTCCTACATTGAAATTCTCAATCTCTTTCAGCTGCATGATTATCTTATAACAAATCATTAGTTGAATATTAAATCAAATTGAAAGAGATGAATAGACAATGTAGGTGATTTGATGTCATTAATAAATATAATAATGTCATTTTTTTAAACTGAATATAGAAGAAAATAATATTTCAATAAATTATTTTGAAAATAATGTGGCATACACTCGTAGGGCATAATGAAATTGGTCAAATTAGAAAGTTTTTCAATTTAAGAATTTGATAGCAGCCTTTGCTGCTATACAAAAGTATTTTCTGGATCTCATACAAATATTTGTCTGTATTTTCTTTCTCAATTAACTTAAATGCATACAGAGATCTTTTGTGTACCGGGTTGTTAAAAAGTGCTCGTGTTTATGTTATCGGCGTTAACCAGAGTGGATGTAATAGTTAGGAACGGAAATTCCAGTCCATAAACGACCATGACCTTTGTATGAAATTCGGAATACCTGTGGAATTAGCACGTGTTAAAGTTGATTTAAAGGTTGTAGTACAGGTGGTAGTAGGTCGCTATCCTTGTGACGTCATGCCGACCTAATATGTTGGTTTATCTCTTTGCCAAGTTTGACGGCAGGAATAAGTAGAACAGTTTTACAGAGTATTAGTACAGATAAGAATATGGATTCAAACTACTCACCAGTAAGTTCTCTTTCTCTCTCTATTTCTCTTATATATATATAAACTTGTTTTAAAATTTATTTAATTTTTTTTTTCTTTTTGTTTTTGCCTAATTTAGATTTGTGTATCATTTGATTGAAAGATGACAAGAATTTAGCAATCGCGAGTTGATGAAACTTTTACTTTTCCCTTTTAACTTGATTGTTTATGCTTTATTGCATTGGACATTTTGTATCAGTGTACCGGTAATTATGTTTTTACTTTGCTTTGAAATTGTAAATACATATTAGTAATAATAATGAGGACTTTGTAATCTTTAGAAGCTCTAAGCACTTTACAACATATATAATGATATGACTACAAAAAAACAGCATGAAATTAGAAAACATAAACATGCGGAAAATATTTAAGGTAGGAAACATTAGATCTTTATGTTTGTTCTTGCAGTTGAAAAAAGTTTTAAGAGCACTGTTGAAAGGGATCACTGTGTCTTTGTGTCTGATTTCAGTAGGAAATTCGTTTTATGTTGCTGGGCCCTGGTATACAAATTACTGTCCATATGGCATTTTCTTAGTGGAAATAATGACTATACAATTGTCAGAAGAGGAGCATAAGTATCTTATTGCTGTGTACACATCGGTAAAGCCAAATGAGTATGACGGACTGGAGTCCATCACTGAAATGTAGCACAGAAAAAAAAATTATGTTTGATTCTAGATCAAATTGCTAGCCAATTTAGGGTACAGAACAGTGTGGAGGTGTGCTTTGATGATTGTGGTACTTTAAAGATAATAAGAGCAGCTGTGCTTTGAGCCTGTTGAAGTTTCTGGAGTAGATATTGAGATGAACCAGACAGAATTGAGTTATAATAATCCAGTCATGAAAGTACTAATGAACACAAGCGTTTTAGTGACATCAGCTGAAAGATATTTGCAAATTTAGCTGATGCATCTCAGCTCAAGATATGCAGCCTTGCATATGTTCATGACATATTGGTGCAGTGTGAGAGTAATGTCCAGAGTAACACCTAGGTTGCATACTGAGTTTGTGAATTTATTGATGGTGTCGCTGATATTTATTGTTTGAGGTAAAGGATGTGAATGAGGAAGTCTTTGTGTTGTGATCATTCATTTGCAGCTTGTTACATGTCATCCATGATTTCACATCAGAAATGCACTTCTCTGCTCCTTGGATGGTAGCATCAACTTCAGATGGGTGGCTAGATTTGTAAATTTGTGTGTCATCATTATACAATTATTGAGATGCTGGATGATGATTTATGACACTTTAGAGCAGCTGAGTGTAAAGAGTGAACATAACAGGTACAAGAACAGACCCCTGTGGAGCACCACAACATAGATCAACAGGGCTGGAGTGTATTCCATTTACAGGTAAAATTTGTGTATTGCTGTATTATGAATCTCAAACACATGCAGGAGATGGTGAAGTAATATATCATTGTCCATTGTGTCAAATGCTGCAGATAATCAAGGAAGGTGAGGACTTTAATCTTTTCGCTATCCAGAGCAGAGAGAATGTCATTAACTACTTTCAGATTGTACATTACTAAAAAGACTGTTTGAATTCAAATGAGATACAAGTCGGGTTAGAACAGTTTTTCTAAGATTTTTTATATGAACGGGAGATTAGAAACTGGGCAACATTTCTTTAAATCATTATGGTCAAGTGTTGGTTTCTTCAGCAGAGGTTTTACAATGGCAGTTTTAAAAAATGATGGGAATTCCCTGGAATAACATCAGTTAGTAAAGGCAGTATTGGGTCTAAGCACTCAAGCAGCAGTTGTAATTGGATCAAGTTCACATGACTTTAGTGCACTCTTCATCATGATTGTCAGTACTAAATTATAGAGACAAGTTCAAATGCTGCTAATGGTTGTTGCTGAAATTCTGTATCGCAACTGTATGGTGACAGTAAGTTAATTGAAATCGTGTTGTCAAGCTTATATCTAATTAGTTAGTTAGTTTTGCCCGTCACCATTGCCAGGGTATAGGCCGCCCACAAAAGATCGTCAGATGCTTCTGTCCTGTGCCATCCCCTCAAGCTGACTGTGCCACCCATCTGGTTGAAAATGCTGCCTAGATACGTGAAGGATTCCACCTCTTCCAGGGGACTTCCTTGCAGTGTGACTGGGTTGTTACTGGTATAGTTGATCTTGAGGATCTTGGTCTTGTCTTTGTGGATGTTGAGTCCCACCTGTACGGATGTGGCTGCCAGTATGTCGGTCTTGTCCTGCATTTGCTGCTGATTGTGGGACAAGAGCGCTAGGTCATCAGCAAAGTCCAGGTCCTAATGTTGACTCCACAATGTCCACTGGATACCATTTCTCTGCCCATTGGTGGTCGTCGTCATAATCCAATCAATGAGGAGAAGGAGTAGAAATTGTGACAGCAAGCAACCTTGCATAATGCCAGTCCACACTAGGAAGGTGTTTGTGTGCTGTCTTGCATGAATAACTCTGCAGGACATTCCGTTGTAAGTGTTCTTGATCAGGTTCACCAACTTGGTTGGAATGCCATACTGGCGAAGAAGTTTCCAGAGTGTCTCTCGGTCCATGCTGTCAAATGCCTTCTCATAATCGACAAAGTTGATGTAGAGTGAAGAATTCCACTCCAATGACTGCTCGACTATGATGCGAAGAGTAGCTATTTGGTCCGTACACTATCTGTTTTGCCGGAATCCCACTTGCTCATCTTGTAACTGGGGGTCGACGGCCTCCTTCATCCTCTCCAAGAGGACCTGATTGAAGACTTTTCCTGGTACTGACAAGAGTGTGATTCCTCTATAGTTGGAGCAGTTGCTGAGGTCACCTTTCTTTGGGATCTTGATGAGGTGTCCCTCCTTCCAGTCAGTTGGTATTTCTTCTTCTTCCCATATCTTCACAAAAATAGGGTATAGCATTTCCACTGAAGTCTCTATGTCTGCCCTGAGGGCTTTTGCTGGGATGTCATCAGGCTCAGCAGCCTTGCAGTTCTTCAGCTGGGTGATGGCTTTCCTGCTGGGATTGTCACAACTTATGGGAAGATCTGCATTGGCTGGCTGGATTTCTGGGGGATTTGGTGGTGCTGGCCTGTGCAACAGTTCTTCAAAATGTTCTGCCCATCTATTCATTTGGTGTTCTGTACTTGGTATGGTCTTTCCCTGCTTGTCCTTCACGGGTCTCTCTGTTTTACTCTACTGGCCGGAAAGCTTCTTGGTGATGTCGTACACCTTCATGTTTCCACTTCCAGCCGCTTCTTCTGCCTCTGCTGCCAGTCCTTCAAGATAGTTTTTCTCGTCTATCTTGATGGTTCTTTTCACTTCTCTGTGGGCGTCAGTGTACTCTTTTTGTACCTTTACTTTTTGAGTTCTTGTCTTACTGTTATTTACTGCTGCTTTTTTCTGTTTATGCTCCTGGATATTGCACAATGTTATGGCTGAAATCCATTCTTTCTGCTGGTGCTTCATGGGGCCTAGTACTTCTTGGCATGTTGATTTTACTGCCTCCTTAACTTTCTGCCATCTGTTGTTCACGCAGTCTACCTCGTCTTCAAGCAGCTCTTCTAACACTTGGTACTTGTTGTTATGAGTAAGTCTGTATTCTTCTTTAGTATTTGCATCTCTCAACAGGCCGATGTTATACCTTGTTTTCGTCTCTTTTGGGCCCATCCAGTTCTTCTTCAGCTTAAGTTTCAGCTTTGCAACAACTAAGTGGTGGTCAGATGCCACATCTGCTCCCCTCTTCACCTTCACATCTTGCAGGGATCTTCTGAACTTCTTGGTTGTGCAGATGTGGTCAATCTGATTTTCTGTTACATGGTCTGGTGATATCCATGTGCTCTTGTGGATTCTCTTGTGGGGAAGATGGTACCTCTGATGACCAGTTCATTCAGTGCACAGAGATCTGCAAATCTCTCTCCATTTTCGTTCATCTCCCCTAGGCCATGGATCCCTAAACTTGTTCATACCCTTTGTTGTCTGACCCAACTTTGGCATTGAAGTCACCCATGACGATGTTGATGTCTTTGTCTGGGAAATTCTCTACTATGTTCTATAGTCTGTTGTAAAACTGGTCCTTATCTTTTTGTTCGCTGTCATTTGTTGGAGCATAGCGCTGTATGATGTTCATTTTTATTTTCTTCTTCTTGGTCCTAAATTTTGAAATGAGGATTCTGGGCCCATGTGGTTCCCATCCCATTAGTGCATTATATGCTTGCTTCAACAGCATGAGCCTTACCCCTTGTGTATGAGGCACATTTTCTTCCTCATGTCCTGAATACAGTAGCATGTCTCCTGTCATCAGTATTCTTTGTCCAGATTGAATCCATCTCGTCTCGCTGATGCCCAGTAGGGATATGTTGTAGTTTCTCATCTCTGCTGCTACCTGTGCTGTTTTTCCTGCCTCATACATTGTCCTCACATTCCATGTTGCGATGTTAATACTCCTGTTTGATAGAAGGGTGGTCTGCTTTATGGCTTCGGTGGGCCTGCAGCTTTCACCACAAAGCATCATAAGTCTTCCAGGAGAAGACTCTTCCTCCCACAGGCTTTCAATTTCTGGTTTTTCTTTTGTTGACGTTTTTGTAGCAAGTTGGGTTTTACAGGGTCGGGTTGCTAGCCCCAAGCCCAACCTTCCTTCTTTTTCACCCAGGCTTGGGACTGGCGATGGCGGAGTTCTTACATCAAATGGTTTGTACTTTTGTCATGAAAGAAATTCGCAAACAGGTCCGGATGATCTACTGGAGAGAAAGTAGTTAGAAATGGTGTACATTTGTTCCTTGACATTAGTTTGTTGCTAATCTTGACGAGCTCTTTGCAGCTTGAACTTTCCATGATCTTAGTACTTAAGTGTTATAATTTAGCTGCATAGAATATATGATGTTCTTCTTAGCGGCTTGATACCTAACAATACGCTTCTTCACTAAATAGAATGTTAAGTTGAATGATTCTTCACGTAAATTTATGATTTTTTGTAAAACCGTCACAACAATACAAAATTAAAAAAATAAACCACAACAAAAAATAAGCCACAAGAACAAAATCGTCCACAATTAATATCATTCCAAAGAATGATCGCTACAAATGCAGGAACACCATATGCTATAGCACCATTACCACTTAACTTGCACGAGTAAACACCTGACATTTTTATACCATATGTACCAAAATTAAATACCATCATTAAATAAAAAGGAATGAAAATGCATACCATGCAGCAAATGTGTCCTCAAAAACGTATTCAGATTACATGTTTTATAGTAAATAATACAAAATGCTTTACGAGTTCACAATAAGGGAATAAGGACAGATATACGAGGGGAAAAATAGCTGCCACAAGTATATTACCATGAAGATGCCTATTTAGGTACCTTTAGATCAACAAAACTGGGAATCCGTTATTTGCCAATCATGTGCTATGGAGGTCCCAGTATTTTCGTAAAATAGTTGCATCGATAAGGTTTTAAAATTATTCGCGTTGGCTTTCTTGCTTGTTTATTTAAGACTAATCTTTAGCTGTTGTGCAATTTGGCAACAACCAACCATAATATACAGTGAGTCTTTTTGCTAATTTTATGCATATTGGGCCAGGAAGATCAATCAATAGTGAAAACAAGGCTTTAAAAATGTCATGAAAAACCTTTTAGGTCCAAGTCTTTTTTTTAAATTTTTATATTCATTATAACTACTTGGCTTGTGAAACGTTCATAGGTATGCTTTATACCTCCATTTTACAAAGTATGGTAATCATACTATTATTATTATGGAATAGAAAGACAATTACACATCACTGTACCGATATAGATGCTGGTCGAAATTCCCTCTTAACACTAGGGCTGTCAAAAACCATGGAAAACTTACTCGGTTACCCGTTGCGCTGTTTAACAGGTAACCGGGTACTCGTTAGAACATGAAAGACATGTACAACCCTAGACCAACAAATTGTTCTCTGCCTTTTTTATATATTTTGACTGGTGGCAGAGACCAACAGTGTAATGCACTACTTGATTTGAAGCGTTTGCACCATGGTAGCTGCAAATGATTGGACAGCACTTTATTATTTAATGATTTATTTAGACTAACCTTTGTACATAGACGCATACATGCCAACCATTATGCTTTTGGCATAATCATTATGCTTTTTTCCCCACTAAATTATGAGTAAACGTAAATGGATTATGCTTTTTCTGTATATCCACCTTCCAAAAATCTCGTTTTTATTAACATTCCATTAATCACACAGACCGTATTTTAGAAAAGACTGCTTTACGAAACTACAATATAAGAGTATGCTTGTCCATGGACTTGCATGCAGTTTTCTAACAGTATCATGTTCTTTTGATAGCAAACCTTATTCTGCGTTCGACCTCAAATTCTATTTACAGCATCTGTATGGCTTAGTGAGGAGAGAACAGACTGGTTTTCTAATTTTAATCTTCATGCACAGATTCTTTGTTCAAATTCAGTATTTAGTGCGGACCAGTCTAAAGGTATTTGGCGCTAAAAAGTTTTTTTTTTTAATTTAGTGAATGCGTGTATGAGAGCAAAAATATCTCCTTTCAGAAATGTCAGATGGATTAGAAAAAGGTAACAAAATATAACAATCTTCTAAATATCAAGGCATGAATGCAGCCTCGCATAATATCTATTTCAGGCCGTGTGGAAAGAATTTTAACATTTGGTGCTAAACGTCTTAGGATGGATTCTAGTCAATGTGTGTGTAAAACTAAAAGTACTACATATGAAAACTTGAAACAGTAAAAGGTGTTAAAAGACAAGAGGGGCAAGTAAATCATTGTTTATTGAAAATTTAGCATGTTACATGTGGATTACACTTTTTCTGCCTGGATTCCGCAAACAGGACTAAAGTGACTGCGTGGTCACATGGTGTCACTGGTAGTCACTGAAGTGATATGTTAACACAAATAGTCTATATATTAGTGTTGTTTTTTAACTGTGAAGCTGTTCGAAAAGCTCCGAGTGCAGCGGCCATTTAGTAGGGGGCCGCAGATGCATAACATGTGGTCCTACTCCTAAATATAGACTGGAGATGCAACTCAGGCCATCATGCTGCTGATGATATATGATATTTTGATAGTGTTGTTGACAACTTATTTTTGTGAATGGGTACTTGTCATTAATTTTCAATGCCCAGGTTTTCAATACGGTCAGGTAACCGATCACCCGGGTACCCATTGACAGCCCTACTTAACACTTGTATCAGATTTTTAATGATTAACTGTCCTGTACTGCTGTCACAAAATGAAAGATAAATTTGCTGACTATCAACATATGAGATGCCGAAGCATCAAGCTTTCCATTGTGTGGAAAGTTACGATGTATGTTCAGCCAAAACACAAACTAAAATTGGTTGATGGTAACCTTTGTTGTTCTATTTGAGAATTTTAGCCTTTAGTATTACCACTCTTTATGAACATGTAAATTATGCTGGTTACATGCATCTATATAACTAACATGCATACTTTTAAAAAGAATTACCTCAATATTTCTGGGGTTACAATATTCCTCAAATTTCTCAAGTACCGTGCATGGTTTGTTTTTGTGGCCATCTGCTATCTAATCAAATTGATCATAAATATCCAAAATATGCATTCTTGCACAATGCAAAATTATGGCCATCTGTACTTCATCCTCTTTATCAATTGATCTGCTTGCAGTTAGGTAAATCAGCACTTGTCTTTTCAATGCTTAAAGTTTTCTGAGATGTTACGATCGATTACATTTAATTTTGGCAATAAGCAGAATGTGCTTAGGGAACTGTTGGCCATATTAATTTTATTCTTTCCACAGGACCATTAGTACATGACACTGTGATAAAGGATGCAAAATTAGTAACTTCTAAAGTTAGTTTACCTCTAAAACTGCAGAATTATCGATGCAGCCTTAGTTGGTCACTGCTGGCACCATATGGATATATTGTCCACTAGTAGGAGACGTAAACAGTCAGCTGCTTATCAGGCAGATAAAACAAGACATTCTCAGAGAAATACATCATGCAGATACTACACATTATATCATAGGCTAGTAACAGACATCACTCGTGTGACTAAACTGAGAAGTTGAATGAATCTACTGTGCTCTGTTTCAAAATATGCTACATTAATTTTATTCATCATTCAGGAATCGTTGATAAGATCTACTTGTTAAATTTCTATCTTTAATTCTTCGACTGTTTGCACATGTAGTATAATTTATTTTACAGGAGCACCCAAGGAATCTAATTCCAGAGCTGTGTCGACTGTTTTACAACCTGGGCTGGGTCACTGGAACTGGAGGAGGCATAAGTATTAAATATGGGTATGGTATAATCCAGACCTAGCTGTAAAAAACATATTCAATGATCAGCCATCACAAAAAGTGCTGGTAGATTATAATGTACAATCTCTTAGGGTTTGAAATATACATTAGCACCTATTTTTACCGATTGTATGGTTTTTCTACTGGTGAAAAATCTGGTTGAAAATTGTTGCTAGTAAGAAATTTGAAAAGAACAAATGACACATTGTTTGATTTTTTACTGATAATAAATAGCCTTTCCAAGACCTTTCTCCTGATGAGAGTGAATGTAACAAATTAGGTCAATGTTCCTGAAGGTCCTGGACATATTTCCAAGGTCCTTGAAAAGTCATGGAATTTCTGACAACGGATTTAAAAAAAATTGATAACTGATTAACTGATAATTTCTTAAGAGTGCTAATTATCAAATAAAAAAAACTTTGTTTCAGACAAGTCACAGTTACTATTATGATCAATAATTTGTTTAATTTAATATAACAGTAAGTTCTCAGAACAGGCTATAGTGTTTTTTCCTTCACCATATCAAAAAGTTATATTCCCAATAAGGATCAAAGCATTTATGTAGACTTGTATTTATTACAATCACTTTTTTTCTCCAATTTTTTGCATGTGTACTTTTAAAGAAATGAATTAAGCATTTGGTGTTTTATGAAAGATATTATGCAATCTTCAGAAAATCACAGTGTAATGCATAATACCATGCAGTTGCTGTTGTAACAACATGGAAACAAGATGCACTGTATTTACTGTATATGTTGGAGCACCCATTTGATGGGACACCATAAATTAATTTCTAAAGTATTATTTTTGTGTGCACTGTATGTTTAGGGATGCATCTTTTTAGAGTTGTACGTTGTATTTTCCAAAAAAAAGAAAATTATTTGTATGCATATTTTTACAGGAATGAAATATTTATTGCACCCTCTGGAGTACAAAAAGAGAGAATTCAGGTGAGCAACTCAGTATTAAATATTTTTGTATATTTACAGAAAAAGTAGTCTTGTAATGATATTACTGTATTTCAACAAAAGTCTCATGGTACATCAGTACAATACAGGCCATTACAGGCACATAAACATCCTCAGAGTTCTGCTTGCTTAATTCGAATTTGTAGTTGAGTTTATACAGAGCTTGAAATTATTAGGACTTTTTTAAGGTTATCGTGGGATTTAATTCACAATACCGTAGGTTCCTTTATTGATTTTCATTAATACTCCTGATGGAATGGTTATGTTGACATTGGTATAATAATCCAGATGCAATGGTTATGTTGACATTGGTATACTAATCCAGATGCAATGGTTATGTTAACATTGGTATAATACTCCAGATGCAATGGTTATGTTAACATTGGTATAATAATCCAGATGCAATGGTTATGTTAACATTGGTATAATACTCCTCATGCAATGGTTATGTTGACATTGGTATAATAATCTAGATGCAATGGTTATGTTGACATTGGTATAGTAATTCAGATGCAATGGTTATGTTGACATTGGTATAATAATCCAGATGCAATGGTTATGATGACATTTGTATAATTCTCCTGATGAAATGGTTATGTTGACATTGGTATTGTTCTTCCAATGGACATGTTATGTCAAGAATGGTGTACTTCTACTGAAGGAATTATTTTGTTGACATTTTTATGATACTCCTGTTGGATTGGTTATGTTGACTTTGGTACAATGCTCCTGATGGAATGGTTATGTTGACATTGGTATAATACTCCTGATGGAATGGTTATCTTGTTGACATTGGTTCAGATCTCCTGATTTTATGGTTATATTGATATTGCTATACTACTCCTGAAGGAATTGTTATGTTGACATTGGTATAATTCTCTTGATTGAATGATTTAGTTGACGTTGGTATAACATTCCTGATGGAATTGTTATGTTGACATTGGTTTACTACTCCTGATGGAATTGTTATGTTGACATTGGTTTACTACTCCTGATAGAATTGTTATGTTGACATTGGTTTACTACTCCTGATAGAATTGTTATGTTGACATTGGTTTACTACTCCTGATAGAATTGTTATGTTGACATTGGTATAATACTCCTGAAGGAATTGTTATGTTGACATTGGTATAATTCTCTTGATTGAATGATTTAGTTGACATTGGTATAACATTCCTGATGGAATTGTTATGTTGACATTGGTATAATACTCCTGATAGAATTGTTATGTTGACATTGGTTTACTACTCCTGATAGAATTGTTATGTTGATGTTGGTTTACTACTCCTGATACAATGGTTATGTTGACATTGGTATAACATTCCTGATAGAATGGTTATGTTGACATTGGTTTAATACTCCTGATATAACTTTTTTTTTTAGATTGGTATAATTTTCTGGATAGAATTCTTCTGTTGACATCGATATAACATTCCTGATTGAATTGTTATGTTAACATTGGTATAATACACCAGATAGAATGGTTATGTTGACGCTGGTTTACTACTCCTGATGGAATGGTTATATTGACATTGGTATTATTCTCCAGATTGAATGATTATTTTGAGATTGGTATACTACTCCTGCAGGAATGGTTCTGTTGACTGTGGTATAATTGTCCTGAAGGAATGGTTGTTTTGATATAGTAATTCTTTCACCTGATGGTATGATTATGTTTAGGGCCTAACCGGAAATTGCCTTGGACATTCGCTTCGGCCAAATATCCAGTTTTTTGGAACTATTCGCCTCAGCAAATAATATGCACACAAATGGTTACAAGTAAAATATTTCAATAAATATCGAACTTTTAAAAAAAAAAGTTTTTTTAATGCATAATAATTTTAGTTAATAATAAAATTTTTCATTTTATAGGCGATACATACGGTATACGGTACACGAAAAGTTTAAGCTTTGCATACTATAATGAAACAAACGGTACTCTCCGGAGTCGCACCCACTACTCATTTCGTGCCCGGATCCGGCAAATACTACATCCAAATACTCAAATTTGGTACTCGGCGAAAATTGTCTACTCAGTTAGGCCCTAATTATATTGACATTGGTATAATATTCCTGATGTTTTGCTTATATTTACATTTGTGTAATACCCCTGATGGAATTGTTATGTTGACCTTGGTATAGTACTCCTGATGGACTGGTTAGGTTGGCATTTGATGAATACTCTTTATGGAATAGTTATGTTGACATTGGTTCATATGTCCTGACGGTATGGTTTTCTTGACTTTGATATACTTCTCCTGAAAGAATTGTTATGTTGACATTGGTATAATTCTCCTGATGGAATGGTTATGTTTACATTAGTATAACATTTGTTGTGGAGTAATTCTGTTGACCTTGGTATAGCATTCCTGATTGAATTGTTATATTGAGATTGGTACAGTATTCCTGATCAACTGTTTATGTTGACATTGGTATAATATTCCTGATGGATTGGTTATGTTGACATTGGTATAATTCTCCTGATGGAATGGTTATGTTGACATTGGTTTAATTTTCCTGATGGAATTTTTATGTTGAGATTTTATATTTATTATTGACAGTTTTTTTTAAATAGATGGTATAATACTCCTGATGTAATGGTTATGTTGACATTGGTTCAAATCTCCCAATGTTATTTTTACATACATCATTGCTATACTACCCCTGAAGGAATTGTTATGTTGACATTGGTATAATTCTTTTGATGGAATGGTTATTTTGTCATTGGTATATTTCTCCTGATGGAATTATTCTGTTGACATTGATATAACATGTTCATAGATTCAGTTAAATTGGATAATTTTTGCTTTATTCTTGCCTTGTTCTTTATGTCATTTATTTTGATTTCTTGCTAAATTGGAACTATTTCAGGCATCACCAGCCTTTTAGGTCCACTCAAATACATCCCTTTAATTGAATTATCACTTTTAGTTCAGAGTACAGCTCATACAGCACACGTCTCAAAAGAGTCCAGTGTGCCATCATGGGCTTGCATGCCATAGGTTACTGGCACCCAGGCCTGCACCTAAGAAATTCTAGGCCCCAGGCAGCTGACAGAGTTCGGGCCCCTTTCGTGTTTCAAATATGTGTGTATATGTGCCTATCTATCTCGGGCCCCTGACAAGTGCCATGGTTGCCCCTCCCCCCCAGGTGCGGGCCTGTGGCACCTGGTCAGTATTATGGTTTTGTATCATTAAATGTCATCTGATTGCATAATGTTCACTTATTATAATGGCATAGGTAACCTTTATGAAGAGGGAGAAATGTGATATAGTCAGCTCTCATTAATCCACAATCTGTTTATGTATTACTTTCATATAATGATATTATTGGGATCAGTATATCAATAGGAAATATAAAAAATGCAAATATTAAGTTTAGAAATAAAAGAATTGTCTAAACCTAATTCAAACATCATTCCATTTTTAAAATTTTTTGTCATTTACTTGTAGCCTGAAGACCTATTCGTTCAGACAGTAGATGGGGATGATGTTTCAGGTCCCCCTCCAGCAAAGAAGCTCAAGAAAAGCCAATGCACACCTCTCTTTATGAATGCTTACACCATGTCTGGTATGGATAAGTTATACCATTTTCACTCCATTTTGGAGTCTATCCAAACACCACAATTGATAAATTACATGTATTGAGATGACCATATCTGGTCATTGGCATAACATTACAACTGTTGGGATAACCAGGTGTACAAACTGGCATAACATTGCAACTGTTCAGATAACCATGTGTTATTGGCAGTGTTAAAAGTGTTGAAATAACCATGTCTTCTTATTAGCATAGTTTTGCGTTGTTGAGATACTCATGTCTTCTCCTTGGCATAGTGTTAAAGGTGTTGAAATAACCATGTCTACTCATTGGCATAGTATGGCAGAGTTGAGATACCCAGATCTTTCCTTGGCATAGTATTACAAGTGTTGAGATAACCATGTCTCCTCATTGGCATAGTATTGCAGACATTGAGATAACCTACTCATTGGCATAGTATTGCAGACATTGAGATAACCTACTCATTGGCATAGTATTGCAGACATTGAGATAACCTACTCATTGGCATAGTATTGCAGTGTTGAAATAACCACGTCTTCTTGGCTTAGCATGACGTGTTGACATAATCATGTCTTCTCATTGACATACTGTTATTAGTGTTGAAATAACCATGTCTACTTAAGCATAGTTTTGCAATGTTGAAATACCCAGGTCTTTCCTTGGCATAGTATTACAAGTGATGAGATAACAAAGTCTCCTCATTGGCATAATGTTACAAGTGTTGAGATAACCACATCTAATCAGTGGCATAGTACTGCAGAGTTGAGATAACCATGTCTACAAAGATTTTCTGAAGAAAATGTCAGAAGAGAAATTTGTACAAGATGGTATATAACAAGTTTCACTACATCAATGATAGATAAGGAAGTTAAAATAATTTGAATTATTGTTATATTGTGAAAACTTGATGCCAGACCATACTGTTTTATCACTGCTGCAAATGAGTCTGTGATTGATTTATTACTTGATATTAACTAGTATTTAATGGCACATCAACACATAAAGACTATACTACAATGAGGCAATTTGAGCAAAGTATCCTGTCCAGAGATAACACAGTGCCAGTATGGTCTGACCTGGGCAAGATGTGGACCCACATTGTTATAGCTTATGAATTCAGATCCCTAACCATTGAGTCACTGTGGATGTTCATTGCAACTATTATTACATGATTCACAGGCCGTGCTGAGTTTTTAACCTCTTTTAAGAAATGTAAATCTGTAATGTTTGACTTACACACTGTTGTTGATGAATGAAGTTTTATAATGAGCTATTCCTGAAATTACTCATTCCCATTTACAGTTATTTGAAAAAAGATCTTGCATGCATGAAACACAAATACCCAAGATGAATGTTTCCAACAAATCCCCAAAATAAATATCTTTTTTCATAGTATGCATAAAAATATTTTCTGTAGTTAATAATTAATATTTCTATTTATATTCATGTTTATTCTATATGAAATGCACTAACTCATAATCACTTACATGTTTAATTTCTAGGTTACAGTTCTGACATGTAAAATCTTATGGTTGCCATATCTTGATGTGTGTTCTTCTGAGGAGATAAAGATAAACACTTCTCATATTTCATACTTGTTTCAGTGTATTTTAATACTGATTTTCGTATTTCAGATGCAGGAGCTGTGATTCATTCGCATTCCAAAGCATCGGTCATGGCAACCCTCATTTTCCCAGGGACTGAATTCAAGATTACGCATCAAGAAATGATAAAAGGAATCAAGAAGAACAATTCAAGTAAATACTTTGGAAATATTCTTAATCATATGCAATTATTGTGGCACAAATCACGAAAGTGTATGATAAATTTTTATGAATTCAAACTACTGTATTTACCATATATTTTGAAATACTATATATGTTGGGACACCATACATTAACCCTTTGAACCCTAATCTCCCCCATATTTCGGCACAATAACCTGAGCCTCCCCGGCATTTTTTTACAATTTTATTAAAAGTAAAATTTTGCAAAATAAAAGTAATATTATGCCTTAGAATGATAATCCACTATGATATAACAGCAAATATCAAATTGTCTCTTTTCAAACATGCTTATAAAATGCTTTTTATTACTATGACTATGTAACAAACTGTCTCGAAATTTTGTTCATGTTGTACCATTCATGCAAGATCTATATTTCACTGACCATCTAAGGAATAACATAACACAGGCCGGTATACTGGCCTGTCGGGTTATGACAGTAGATAGCTAGGCCATTATACCGGCCTTTTGGGTATATACACCGTTACAACCGGCCGGTAAACCAGCCTGTCGGGTTCAAAGGGTTAATAGTTTTGGAAGTAACTTTTTGTGCACACTTTGATCGTGGACAAATAGATCATAAGCTTTGGGTCATCTTTTCAATCAAAACGTTGATGCTTACATGGTAAGCATGATTACTGTTGGTACATCCTTAAAAGATGACCCCCCCCACACACACACACACTTCAGTTTTTTATATAGCTGCAAAAATGTAATTTCTTTTTATATAACAAAATTGATTGAAATCTATTGTGCTTGACACTAAGTCCATTCACATAATGAATCCATGAAATCTATTATAAATCACATACCAGTATAAAATTGTATCCCAGAATGATCTGATTAACAATATCATGTTATGTTGTAATTCTCCTAATATCTACTCTCATCTAATATGAAATCCAAGAATATATCCTAACTATTGGAGGTGCCAAATAAAGTTATGAAATCCTCCATTGTCATCTGGTCATCAGTTTATCATCTTGACTGTAATCAGCAGATGCTTATGTAGAGACTGATCTAGGTGACATTTTAATCATACTGTCGGTGAAATCTATTACAAAAGATGCAGCTGAAAATGTGGAATTCTTCCAGGGAGTTCAAATAAGCACATCTGTTAACTGAATATATTACTCTGGTTGGAACTCACCAAATATCATCTTTTTGACTTGATCAAAGGGTTATCAGTTGGTAAAACACAATGCAAGCAAAGGAATTAATGTCCTTTACATGAAGGAAGTTGTAGTCCTATTTTGTTTGGTACTGATCTGTAGCTCAGTCAATGGATTATCAAGTGGGAGCAGGCCTTTGCAGGTCAAATGGCTTATTGGCCCATATGCACAGGCTTATAACTCAGAAACTCTCATTTGAGAATAAGATATGGCATATGAAAGGGCAAAGATATCTTGACTCAAAACTTTTATTGCATCAAACACAAAATGTGTTTACACTGCAAAACACAACCTGTAATACAAATATGGCTTGTTTGGAAAATGGATGCAATATATTTGCTAGTAAACAACTTTGATGAACACTTCAGTTTGCAGTGGGGGCCCGAGTGGTTGAGAGGTCTAACGCACTCTCCGTTACGGATCACTGTCATCTCACCTCTGTCTGCGTGAGTTTGAGTCTAAGATTCTGCTTAATGCAGTTAATGCAGTTATGTGAGAAAGCTTGCCAGTAGTTCTTTTGGGTCGGTGGTTGCTTCCGAGGGTTTTCCCGGGTTCTTCCTACACCAATATTACTGGCCGCCATGTATAGCCTATCTTGTGCTGAGAAATGGCGTTAAACCCAACAACAACATCAGTTTGCAGTGAGTAATATTCATGTGATATGTCTTTTTTTCAAATCAACTCCATTGTTTCAACTAATTCTCAAAATTCTTTCTTTGAACCCAGGCTAAGTGATACCAAAGACATAACAATGGTACAAAAACAGCTGCCTTGCTTGGCACTCAACATGTTTTTTCACCACAGAAGCTTTCTGCAGTTTTCAGCCTGTCATCATCATTGATACACATTATTATCAGCATGGTTCAAAAGTATACACAGCATTATTATTAATTGTCCTTAAAAATACTTTTGTAATCCATACCATAAAAAATATTCATTTGTATGCATAATGAATGTATTTCCTTATAATGGTTTTTATATCCAAAAATATTGTTATATTGTTGACATGGATACAATTCACTCATGGCAATTTAGTTGTGAATTAATGGTGCCTTCAAGCAATCAGTTGTTCTCTCTTTGTCTCTCATTTGTGATTTTATCAATCCAATTTCCCATATTCAACATTGTTGAGGACAACCCAACATGACGCGTTTATCTATATTCATGTCATTGAACACTGTTGTTACCTGATATAAATGAGATACAAGGCATATGTTTTTTCAGTGCTGTTATGCAAGGCATATATTTCACACAAGACATGTTTTTTCAATGATGTTACACAAGGCATATGTTTTTTTTTGTGATGTTACACAAGGCATATTATATTTATTCAGCAATGTTACACAAGTCATATGGGCCTTTTTATAAAGTGTTTCGCGCTACAATCGATCAAGTTTTAGACATGCGTTAGAATTTTAATTTAGAACATATGTACAAATTGATATGGACATGCGTTAGAAATTTAATTTAGAACATATGTACAAATTGATATGTTATAGAAATCATCAAGTTTTGGACATGCGTTAGAATTTTAATTTAGAACATATGTACAAATTGATATGTTATAGGAATCATCAAGTTTTGGACATGCGTTAGAATTTTAATTTAGAACATATGTACAAATTGATATGTTATATAAATCATGCACAGATTACTAGTTCCAATATTTGCTGGAACACATTGGAAGCTTTTAAACCTGAAACCAAAGCCTGAAAAAAAAATCCCCAATTTTTTCCCCAAGGTGTTTCCATCAGTGTAGAAAACTAGAAAACTTGGTATGTTCTTTTTATTCTTCCAAGATCATCAGATGATTCTTAATTTCAAGTTACCTATTATCAGAAAGGGGTTTTCATTAGAAATGTCCTTCAGTTTAATAAAAAGAGGTTCCTTGAAGATATTTTAATTTTGATGAATCTAAATATATCTTGAAGATTCATCTCAAATTCCTGTACCACTGAGTCTAAATACAGCTTGAATCTATCACAAGTTCCCTTGCCATTTAATCTTAAAACACATTGAATCTATCACAAATTTCTTTGCCAATGAAAAATTTAATTTGCATTTCAAAAATACCTGCATCATTGACTTTCAAATGATTGAAATGAAACAATCCTCCCAGAGAGGAAACAAATGGTGTGTGAACATTATTTCAAAGTATTTATGTCTGTCAGGTTTAGAAAGCAGATACAATGAAAGTACCATTATCTTCTTTATTGTAATTCCACAGAATATTTAAAATATATTCAGATAAACAGAAATTGAGATGAAGTAGTTTAGGTTCTAACAACTCTACATTAAGGTGGCATGATTTAAGATGAAGGAGTTTGGGTTCTAAAAACTTGACATTTAGGTGGCATGATTTAAGATGAAGGAGTTTGGGTTCTAAAAACTTGACATTTAGGTGGCATGATTTAAGATGAAGGAGTTTGGGTTCTAAAAACTTGACATTTAGGTGGCATGATTTAAGATGAAGGAGTTTGGGTTCTAAAAACTTGACATTTAGGTGGCATGATTTAAGATGAAGGAGTTTGGGTTCTAAAAACTCTGCATTAAGGTGGCATGATTTAAGATGAAAGATTTTGGGTTCTAAAAACTATACATTAAGGTAGCATGATTTAAGATGAAGGAGTTTGGGTTCTAAAAACTTGACATTTAGGTGGCATGATTTAAGATGAAGGAGTTTGGGTTCTAAAAACTTGACATTTAGGTGGCATGATTTAAGATGAAGGAGTTTGGGTTCTAAAAACTTGACATTTAGGTGGCATGATTTAAGATGAAGGAGTTTGGGTTCTAAAAACTTGACATTTAGGTGGCATGATTTAAGATGAAGGAGTTTGGGTTCTAAAAACTTGACATTTAGGTGGCATGATTTAAGATGAAGGAGTTTGGGTTCTAAAAACTTGACATTTAGGTGGCATGATTTAAGATGAAGGAGTTTGGGTTCTAAAAACTCTGCATTAAGGTGGCATGATTTAAGATGAAAGAATTTGGGTTCTAAAAACTATACATTAAGGTAGCATGATTTAAGATGAAGGAGTTTGGGTTCTAAAAACTTGACATTTAGGTGGCATGATTTAAGATGAAGGAGTTTGGGTTCTAAAAACTTGACATTTAGGTGGCATGATTTAAGATGAAGGAGTTTGGGTTCTAAAAACTTGACATTTAGGTGGCATGATTTAAGATGAAGGAGTTTGGGTTCTAAAAACTTGACATTTAGGTGGCATGATTTAAGATGAAGGAGTTTGGGTTCTAAAAACTTGACATTTAGGTGGCATGATTTAAGATGAAGGAGTTTGGGTTCTAAAAACTTGACATTTAGGTGGCATGATTTAAGATGAAGGAGTTTGGGTTCTAAAAACTTGACATTTAGGTGGCATGATTTAAGATGAAGGAGTTTGGGTTCTAAAAACTCTGCATTAAGGTGGCATGATTTAAGATGAAAGAATTTGGGTTCTAAAAACTATACATTAAGGTAGCATGATTTAAGATGAAGGAGTTTGGGTTCTAAAAACTTGACATTTAGGTGGCATGATTTAAGATGAAGGAGTTTGGGTTCTAAAAACTTGACATTTAGGTGGCATGATTTAAGATGAAGGAGTTTGGGTTCTAAAAACTTGACATTTAGGTGGCATGATTTAAGATGAAGGAGTTTGGGTTCTAAAAACTTGACATTTAGGTGGCATGATTTAAGATGAAGGAGTTTGGGTTCTAAAAACTTGACATTTAGGTGGCATGATTTAAGATGAAGGAGTTTGGGTTCTAAAAACTTGACATTTAGGTGGCATGATTTAAGATGAAGGAGTTTGGGTTCTAAAAACTTGACATTTAGGTGGCATGATTTAAGATGAAGGAGTTTGGGTTCTAAAAACTTGACATTTAGGTGGCATGATTTAAGATGAAGGAGTTTGGGTTCTAAAAACTTGACATTTAGGTGGCATGATTTAAGATGAAGGAGTTTGGGTTCTAAAAACTCTGCATTAAGGTGGCATGATTTAAGATGAAAGAATTTGGGTTCTAAAAACTATACATTAAGGTAGCATGATTTAAGATGAAGGAGTTTGGGTTCTAAAAACTTGACATTTAGGTGGCATGATTTAAGATGAAGGAGTTTGGGTTCTAAAAACTTGACATTTAGGTGGCATGATTTAAGATGAAGGAGTTTGGGTTCTAAAAACTTGACATTTAGGTGGCATGATTTAAGATGAAGGAGTTTGGGTTCTAAAAACTTGACATTTAGGTGGCATGATTTAAGATGAAGGAGTTTGGGTTCTAAAAACTTGACATTTAGGTGGCATGATTTAAGATGAAGGAGTTTGGGTTCTAAAAACTTGACATTTAGGTGGCATGATTTAAGATGAAGGAGTTTGGGTTCTAAAAACTTGACATTTAGGTGGCATGATTTAAGATGAAGGAGTTTGGGTTCTAAAAACTTGACATTTAGGTGGCATGATTTAAGATGAAGGAGTTTGGGTTCTAAAAACTCTGCATTAAGGTGGCATGATTTAAGATGAAAGAATTTGGGTTCTAAAAACTATACATTAAGGTAGCATGATTTAAGATGAAGGAGTTTGGGTTCTAAAAACTTGACATTTAGGTGGCATGATTTAAGATGAAGGAGTTTGGGTTCTAAAAACTTGACATTTAGGTGGCATGATTTAAGATGAAGGAGTTTGGGTTCTAAAAACTTGACATTTAGGTGGCATGATTTAAGATGAAGGAGTTTGGGTTCTAAAAACTTGACATTTAGGTGGCATGATTTAAGATGAAGGAGTTTGGGTTCTAAAAACTTGACATTTAGGTGGCATGATTTAAGATGAAGGAGTTTGGGTTCTAAAAACTCTGCATTAAGGTGGCATGATTTAAGATGAAAGAATTTGGGTTCTAAAAACTATACATTAAGGTAGCATGATTTAAGATGAAGGAGTTTGGGTTCTAAAAACTTGACATTTAGGTGGCATGATTTAAGATGAAGGAGTTTGGGTTCTAAAAACTCTGCATTAAGGTGGCATGATTTAAGATGAAAGAATTTGGGTTCTAAAAACTATACATTAAGGTGGCATGATTTAAGAGGAAGGAGTTTGGGTTCTAAAAACTTTACATTAAGGTGGCATGATTTAAGATGAAGGAGTTTGGGTTCTAAAAACTTGACATTTAGGTGGCATGATTTAAGATGAAGGAGTTTGGGTTCTAAAAACTTGACATTTAGGTGGCATGATTTAAGATGAAGGAGTTTGGGTTCTAAAAACTTGACATTTAGGTGGCATGATTTAAGATGAAGGAGTTTGGGTTCTAAAAACTTGACATTTAGGTGGCATGATTTAAGATGAAGGAGTTTGGGTTCTAAAAACTTGACATTTAGGTGGCATGATTTAAGATGAAGGAGTTTGGGTTCTAAAAACTCTGCATTAAGGTGGCATGATTTAAGATGAAAGAATTTGGGTTCTAAAAACTATACATTAAGGTAGCATGATTTAAGATGAAGGAGTTTGGGTTCTAAAAACTTGACATTTAGGTGGCATGATTTAAGATGAAGGAGTTTGGGTTCTAAAAACTTGACATTTAGGTGGCATGATTTAAGATGAAGGAGTTTGGGTTCTAAAAACTTGACATTTAGGTGGCATGATTTAAGATGAAGGAGTTTGGGTTCTAAAAACTCTGCATTAAGGTGGCATGATTTAAGATGAAAGAATTTGGGTTCTAAAAACTATACATTAAGGTAGCATGATTTAAGATGAAGGAGTTTGGGTTCTAAAAACTTGACATTTAGGTGGCATGATTTAAGATGAAGGAGTTTGGGTTCTAAAAACTTGACATTTAGGTGGCATGATTTAAGATGAAGGAGTTTGGGTTCTAAAAACTTGACATTTAGGTGGCATGATTTAAGATGAAGGAGTTTGGGTTCTAAAAACTTGACATTTAGGTGGCATGATTTAAGATGAAGGAGTTTGGGTTCTAAAAACTTGACATTTAGGTGGCATGATTTAAGATGAAGGAGTTTGGGTTCTAAAAACTTGACATTTAGGTGGCATGATTTAAGATGAAGGAGTTTGGGTTCTAAAAACTTGACATTTAGGTGGCATGATTTAAGATGAAGGAGTTTGGGTTCTAAAAACTTGACATTTAGGTGGCATGATTTAAGATGAAGGAGTTTGGGTTCTAAAAACTCTGCATTAAGGTGGCATGATTTAAGATGAAAGAATTTGGGTTCTAAAAACTATACATTAAGGTAGCATGATTTAAGATGAAGGAGTTTGGGTTCTAAAAACTTGACATTTAGGTGGCATGATTTAAGATGAAGGAGTTTGGGTTCTAAAAACTTGACATTTAGGTGGCATGATTTAAGATGAAGGAGTTTGGGTTCTAAAAACTTGACATTTAGGTGGCATGATTTAAGATGAAGGAGTTTGGGTTCTAAAAACTTGACATTTAGGTGGCATGATTTAAGATGAAGGAGTTTGGGTTCTAAAAACTTGACATTTAGGTGGCATGATTTAAGATGAAGGAGTTTGGGTTCTAAAAACTTGACATTTAGGTGGCATGATTTAAGATGAAGGAGTTTGGGTTCTAAAAACTTGACATTTAGGTGGCATGATTTAAGATGAAGGAGTTTGGGTTCTAAAAACTTGACATTTAGGTGGCATGATTTAAGATGAAGGAGTTTGGGTTCTAAAAACTTGACATTTAGGTGGCATGATTTAAGATGAAGGAGTTTGGGTTCTAAAAACTCTGCATTAAGGTGGCATGATTTAAGATGAAAGAATTTGGGTTCTAAAAACTATACATTAAGGTAGCATGATTTAAGATGAAGGAGTTTGGGTTCTAAAAACTTGACATTTAGGTGGCATGATTTAAGATGAAGGAGTTTGGGTTCTAAAAACTTGACATTTAGGTGGCATGATTTAAGATGAAGGAGTTTGGGTTCTAAAAACTTGACATTTAGGTGGCATGATTTAAGATGAAGGAGTTTGGGTTCTAAAAACTTGACATTTAGGTGGCATGATTTAAGATGAAGGAGTTTGGGTTCTAAAAACTTGACATTTAGGTGGCATGATTTAAGATGAAGGAGTTTGGGTTCTAAAAACTTGACATTTAGGTGGCATGATTTAAGATGAAGGAGTTTGGGTTCTAAAAACTTGACATTTAGGTGGCATGATTTAAGATGAAGGAGTTTGGGTTCTAAAAACTTGACATTTAGGTGGCATGATTTAAGATGAAGGAGTTTGGGTTCTAAAAACTCTGCATTAAGGTGGCATGATTTAAGATGAAAGAATTTGGGTTCTAAAAACTATACATTAAGGTAGCATGATTTAAGATGAAGGAGTTTGGGTTCTAAAAACTTGACATTTAGGTGGCATGATTTAAGATGAAGGAGTTTGGGTTCTAAAAACTTGACATTTAGGTGGCATGATTTAAGATGAAGGAGTTTGGGTTCTAAAAACTTGACATTTAGGTGGCATGATTTAAGATGAAGGAGTTTGGGTTCTAAAAACTTGACATTTAGGTGGCATGATTTAAGATGAAGGAGTTTGGGTTCTAAAAACTTGACATTTAGGTGGCATGATTTAAGATGAAGGAGTTTGGGTTCTAAAAACTCTGCATTAAGGTGGCATGATTTAAGATGAAAGAATTTGGGTTCTAAAAACTATACATTAAGGTAGCATGATTTAAGATGAAGGAGTTTGGGTTCTAAAAACTTGACATTTAGGTGGCATGATTTAAGATGAAGGAGTTTGGGTTCTAAAAACTCTGCATTAAGGTGGCATGATTTAAGATGAAAGAATTTGGGTTCTAAAAACTATACATTAAGGTGGCATGATTTAAGAGGAAGGAGTTTGGGTTCTAAAAACTTTACATTAAGGTGGCATGATTTAAGATGAAGGAGTTTGGGATCTAAAAACTCTACATTAAGGTGGCATGATTTAAGATGAAGGAGTTTGGGATCTAAAAACTTGACATTAAGGTGGCATGATTTAAGATGAAGGAGTTTGGGATCTAAAAACTCTACATTAAGGTGGCATGATTTAAGATGAAGGAGTTTGGGTTCTAAAAACTCTACATTAAGGTAGCATGATTTAAGAGGAAGGAGTTTGGGATCTAAAAACTCTACATTAAGGTGGCATGATTTAAGATGAAGGAGTTTGGGTTCTAAAAACTTGACATTTCGGTGGCATGATTTAAGATGAAGGAGTTTGGGTTCTAAAAACTTGACATTTAGGTGGCATGATTTAAGATGAAGGAGTTTGGGTTCTAAAAACTCTGCATTAAGGTGGCATGATTTAAGATGAAAGAATTTGGGTTCTAAAAACTATACATTAAGGTAGCATGATTTAAGATGAAGGAGTTTGGGTTCTAAAAACTTGACATTTAGGTGGCATGATTTAAGATGAAGGAGTTTGGGTTCTAAAAACTCTGCATTAAGGTGGCATGATTTAAGATGAAAGAATTTGGGTTCTAAAAACTATACATTAAGGTGGCATGATTTAAGAGGAAGGAGTTTGGGTTCTAAAAACTTTACATTAAGGTGGCATGATTTAAGATGAAGGAGTTTGGGATCTAAAAACTCTACATTAAGGTGGCATGATTTAAGATGAAGGAGTTTGGGATCTAAAAACTTGACATTAAGGTGGCATGATTTAAGATGAAGGAGTTTGGGATCTAAAAACTCTACATTAAGGTGGCATGATTTAAGATGAAGGAGTTTGGGTTCTAAAAACTCTACATTAAGGTAGCATGATTTAAGAGGAAGGAGTTTGGGATCTAAAAACTCTACATTAAGGTGGCATGATTTAAGATGAAGGAGTTTGGGATCTAAAAACTCTACATTAAGGTGGCATGATTTAAGATGAAGGAGTTTGGGTTCTAAAAACTTGACAGTAAGGTGGCATGATTTAAGATGAAAGAGTTTGGGATCTAAAAACTCTACATTAAGGTAGCATGATTTAAGATGAAGGAGTTTGGGATCTAAAAACTCTACATTAAGGTGGCATGATTTAAGATGAAGGAGTTTGGGATCCAAAAACTCTTTATATGTAGTGGACAAGTAATTAAGATGTAGGAATTTTGGATCGATAAATTCTTTTCATTTTAAAGACATGCAAACCAATAGCATGGATTTATGTAGTTGAATGAATGAGGTTCGTGTCCTTTAGGCTTGAATTAAAACCTAAAACTTGGATTTTTCATCAGTTTTCATCATACTTGGCAAAATGTGTGCAATGAAAATTCCACAAATGTGAATATGAGACCTATTATTGGTGAGTTGTATATCTCATATGGAACAAGGGGATGAGATGGTATTGTGATGATCACATACCTCCTGTAAAGCAGATCTTTATTTCCTTTATTTCTCCTTCAAATACAATCCCAGATCATATTAACATTGTGAATATAAGTCCTATAACCTCCTGAATCCAGCTCTCCCAGAGAAAAAAAAATTGTCTTTCTGCCACATACTCCCTGAAAAGTGAAGTTTGATCAGAATGTGCCAGTGTCCAATAATGTTAGTCATTTTCCACTCAATGAGACAGAATTATTTTATGTAAACTGCTTCAAGAAACTGCCAGAACGAGGATGTACAAGGATTAATTCTCTTTTAAGGGTATGCAGTTTTTCACAGAAATTTTAACTTTATTTTATGGATTCTACATGTGTGACCTAATAATGTATGTTATTTTTTGGGGGACATTTTACAGAATATTTATATCTTTCCTTTTATAGTTTACCTTATATTTAATTAAATGTTTATTTGGTAATTTGTTTTTTTTCCTAATGCTGGTGCAGAATAATGTTTTGGAGGATAACCTTTTCTTTGCATTACCAAACTTTTGTGCCAAGGTGTAGTTTAACACTAACTACTACATACATAACCACTGCCTTTTGTAGCTTTTTTTTCTGCTTTTGCTTTGTATGATGAAAGCCATTTGAAATACTGGGAAGGATCATGGTGCTTTTATAAGCTTCCAGGTTTGATGTCATCTCTTGCCAGGTTTCCAGCAGCCCGAGTTTTTTCCTACTTTGTCCTGTCCCTATGTTTTGTTAGACTTCCTATTTTTTCATATTTTTTCAAAAATGGTCCCTTCCATCCCAAATATTGTCTTGTAATGATAATGTTGAAGCAGTCTGTTATCATGCACAGTTAATCTTCTCTTGTTCTTATCTTTGAGACTTAGCTCCACAATGACCCAATCATGCTAAACTCATGATTTTTTAGTAAATAAATCATATTCCTAGCGATTTCATGCAGGTATATCTTGGTGAAACTTCGTTCAAGTTTGCTGGATAAGCTAGGATGCGGCTACCCCATGCCGACACCAAGTGATTTCAGCGAATTCAAACTTTATGATGCAGAATGGTTTCTGACCCTACACACCAACATAAATGTCCAAAAATCAAAAATGGGGTGGCGAGGATCAGAGGAAACTCGGACAAAGTAAGCCTGACACTTAAAGTTTACATAAATAATTTTAAAATGTATGGAAATGTCTGGATCGAAAATTTGAAGGAAATTTAGTTGGTCAATTTATAAGAAAACTGAATGTTAGAGGACTGACATTTTGTGACATCTGCAGGAAAGATCTGAATGGTAATTGCAGTTGAAAGTGTTTGGAACAGCACCTACAAAAAAAGCTGCATACAGAAAAATTTAAGTTCAGAAGGCATCTGGAAAAGTTGCAATTAATTTCAATAAGAAGAAAGATTACTTGCATGAGAGAACAGATGTAACCCTCTTGTCAGAAGACTTTTTTTTCTCACAAAGTCACCTCAATATCCATATCTTCCCTTGCATGAAAACCAGTCTAGCATCACATGAGGACAACATGGTGGTGGCAAAGCATAGCTGCTTGGTGTACAGCCTAGCAAATTTTAAACATTGTTAGATCAAGTGATACATGCATGATATGAAAATTACTTATTTTCTCAGAAATCATTATTTCTTTAATCTGCTGGAGGACAAGATAAAACTAAGACATTGATGAAATGTGTCCTGGTACACGTGATTTGCTAATTGCATGTCTATACAAATCTATCAACCCACATTGTTGTGTTTAAAAACATTTTTTGAAATGAAAGTCGTATACTGGTTGTAATAAAAATATGAAAATGAAAGAACACAAAAGTTTCCATATTTATATTTCTGAGAACAACTTCTGGAGTTGTATCAAGTGACTACAACGTTGACATGTGCTCTCAGCTTGATTAATCAGACTGGCCAGATTGCTGATTTTTACAAAAAGTATCTGATTTTCATTTAATATTTAATTGAATTTCTGTACAACAGAATTAAAATGTTTGTTGTGATATCATGTAACTAGTAATGCAAATGGTGAGTACTGGGTCAGGTTTCATCTATGCCAAGTTTCGTCTGTTCTGTCAGTGAATTAAAGACATAACCATAGTTTAAATTTGATAGGCCCGCAGGTAAGCTAGCTTAGTGTGGCAGCAGATTCCAGATTTGTTATATGTAATTGCGCTGAACTCACACTTCATCCAAATGTTAAAAATGGGTTTGGAATATTTGGAGTAAACCTGGATTGGAATTTTTTTTGAACCTCTGAGCTGAACTTTGCTGCAAAACTATACACACTGACATGTAGCTTCAAGATTTGTTTTCAGATCTTAAATTGAAAGCAGGAAAAATTTGAAATTCTCATCCCTTTTATTATATATTAAGAAACATTAAGAGCCCATGCATAAGTACAGGTATGGGGACTGGTTTATTGAACTATAAGAAGACAAGTTGATTTTACAGAAAATTCTGTCTTTGTTTATACAACAATGTATAATTTTGAAGGTCTTTTGTCAAAATTTAAATCAACCCTTTTGTAAATGTTGTTAAATGATGGAATTGTCAACCAAATCATCTAACAAAGCTTAGGTTGGTTGAAAAATTTTGCTTGAGATTTTATTGGCAATCAAGAATTCAGTTTGAAACTTTTTGGGTACAAGATAAGATTCTAATACTTTGTATTTATTGGGGTTTGATTTAATACTGTGATAGGAAATGTTTACTTTGTATAACATGCACATATATTGCACTAGAATTAAAGGTTTGAAAGGAAACAAATTAATTTATGCTCATTATGTTATTTCAAAATAGCAACATAATGCAGGTCAGCAAAGTAAAGTTAAAATTTGTATTCTGTACATTGAAATGGTTTTAAATGCCAGTTTATAAGAATATAGTCAGATTTATTTCTTGTGACTCGTTTTGTGGTTTTGTACATGGATCATCTTTTGTGTCATATATGTTTTGGAGAGTCTCAATAGAGAAACATTTTAAGTTTTGGAAAATGCTTGATTATAATCTGATATGTTCTTTAATTCCAGTCAGTAAAGGTCATATGTGAACCTTGAAATTTTTATCTTATAGTGGAAATTTATATTTAGAAAATTGTGGGAACCATGATTATAAGTGGGACCACATGCCTGGTTTATAAAGTCCTGATTTTGAATTTAAGAAACAAACATTGGTCATGTATACAAATGAATAGCACTAATCACAATTAAACGATGTTCTTAATCATATATACAGATGAATATTATCAATCACAATTAAACAATGTTCTATTGATCATTCATACAAATGAATAGTATCAAGCACAATTAAACATTGTTCTGTTGATCATATATACAAATGAATAGCACTAATCACAATTAAATGATGTTCTATTGATCATATATACAAATGAATAGCACTAATCACAATTAAATGATGTTCTATTGATCATATATACAAATGAATAGCATCAATCACAATTAAACAATGTTCTATTGATCATATATACAAATGAATAGCATCAATTTCACAATTAAACAATGTTCTATTGATCATGTGTACAAATGAATTGTATCAAGCACAATTAAACAATGTTCTATTGATCATGTATACAAATGAATTGTATCAAGCACAATTAAACAATGTTCTATTGATCATGTGTACAAATGAAATGTATCAAGCACAATAAAACACATGTAATTAACCTTAAAAGCTGGCTATATTGTATGGTGGATATACTTCAGACTAGCCTATTGTCAGGCATAAACTGTGTTGACATAAACTCAAAATTAATCATAGAAAACCTGTATGACAAGGTAACTGGGGCAGTTCTTGTCAATGTCAACATAAGAGATTGGTTCAGAACCATAGTTAGAGTCAGCAATGCCTTATATCACCCACTTCTCAATATGTTCTTGGCAAGGATATGATTAATGACCTGGAAGATCATGAGGGTAGTGACAGTGCTGGAGGCAGAACAATCACCAACTAGCACTTGGCTGGTCATATCCAAAGCTTAGCATGAAATGAACAAGAGCTGGAAACTTTAGTAAGCCATCATAAACAAACATCACTAATGTATAGGATTGAGATCAGTGCTGAAAAGACCAAGCTAGCGATAAACAACCCTAGTGGTATCCATAATGAAATAAGAGCGAATGGACAGAAGTTGGGTAAAATGAGGCTGACCACAATGTCTTATCACATAAAATGGCAGGTAGAGGGAAACAATGGCAGCATTCATTTTATCAAGAAATTAAATGTAAATTTTTTTATGGAAGAACTGTTTATTTCCAGAATTGATGTTTACAATGTTGTATTTTGCAACATGTGGCAGAAAAAACAAATAGTCTTCTTTGGGTTTAGTGAGTCGGATGCCTCAAAAAGGCAGGAATGCTCTAGTTTAAAGTTAAACTAATGCAAAGGTATACACCTGCCACTGGTGTTTATCCAATTACCATACAGGTGTTAATCCAATTAGAATGTGATTTGTAATCTTTTAATCAATTGATTCAACTTTCATAAACAATTAAAACAATTTAAATAATGAAGCATGTGTAAAATGACACAAATTTTGCTGTTCAAGAATCAAAAGGGATTTACTATAGCGAATGGGGAGGGGGGCATTTTATTATATGATATGGGATGTCCCTCCATCTCTTGCTTGCCAGAATATTTGTTAATAACTACAAACATTTCACTAGTGAATTGTCATTCACATACACTTAGCTATGGAATATTTGTCTTGAACTATCTCAAATGTTGGAGGGTTATGTTTGTTATCTTCATGAAATAAAACGTATTGTTTAACATCACAACACACATGGTTTGACATTAAATATGATATCATGGTTCATACATACTTTTTTATATGATGGTTGGCACTGTGTATTCATTTATAGTTTTTGATATTGTGGTTGGCACAGTGTATTCATTCATACTTTTTTTAATGGTTGGTATGCTATGTATCATACATTTTAATGGTTGACACTGGATTCATTCATACTTTTAAAGTTTGGCATAGTGTATTAATTCATACTTTGTAATGATTGGCACTGACTGTGTATTAATTCATACTTTTTAATGGTTGGCACTGACTGTGTATTTATTCATGCTTTATGATAGTCAGAGGCATAGCTAGAGTGTTTGGAGCCTGGGGACAAGATTCATTTTTACATCTCCGCCCCAGTCTGAAACCCATTATTTTCATCAATAAAATCACCATCACCCAATGTAACACCAACGGCTATTAAAGAGAAGAAAAAACTAATGCATAGTTGCATATATTTGCAGCAAAAATTCCACATACAACCCATTTCTAAACCCATTTTGGTGCCCCCACTAGTCTGACTCCCAGGGACATCTATCTCCCTCCCCCCAGCTATTCCTCTGATGATGGTTGACACTGTGTATTCATTAACACTTTTTGGTGATTGGCACTATGTATTCATTCATGCTTTATGATGGTTGACATTGTGTATTCATTCATGCTTTATGATGGTTGACATTGTGTATTCATTCATGCTTTATGATTGTTGACATTGTGTATTCATTCATGCTTTATGATGGTTGACATTGTGTATTCATTCATACTTTTTGGTGATTGGCACTTTGTATTCATTCATGCTTTATGATGGTTGACACTGTGTATTCTGTATTCATTTGTTCAGCACATGCACACTCTAAACTATTTTCTCAGAAAAAAACCATTGTGAATTAATCTTCCAGATTAGATATAACACAAATAAAATAATGCATATTAGCATATAGCTTTTGTTGAACAATTTACTGGTGTGACATTCTGGGTATAGGATGCCTTGGATTATAAACAAGGTTATGATGACATCATTTGGATGATACATGTGTGTGTGTGTGTGTGTGTATATATATATATATATATATATATATATATATATATATATATATATATATATACATACATACATACATACATACATACATACATATGAGTAAAATAAGTATTTTGATTACTTTTTCAGATGAGTATTACAAGTATGATGAACAACTGGTGGTACCCATTGTGGAAAACACACCTGAAGAAAAAGACTTGATGGTAGCAGCCTTCATTTAACCACTACAACATATTTGGACACCTTTAATATTTCAGCTCACAGGGTCATTCTTCTATTCAAATTTGCTATTTATGACTTCTCAGTTGTCCTGCCAAAATTTAAACAAATTTAACAGAAGGATTTTCACTTGGTACAACTGATGCCAGTCCATCCTCCAATATTATCACTCAACTAGAAATTGAAGAAAGTAATTAGAACTTTTAAAAATTACAAAGTTCTCAATAGAGTTTATTAAACCTGACAAAATCTTGGCATAAAAACCATTAAATTGTGTACAAATGGTGCTGATCTACCATCCAGTATGGCTCCCATTACTAAAAGTAGAAAAACTGCCAACAACTTCTTACTAAATAATTAAAAATTGGATGAGTTTGCTTGGAACTTCCTTTTATCCTTTTAGTCTGGATTACTCAGCAAACGGCTTTTAAATTGGGCTAAAGACTCTTAAAAGTTTGAAATGCACCCAGACTGCTCTTACATTGGGCTACTTGTTTTCTAAACTTGAAATACACCTTGACTTTTCCTGTATCAGGCTACTTGTTTCTAAGCTTGAAATGCATCAAAAACTGCTCTTATATTGGGCTACTTGTTTTCTAAGATTGAAATGCACCCAAAACTGCTCTTGCATTGGGCTACTTGTTTTCTAAGGTTGAAATACACCCTGACTTCTCTTACATTGGGTTACTTGTTTTCTAAGATTGAAATGCACCCAGACTGCTCTTATATTGAGCTACTTGTTCTCCAAGTGTCAGTTGCACCCAAAGGTATTTGGATTCTCCAGCTATATAGTTGTGTTGTCTCCTCTTTTATTTTGAAACATGAAGGAAAATAATTAAAAATGTTTTGATACTTACTGATGAACCATTATTTGGGTTCTCAAGCATCTTTTCCTGAAAATAGATGGGGTAGACAGTTTTGTCATTTTTACATTCTCCAAAATAAAGGCAACATCAGCTGTCCATATGTGCATCTTTCTTTGTATCAATTTTATATTAAAGTTGAGCATCTTTTGAATTGCAAGAGATCAAATATTAGAAGGGTTGGGGGTGACTGCCAAAGTGATGATTTTGGGATCATAAAATTATGCAGTAGTTCCAAAATTAACTTTAAATTTTTCAGTTGATGGGTTAAGATGAATTAAAACACCAAAAGGTGGTGATGAATTCATAGAACAAAAATTGGTGATGAATTTTTATACCAAAATCTGGAATTAAATGAATGTATGCAATTAAAATATGCTCTAGAATATTTTACATATTTGACTTTTGCATCTCACATTTATGTGAATTAATAGTTTTTAACACACACACACACACACACAGAAAATTAAAATCCAAGATGTGCATCAGTCACATAAAGATGCAAATGTACAGCAGGAAACATCTTTTGTTTTTGTTCAATTCTGATTGGCTTCCCATTGATGAATGGATTTGTCATCCAAATTTGACATAAATCGAGGTTTGTCAAGAATGCAATATACACATAAATCGAGGTTTGTCAGGAATGCAATATACTCATAAATTGGGGGTTTACATTTTAGTATGATGATAACTGTAATTATTTCTCATCAGTGTTACAAAAAAATCTGGCATTGTCTTTGACAAGAAAGTTGGGAATAGAGTAAATGGATGGAAAATTGTTTGCTTGTTCATTTTTGGGGTTAAAAGATTTCTTTTTAAAGCACTTTCTAGGCAATAAAAACATTAGGATAATATAATTAGGCAGTTTTATAAATCCACTAAATACTTCTGTACCTAGTAAAAGACCTACCATACTGAAAACTATATTTTTTGGTCCATTCTGTTTCAGAAACGAATGGCACAGGCAATGCAAGATTACCCAGAATCCTCTGCAGTACTTGTCAGGAGACATGGCTTTTATGTGTGGGGTCCAACATGGGCGAAGGCAAAGACTATGTGTGTATAATTTTCATTTTTAGTATTTTCTGCCTGCAGGATATTTACTTATAATTATTATTATTATTATTATTATTATTATTATTATTATTATTATTATTATTGATGACCAGTTGTCTGTTGGCTATTGTCCATCTGTCTATTAATACAAAGTTTGTTATGGGTACTCTTCAGCTATACGTATTCCTGAGGTCTTGCTGGTCCTACATGAAATTGTTGCAGATGTGGCTCCAATTCCATCTTGAAAATCTTGGTATTGCTATTCACCATGAATGGATGGTCATATAAACATGTATTTTCAATTAAGGCTTCTTATTATGTCTAGTTGGTTCTCAGTCAAAATGGTGCTGATTTGATATCCAATATGGCCACCACTGAGCCATCTTGAAAATCGTATTATCCATTATGAATGAATGGTCATATCAACATTAGGCTTCCTCTAATAGATATTTTATGATGGTTAGTTGGTAAAATTTGTGCCATTCTGACATCCAGTATGGCCATCACAGCAGCCATCTTGAAAATTTTGTTATTGCTAATCCTCCTGAATGGAAAGTCTTATTGGCTTTTCTTCTCACCAGAAGACATTTTTGCAATTTCAAACTGGTCTTAAATAAAAATTGTACCAGTCTGATACTGTAGTGTCATTTATTTTCATTGGGTCAATGTTCGTGGTTTTGTATTAATAAAGAGGCTTTTCTTGGGTACTTAAATTCGTAGTTTTGCTTGTCAAAGTTTGCACATTTGTAGGTATTTAATTTCATGGTTTAACCTCTACAATTACCCAAAATAAAGGACGCAAAACAATAAAACTGTGCAGTGCAAATGGTGGCCACATTAATGTTTAAAACAACCATGTGTATGAATACAATTCAAAGACCTGGCAAGTTCAATACTTACACCATGCTTTTGACCATGTGAATAACATCAGTCGATGCCAACCCAGCCAACAACACTAAAACAATAAATCCATCTCTATGAGCACACAAAAAATACCCATCAAGATTAATCAGTTTTGCAATGTTTTTGTTTGAGTGTTCGACATCAAAATATGTCGACGCAGCCAACACAACCAGACCAATCAGCTATTAAAGTATATATGAATGATCTCTTACTTAAACCACTGTTCATCAAGTTGCACCATTAGTACTTTCTGAATATCATGGTGTTAAAAGAGTGGCTTAAGAGTGGTAAAATTTAACTTAGATCCGACTCAGATCCTGGTTTTCTTAACCCATCAGAAGCTGTGAACCCAGCACAGGCACTTGCTTACCAGGCAGCTGATGATGCAGTAGAACCCCTGCTGTTTGAACTACCATTGTACTCGAATGAAGGGTTGACATGAATTGGAAATATTAAATTTAACTTTTATATACTGTTGTATCATTTTTTCTTCTTTCATTTTTAGTATTGCTATTGTTTGAATACCTTATGCTTTTGCAATATTTTCTCTCTATCCTTACCTCAAATATTGATTTAAGGTAGTGAGTATAAAATTACAGCTCAAACATGTGCATTGAAACAGTATAAAAAGATTTATAATTCTTGCTTCACATGATTCAAAAAATAAAGCAAACACATGTAAAAGCTAATATTTAATTATCTAATTACAGTATTGACCTTGATTTATCAAATTCAAGTACACCACTAACTCGATAACTCGTGCTCTCATTACTCGTCGACCTGGTTATAACGTGGTGTCCAGCATGAATCATGATTTTTCCCCAAAGAAAATACATTTTAAATATCCTTCAAAATATGCGGAATGTGAAAAAATTACGATAAGAATAAGTAAATTAAACCTCTATACATTTCTCGTTTTATCACCAAAAATGCCCATAAAGATCGATTCCATATTGTGAAATTTGCAAGTTCCAAATAAGACATCACATATTATGATTGGGTTTATTTGTTGATAAATAGTCATCAATACACTGTAAATAATTTACAGTCTTGTGAAATAGTGATCAATGAAAACGTCTGGTAAATGCTAACAGGTGGCAACAGAACGACATAAACAGCAATTAAATATCTTGCTATCTGAAAGTCACATTCTAATCCTTTATTTCTGTTTCAATGTAAACATTATAATTGCAACA
Source organism: Unio delphinus (assembly GCA_029339505.1). NCBI lineage: Eukaryota > Metazoa > Mollusca > Bivalvia > Unionida > Unionidae > Unio > Unio delphinus. The sequence continues at coordinate 18,470,336 of JAQISU010000008.1, forward strand.
CATTCTTTTCTATGAAAACACAACTGCTCCGGTGGCCTAGTGGTTAGACCATCGTGGGTTCAATCCCCAGCCGAGTCATACCAAAGACTTTAAAAATTGGTACATGTACTAACAGCTGCCTCGCTTGACGCTCAGCTTTAAGAGGTTAGTGTTATGACTGGTCGGCCTGGTGTCAGGATAATGTGTATGGTTGGGACATCATGCTACATATCTGCGGCATGATGCCCAAGTGCTAGACATCGCTATAAACTGCCTCACTGCAGACATCATAGCGATATGACTGAAATTTTTTTAAAGCTACATTTTAAATCCTAATTAAACAAATCTAAGAAAACATGAAAAGAGTCAATCAACCATCACACTGAAACCTGCGAGTACTTATGTGAGAACCTTATCTTAATTTTTGCCCCAAAAAAACAGTATTCTTGTTAATCCCTGTATGTAACATTCATCCAATATGGCTGCATATATATAATATGGCTGCTACTTGAAAATATTATAATTCAAGAATTATCAAAGATATTTTTGACACATAGCTGTTTAAAAAAAATGTTCTCATCTTGAATTCCTGAAAATTATTTTTGGATAGTTCTACATCTGTCTTTTTGAGGGTGGCTTTTCTTTGTTTTAAAAAAAATTATCATTCTAATTGGTAATTTTATTTTTCAGGTGAGGGGCTAAAGATGACAGGTTTATTGGTTATCTCTCTTGGTCATGGACCAGAAGAGCTTATGGGATGGCCTGTTGTCTGTCATCTCTCATCAAACATTCATTCAGTCATTAGAACATGTTTATTATCACTCCTCCACCTGAAATACTTGGAGGATTGCCATGAAACATTATACACACATTCATCCCTATGTTTAGTTAGTCCTAATTGAAAACAGTGCTGCTCAAACACCCAGTATGACAACCACAGCAGCTATCTTATAAACCTTGTTAACAATATTCCACCTGAACAGATGGACTTGTCAAGATGGAGTTTTCACTAAAAGATAATGTATAGTTAAAAATGATGCTGATCTGACCTCCAATATGGCTACCACAGCAGTCATTTTGAAATTATTTTTATTGCTACTCCTCCAGAATGGAAAGTCATATTGACATCGGGGTTTTGTGAGATGCCTTCTTTGATGACAAAATGAAAATTGTATCTCCTGTACATCCAGTTTGACCATCATATGGCCATCTTGAAAACATTGTTAGCAATACTAAAATGTGATGGATGCTGTAAGTCAACATGGGATTTTCATGAAAACGCTTCTTATGATGTAAAGTTCATCCTAAATTATAATGGTGCCAAACTGAGGTCAAGTATGGCCACCACAGTGACCATCCTGAAAATCTTGCTTTTTCTACTCCTTCTAAATAAAAATTCATATCAGTGTAGTGTTTTCACTGAATCCTATGTATGTCTATTTCTGTTAAATCTGTCATCCTACTGCAGTGTCATCTTGAAAATTATACTGCAACTAATCCTAAATGGAAAGTCACATCAACATTGGGTTTTACCTGAAGACTTTCTATGAAGTAAAGTTGTTACCAAATGAAAATGGTTCTAGCCTGACATTCATTAGGGCCATCAAGGCAGCCATGTTAAAGATTGCTTTTCTTCCAGAATGAAATGTTGTATTAACATTGGGTTTTACCTGAAGACTAAATACAGTTGATCCTGAATTAAATGTTGCAGATCTGACCTAAAATTTGCTATGAACATCTGGAAAATCTTGTGACTATTTATCCTAAATGAATGGTCATATCAACATCTTGAAAATCTTGTGACTAATTATCCTAAATGAATGGTCATGTCAACATCTTGAAAATCTTGTGACTAATTATCCTAAATGAATGGTCATATCAACATCGGGGTTTCACTGAAAATCCCAGTATGACATAAAGGAAATTGGTGCCAATCAGGAAGAACTGTTCCTGTCCTGAATGACTGGAAATTGTTATCAGGCAGTAGAGCAACAATCCCTTCAAGGGGCTCTTGTTTTTATTGATGCTTTTAGCACTTTATTTGGCTATATCATGCTGAGGAAATGGAAGCTAATTGTCATGAAGGGTAGTTGGCCTGAGCAGGTATTGAATACACATCTTTTGGCTTACATGTCCAATTCTCTACATGTTGAGTTACCATGGTTCCCTTTGCACAGTATAAGTTTTGTTCATTGGAACTGTCCAGCAAGCAGTTTGACAACCACAGTAAATATAGAAAACTTTGTACCCCATGACATTAGTGAATTAACAGTAAATTGTTAGCCAGATATGAAGGCTGCAATTTAAATGTTTCTCTGGTAGAAAATTAAAATAATAAATCTACAACTGTAGAAGAATGAATCTTGCTTTTTCTTATTTTAATTACATATTCTTGCTAATAAAGAAAATCAGTTTGCTCAGAAGATATTGAACTTTTGTAAATGTGCTTGAAAATCAGTCTTCAGCTTACGGTATATGACAAGAAATTAGTTTGATGTAAATGCTGACTTATTTTCTGAAGGTACTCCACAGTTACCCAAATACTGGTATTTTAACTAGACTTTCAAGTAGTGACAATGTTGTTATGGCAACAATGAATAAATGGTCACTGTCAAGCTTAGTGCTCGTACCAGTGTGTTTACCTGTTCATGGTGGATGCAGATTTAGAACTTGAAGAATGGAGTAAGAAAATACATTTTCAAGGTGTGGAGTTTTACACTTATTTTTTTATGTACGAGAGCAAATTTTGCCATTTAAAATTGAAGACATTGTAATTAAGTCAGTTTATATGCCTGTCGATCTGAATTGTTGTCTTACGATCATTCTGTGCAGTAATTTATTGTTTTCTATATTCAGTCATACCAATAAGGTTAAAGATGCTGATATGGCACTTTTGAGTCTGGTCTATACTTCTACTGTTATTAGAACAGAGTTTAACTCCCTGCTTTATCTAGACTTTCATAATGGCTGTAGTAATAGTCTCTTTAAAAATGTATGTCGTTTAGTTCAGGTTTGGTTTTTCTCTTTCCAGGTGTGAATGCTATGATTACCTTTTTGATATAGCTGTACAAATGCACAAAATAGGACTGGATCCAGAAAAAGTACCCACACCTCCAAAAGATGCCTACCTTCAGTAAAAGAGTCAAAATTTCACAGCTGAATAAATGAATTAAAATTTTGATAATTTTCTTGTTTATACCCTTCACATACCATTATATATATATATATATATATATATATATATATATATATATATATATATATATATATATATATATATATATATATATATATATATATATATATTGAGTAGATATAAGGAAATATTTCACAAGTGAAGTAGAAACATTGTATTGTCACAGGTGGCTATTTCCACTTCACAAGTGAAATATTTTCATCTATTTACTAAAAAAAACTGATTTTTTTACCCTTTGTTTCGCTTTGCTGCTGTAATTTTAAATCATTTGGCACATACATTAGGGAATAAATCAAACTCATAAGAAACACGATATAAACATTTTGTGATTAAATATTTAGGTCTGTAACAAAAATAATAGATATTACACAATGTGATGTTGGATAATTTAGTGTGTTATATAAGGTCAAGATTGTTTTCTTATATCACTCATTTTGTAATGATTATAACATTACATAGCCAAGAAACTGGTATGTAACAAATAGAAAATAATATTATCAGTACATATTAATTATTACAACTTATAATTATCGATAATTTGTTTTAAATTTAATTTAAACGTGTGTGGTCATATTAAGAAAATCCCTGTTTCTAAAAATAGATGCACCCACATGGCTTGTGTGGTGCCTTTTTACTCTTGGCTGTAGTGTGATTCAGTTGGATATTGTAATTTATTTCATGCAAGGGTGGACTTTAATGATTCACTTCATCATCTAATGAAAAACTCTGGTACTGTTTTATTGGCAACATTGAAATTGGGCATCAAATGTTTGATGTTATTGTATCACTGGAGCTTGAAATTATTCGTACTTTATGTGTGACTAATATTCTAAATATTTCAAACACATTTCAATGACGCTCACAAAAAACATATTGTATAAAGTTATTCATTTCACTTGGCCACTTTCCATACATGGGCTTATTTAAGGTTATTAAATAATATTAAATAGCATGTTCTCGTTATTTGAAATTAGTGATGTGGTTAAGGATATGCAAATCTATCTAGTAGGTTAATACATGTGTATATAAGAGAAAAATAATGATCTTACATAATGATGTTTCATTTCATTGAAGAGCTGATCTTGAATATAAATATCAGCCATTTAGCAAATCACTTGTTCTCAGAGTTTCATGTTAAGGAACAAAACAAACATGACAATAAGAAAAAGCTACCTACAGTTGATTGTTCTAGAGCACTCTTCTACAATTAACATACTTTGATGACAGAGGCTGTGACATTCTAAGCAGTATAGATGGACATTGCAAATTACAAAGTCATATTTGCTTTTTTACATCACTTTTCACTTGCTTGGTACAATATTTGCAGGTTGATTTTTTTTCCTTTTAAATGTCTGCAGTCTGTGTGTCTCAATATTGTCCGTGTCACTTGGACTATATTCCTGCAGTTCAAACTTCCTATGAGCCGCTTCGCCAGATTAATTTGAAAATCTGTTGTTTTCTTCTTTCCTGATTCAGGATGACTTTCCATCTTTGTTATAAAACCATTTATTATGCAAAATATTTATAATGAAATGAAACATATATCACCACCATTTCTTTGATAATCGTCCAACTGGATATTTGGCCCTGAGTTGGTCACATATGTCAACCCCTTGATAGTACTGTCCCATCTTTCTGTTTATGGTTAGCAATGCCAATGATGGTTGGATCTGCCGCTGTGGATAGGACTGTGACTGGTTTCTTGTCCTTCCACAGTATTGCTGTCAGGTTTCCATCTTGTCTGATTAAATGGTCCCCTTGCTCCATATATGGTGGATATTTAAATTCCTCTGGGAAGCCTTTACAGTTTTTCCTCACAGTGCCACATGCATATATACCATATCTCAATAAACTATGTACCAGTTGAATGGATGTAAAAAAAAGTTATCAAAATATACATGATGAAAGTTTTCTCTCAAAGGACATAAACCAGTCACAGCATATCCATACTTTCAGGCCAAATATGATTGGCTTTGAAGGAAGATGCTGCTTGGCCTTGTCGTCTCTTGAAAGCAATCATACCTGTAAAGTGCATGATCTTCTTGATTAATCATTTAATGAAGTTAAAAAATGAAAAGTTAATTTTAAAAAAACAAACATTTTTTTATGAAAGGCATGCATTACATTTCAGATATTCATGAATTTAATGTTTTGATTTATGTATGGACATGTGATAGATTGGAGTTGTGTGCTTACGGATATCTGTTTTTATGTGTATATGATATACACACACAAGTGGCTTTTGTTATGCATACAGTTGAACTCGTGAATATATTATTGTTTTTTTTTTTTTTTTACAATTATCGGATTAATGTAATGATAAAAGACAATAATATATGTATGTATCTGTATTTCTTTAATGATCTCTGTATGTGAGAGTGTATCTGCTGTGCAATTTGCTGTTGGAAAGAAATACATTATTTTTAATGAATGTAGAAATGTTTAAAAACCTTCATCATTGCTGTGATGTTGACAAGGCTTGTATGTTTTCTCAAAGTTTGCCAGAACTTCGATTTTAGTATTGGACATATTTTGTGAAGTTTGTCATGGTTAGGGTGATCGGCAGGAAAATCTGTGTTGCCATTATTGAGGTGAAGGTACTAAGGAGTTTTTCAAATCTAATACATGTCATTACATTTTTTATTCCTTCTTCGAATAGAAAATTGTTATTTGGAACTTTGATTATCCCATGAAGATCAACATGCGAAGAAAGGGAAACATCTTAGGCACACTGGTCTCTGTCCAGTTAGACTCACTGAATTCATGATCCATGTTGTTCAGCTGCTTTATTTGTTTCACTTACAATCTTTTAAAAAAGCCCAACTGGAAAATATAATTGGAAATAGTCTAGTTCTGGTGCCATTTCCTACAAATTATGTGATGGTCCTGACTGCTTTGAGTCTGATGACATTTCACTGTTGATATCAGATGACAGAACTTTAGATCCATCATCATTAAAGACATCATTGTTTAAAAAATCTGGTATTTTGTCAGAAGTGAATCCAGAAAATTTTCGTTTCACTTCCAGACAGATCACTGTAATCAACAGACAAGTACAACATCACCAGGACTAAGTTAGGGAATTCCCTTCGTAAAAAAAAAAAGAATTAACTTCTGGTATCATCTGTTTTACGATTTGATTGAAACTTTGTATATTGAAATGAATGGAGGAAATGAGCAACACAACATTCTTAACTGTTATTTTATTTTATATGCCCTGCACTTATGGCAGACTTGAATGTTTTAAACACATTAAAGCTATATTTTACATTACTGTGTATGGAAGAAGACGTACCTTATCTGCCGCACATTCTAAGAATGTGAATTTCCACATAAAGAACATGATAACATGAATGTATACTACCAGTGTAAAATTCAGCATCATATTTTAAAAATTTACGGTTATGAGTAACCTACATATGTTGAAAAGGCCATGATATTTTCATCGAATTGAGGTAATACAGTCAGCTAACGATGCCATTTTTTACATGGACCCTCCTATGTTTAATTGGTCGGTTAAATTTAGATATATATGATCTAATGTTAGAAAATATGTCATTAAAATCATGTTAGTAAAAAAGAATTTTTTTTATTGACCAGTGTTGGTTACCTAGCGGAGAATCATCACTTAAATGAAAGATGTAACATATTAATAGTAGATACAATGTAATGCTTAGATGGGAGGGGGGCAAAGGTAAAGGCATAGTTGTGCACAGACGGAGGGGCAAAGGTAAAGACATAGAAAAGTGTACCTGGGGAGGAAAGGGTTAAATTATAGATTTTAAAGGCAAAATCCTTTTCATGGATTTGTTTCTCTGTTCTGTGTCAGTATGATGCATTACGACTAATTTAAAAGTTAAAAGATGTTTGGAAATTTGACAATATGTTTAGGAGGGGTGTGTGTGAATTTATACAAATTTAGACTGTATGCATAATGTTTCAAATTGTGTGTTTTGTCAAATTGATGAATGTTTCCATGCAAAAATAAAGACATGTTTATATTGCTTAACATTACACACTCAGCTTGAAATACTGAGCACTGGTTTGGTATACAGTGTGCAGACTACAGTAAAACATTCACAAATAGAAATGTTTAGCAGCTTGATTCATATAAGGGAAGACACAATGGTAAGATCTTTCTTCAAGAACAAAATCCATCTTGACAAATTATTACATCAAATTCTGTTTGCTGTACTTAAGGAAATTGCTGAAATCATCATGGAAATATCAATAGCCTTGTGATAATCATGTTCTATCCAAATTTGTGTTATAACAAAGCATGTTATAATTGGATTTCACTTTATGTACATGTGTATTATTTGTACTAAGGTTGGTTGAAATAGCGGTCTATTAAATTAATAAATTAAATACTAGTGAAAACAGGTCAGATTCCCCTCAATATCCTGAAAGTCACTCTTATGGATTATCATCCACTTGTTATTTTGAAAGGTATTTCGTTTTGGGGGGGATTTGAATCCAACTATCAAACCAGCCTGGGTCAGCTGCTGTGATATGTTTCTGGGCAAAACACTTTACCCCAGCAGCTTTGGTAACTGGCCTTCATGTATTGCAGTACAGTAAAACACAAAACTGAATCTGGGAAACTCCAGAAAGAACCACAAAGCCACAAGAAGCTAATAGCATGCTTTCTCACGTACCCATATTATCCAAACCCAGGACTTGAACCCATGCAGACAAAGGTGGGATGGCAATGATCTGTAACAGTGAGCGCTTTAGACCACTTAGCCACTTGGAGTCCTAGCATCCATTATGTGTTATGCATTGCCTGTCATGTATTATCCACATGTCAGCAGTTGCTTGTTATCAATCTTGAACCTATATTTCTGATCCAGTTCTGATCAAACTTGGAATGTAGGTGTATATCATTAAGATCTCAGATGACTTCATTAATGACTAATATCCACAAATACTATCATACATTTTAGAGAATTTTTAATTTATAGTCTGCTGTGTTATAATCTTCTTAAGGTACAAATTAAAAATTCTGTAACATGTATGATAGAAATTATTTGTATTAAATATTATCTCTGTCTTGCATTATCAATCATTCTCCTGTACAATCCAGGGATAGCACTTTCCATGACTAAGGTTTGTATCTCTGTAGGGTATAATTTGAAAAATACGGTCACTGAATAGTATCAGCAGTGACCATTCCAGATATGCATATTAAACATTTCTTTTGTTTGATGAGCAAGGAATTGTTGAGATTTAGGCATATCATGTAAATCAATGTTTTTTCCTTGAAACAGCTAAGTCCAAGTACAATGTCAAGGGTGAAGATCACTCTGGGAAAAAAGATTGGTTGGTGTGTGCACAGCATTCTTATGATTTTTTTTTAGAAGGACCTGTTCCACTGTTGGTCAATAATGACCAGTTGCTGGACTTATTCCAAACCTAGATAAGTCAGATCTCATCCATTCTCAGAACTTCATATGTCAGTATGAATTTACTCACCAGTCTTGGAAGGATCAACAAAATTCTGTCTATCATAATTGTTGGTTCTCTTTTGCCATTGTCTCTTGGTAACTCTGAACTCAGTTTCAGAAGTAGTTCCCATAGAAAGATTTTGTACTTCTGCCTGTTCCAGTTCTGCTTCTAGCAAACTGAAGACCACACAAGGATAATCTGTCAGTTCTAATTCTCCTGACATCATATTTTCACAACCACTTGCATTAATGGCTAAATTGTGACTGGTTTCTGACCAGAATCCCAATTCACACCTAACTCCATTCTGTACATGGTGGCTTAAGATTCAAGTTGGGGTGCATACCTGGAGAAAGAGAGGGTAGTTATTTGGGGAATATGGTCTTGGGAAGGAGTGACCTTTCAAATTAAAAAAACTTAGAAATGCAGATAGTATTCCTAGCCTTACAGGGTGCATCTTCTGTAATTGGTGCAGTAAGAAACACATTGATCATAGCTGTCCCTTTTAATGCAAGACTGTCTTCTTTTCCTTTCTGAGGAAAGTGAATGTTCTGTGTCTATCATTAAGGGCTATAATTTTTGTGTCTACCATTATGGAACATAAGTTCTGTGTCTACCATTAAGGACTATAAGTTCTGTATCTACCATTAAGGACTATAAGTTCTGTAACTACCATTAAGGACTATAAGTTCTGTATCTACCATTAAGGGCTATAAGTTCTGTATCTACCATTAAGGGCTATAAGCTCTGTGTCTATCATTAAGGGCTATAAGTTCTGTGTCTACCATTAAGGGCTATAAGTTCTGTGTCTACCATTAAGGGCTATATGTTTTGTGTCTACCATTAAGGGCTATAAGTTCTGTTGTCTTCCATTAAGGGCTATAAGTTCTGTGTCTTCCATTAAGGGCTATAAGACAGCCCATTCTAACATGCTCAAGATTTTTGGGTGGTTCATCTATTTGGTAATGAAGTTGGGGCAATTACTAATGAGGTTAGGGCAATTGCTGTATCAAATGCCTACTTTAATCACATAGAAGACAGACATGACAGTAACCTTTTGGTGGTCTCACACTACCTTCTCCTCCTTTCAACTTCAATTTTCGGCACATCAAAGCAAAATCATTTATCCAATGTTTCCCATTGAGATGGCACAGTATGTGATATTATGTGACCTATGTGTGATCAATCAATGAAATATATATATATATATATATATATATATATATATTAGTACAGTAGTAAACATTTCTACTGTAAGGGGAAGTGCAGTTGTTTTCATAGCCAGTTTTATTAAGGCTGTTTGTCTCTGTATTTCATTTGTGAAGTCAGTAATGCAATAACTGATTGGTTGTTATAGTTTAGTGCCATGGACAGAAGTGAGATAGCAATGATCGTATATTTTTCATTAAAAGAAATAAAAGCAAGCCATGTTTCCTTTTAGTGAAAAATGTATAGATCTTGTGGTATATCATTGATACAGCATGCATACTGCACACACACACACATATTTATGTGACAGATTTTGCATTCTGACAAATAGCTGGTCTTATTGCAATTTATCTCCCTTGTGCTATACTATAAAATTGTATCCATTATAAGTACATGTATGTGTCTGTCTAAATTGGGTGTCCCTGAAGAAGAAACGGTTTTGTTTTCTTCATGTCTTTTCACCATTGAAATATCTTCATCAATTTTGTTATGTGTTTGCATTATCCAAAGACACCATGCCATGTAAACAATGGAACCTGTCTTGATTTTGTACGAGTTATCTATATTTTTTTATTTGATAACTTATTCCAGTTAGTGAAGAGCTATATACCACATGACACTGGTACCCATAAAAGCATATAAATAAAGACTGACTCAAACCGTTCTATTTCCTAGGTCCCATACGACAGCTTAGTGGTTTTTATAGCAGCTATCAAACTGAAGTGGGATCAGGGGCCTAACTTTGTATATACATGACATCAATTGTACAAGCTCAGGTGTTTTGCATAGTGTATACATAATGCTTTACCTGCTGACAACATGGAAGATCCAGCTTGATAAGTACATTACCCACATTGTCAAACTACCATTTTTATGCTTCACTGACTTTGGTTAAACTTTGTTGTTAGTTTCTCATGCTGTGCTCATGATTGAATCATCAGACTTGAAAGTTGTTTACATCTGTATTAGTATCATACCCTTACAGCAAAATAGAGATCACTGCAACCTGCATTTCACACTGAACTGGCTTAGATTAAGATTTTGCACTTAGTACACAACAACCAAGATGTATTGTAATCTCTCTCTCTCTCTCTCTCTCTCTCTCTCTCTCTCTCTCTCTCTCTCTCTCTCTCTCTCTGTTCATGATAAGAACACTAACATTATAAAAGGTTTGTCACTTTGACTCACTTTTGTGTGTTTGAAGTTTATTTTTCTGTTAATACTAGAATCACCCAAGTTTATTATTGTATGCAGCTGTTTGTACCACCCATACACTAAAAGAAGGTTACTGGTACCTCCATTTCATATTTAATGGCTTAGATTACATTTTTGCCTTTAACATAGGTTACAATATTTGTGTTTAGCGCGGGACTATACAGATTCTTTCATGGACAGGCATTCTTGCATAGATCTTCTGGCCCAGGCCACACAATTCACATTTGGATGCAGCTTCTGTTACCCAACTAAACTGCAAGATTGCCATTGACGTAAATGCAGAAACGAAAACAACAAAGATCAGAATTCCATACAAGTAAATGAACTCACAATCAACAAAATCTTTGTTTAAAGATGTTACAATCTGAAATCTGTCTGATATCACTGCTCTGTGATGTATCTACAGCACGCACACTTAACTACGTTGACCATGTAAGAAAGTGTTACTGAAAATATTTGTTAAAAATCTGTCTGAAAACAGTCATTACTGTGACAAATATGCAAATTAAAATATGTTATAGTTAATTTGTTCAATTTTCCTATCCTAAAATGACTGAAAAATGTATGGGTTTTTATCGATGAAGTAATGCTGACGTCATTTGCAGTGACACATAATGGAGTAATAATGGAGTAAAAATGGCTTGCAAGTGATTAAAGATATTCATAGAAAGATTATAGTTATTATTCGTTCAAAGATTATAGTCTATTAGTCTTAGAAAGATTATAGTCTATTAGTCATAGAAAGATTATAGTCTGTTATTAATATAAAGATTATAATTATTATTCATAGAAAGATTATAGTTATTATTCATTCAAAGATTGTAGTCTATTAGTCTTAGAAATATTATAGTCTATTAGTCATAGAAAGATTATAGTCTATTATTAATAGAAAGATTATAGTTATTATTGATAGAAAGATTATAGTTTATTATTCATAGAAAGGTTATAGTCTATTATTCATAGAAAGATTATAGTTTTTAAACATACAAAGATTATAGTCTATTATTCATACAAAGATTATAGTCTATTATTCATAGAAAGATTATAGTCTATTATTCATACAAAGATTATAGTCTATTATTCATACAAAGATTATAGTCTATTATTCATAGAAAGATTATAATTATTATTCATAGAAAGATTAAAGTTATTGTTCGTTCAAATATTATAGTCTATTAGTCTTAGAAAGATTATAGTCTATTAGTCATAGAAAGATTATAGTCTATTGTTAATAGAAAGATTATAATTATTGTTCATAGAAAGATTATAGTTATTATTCGTTCAAAGATTATAGTCTTTTAGTCTTAGAAAGATTATAGTCTAAGTCATAGAAAGATTATAGTCTATTATTAATAGAAAGATTATAGTTATTATTCATAGAAAGATTATAGTTTATTATTCATAGAAAGGTTATAATGTATTATTCATAGAAAGAGTATAGTTATTATTCATAGAAAGATTATATTTATTATTCATTCAATGATTATATTCTATTATTCATAGAAAGATTATAGTCTATTAATCATAGAAAGATTATTGTTGTTATTCATCAAAATATTATAGTTAGTATTCATACAAAGATTACAGTTAGTATTCATACAAAGATTATAATTATTATTTATAGAAAAATTAGTTTTGATTCATTCAAAGATTATTGTCTCTTATTCATAGAAAGATAATAGTCTATTAATCATCGAAAGATTATAGTTATTATTCATACAAAGATTACAGTTATTATTCATACAAATATTACAGTTATTATTCATACAAAGATTATAGTCTATTATTCATATAAAGAAAAATTCTGAAAACTTAGCCAGTTTCAAAATTCAGAGCTCTAGGATAATTTTCAGTATGAAACTTTATTTAAAACTAGTCAAAAACTAGTCAAAATGTAAGAGCCATTCTAAACATAAGGCATGTAGCCTTTTCAGGTTTTAGATACTACACCAACAATGGTCTCAAGAGAATTAAAATCCTCTTCCTCGCCACTACAGAGACCGTAAAAATCCTCTTCCTAGCCAATACAGAGACTGTAAAAGTCCTTTTCCTAGCAACTACAGAAAGTCCTTTTCCTAGCCCCTACAGAGACCGTACAAATCGTTTTCCTAGCCATTACAGAGACCGTAAAAATCCTTTTCCTAGCCACTAGAGACTAAAAGTCCTCTTCCTCGCCACTACAGATACCGTAAAAATCCTTTTCCTAGCCACTACAGAGACTGTACAAATCCTTTTCCTAGCCACTACAGAGACCGTAAAAATCCTTTTCCTCGCCACTACAGAGACCGTAAAAATCCTCTTCTTAGCCAATACAGAGACTGTAAAAGTCCTTTTCCTAGCAACTACAGAAAGTCCTTTTCCTAGCCCCTACAGAGACCGTACAAATCGTTTTCCTAGCCACTACAGAGACTGTAAAATTCCTTTTCCTAGGACACTACAGAGACCGTAAAAGTCCTTTTCCTAGCCACTGTAAAAGTCTTTTTTTTTTTTCTAGCCATTACAGAGACTGTTAAAGTATTTTTCCTAGGACACTACAGAGACCGTAAAAGTCTTTTTTCCTAGCTACTACAAAGACTGTGAAAGTCCTTTTCCTAGGACACTACAGAGACCGTAAAAGTCCTTTTCCTAGCCACTACAGAGACTTAAAAGTCCTTTTCCTAGGACACTACAGAGACCGAAAAATCTTTTCCTACCCACTACAGAGATTGTAAAAGTCCTTTTCCTAGCCACTACAGAGACCGTAAAAATCATTTTCCTAGCCGTTACAGAGACTAAAAATCCTTTTCCTAGGACACTACAGAGATCGTAAAAGTCCTTTTCTTAGCCACTAAGAGACTGTAAAAGTCCTTTTCCTAGGACACTACAGAGACTGTAAAAGTCCTTTTCCTAGCCACTACAGAGACTGTAAAAGTTCTTTTCTTAGCCACTACAGAGACTGTAAAAGTCCTTTTCCGAGGACACCAGAGACCGTACAAATCCTTTTTCTGGCCACTACAGAGACTATAAAAGTCCCTTTCCTGGCCACTATAGAGACTGTAAAAGTCCTTTTCCTAGCTTCTACAGAGACTTAAAAATCCTTTTCCTAGGACACTACAGAGACCGAAAAATCTTTTCCTACCCACCACAGAGATTGTAAAAGTCATTTTCCTAGCCACTACAGAGACCGTAAAAATCATTTTCCTAGACGTTACAGAGACTAAAAATCCTTTTCCTAGGACACTACAGAGATCGTAAAAATCATTTTCATAACCACTAAAGAGACTGTAAAAATCCTTTTCCTAGGATACAACAGAGACCGTAAAAGTCCTTTTCCTAGCCACTAAGAGACTGTAAAAGTCATTTTCCTAGGACACTACAGAGACTGTAAAAGTCCTTTTCCTAGCCACTGCAAAGACTGTAAAAGTTCTTTTCCTAGCCACTACAGAGACTGTAAAAGTTCTTTTCCTAGCCACTACAGAGACTGTAAAAGTCCCTTTCCTAGCCACTACAGAGACTGTAAAAGTCTTTTACCTAGCCACTACAGAAACCGTAAAAGTCCTTTTCCTAGCCCCTACAGAGACCGTAAAAATCCTTTTCCTAGCCACTGCAAAGACTGTAAAAGTTCTTTTCCTAGCCACTACAGAGACTTTAAAAGTCCTTTTCCTAGCCACTACAGAGACCGTAAAAATCCTTTTCCTTGGACACTACAGAGACTGTAAAAGTCTTTTTCCTAGCCACTAAAGAGACCGTAAACGTCTTTTTCCTAGTCACTACAGAGACTGTAAAAATCATTTTCCTAGAACTCTACAGAGACTGTAAAAGTCCTTTTCATAGGACACTATAAAGACCGTATAAATCATTTTCCTGGCCACTACAGAGACCGTACAAGTCTTTTTCCTAGCTACTACAAAGACTGTGAAAGTCCTTTTCCTAAGAACACTACAGAGACCGTAAAAGTCCTTTTCCTAGCCACTACAGAGACTTAAAAGTCCTTTTCCTAGCCACTACAGAGATCGTAAAAATCATTTTCCTAGCCATTACAGAGACTAAAAATCATTTTCCTAGGACACTACAGAGATTGTAAAAGTCCTTTTCCTAGGACACTACAGAGACTGTAAAAGTCCTTTTCCTAGCCACTACAGAGACTGTAAAAGTCCCTTTCCTAGCCACTACAGAGACTGTAAAAGTCTTTTACCTAGCCACTACAGAAACCGTAAAAGTCCTTTTCCTAGCCCCTACAGAGACCGTAAAAATCCTTTTCCTAGCCACTGCAAAGACTGTAAAAGTTCTTTTCCTAGCCACTACATAGACTGTAAAAGTCATTTTCCTAGCCACTACAGAGACTGTAAAAGTCCTTTTCCTAGCCACTACAGAGACCGTAAAAATCATTTTCCTTGGACACTACAGAGACCGTAAAAATCCCTTTCCTTGGATACTACAGAGACTGTAAAATTCTTTTTTCTAGCCACTAAAGAGACCGTAAAAGTCTTTTTTCTAGTCACTACAGAGACTGTAAAAATCATTTTCCTATGAAACTACAGAGACTGTAAAAGTCCTTTTCATAGGACACTACAGAGACCGTATAAATCCTTTTCCTGGCCACTACAGAGACCGTAAAAGTCCTTTTCCTAGCCCCTACAGAGACCATAAAAATCTTTTTCCTAGCCACTAGAGACTGTAAAAGTCCTTTTCCTATCCACTACAGAGACCGTAAAAATCCTTTTCCTAGCCACTGCAAAGACTGTAAAAGTTCTTTTCCTAGCCACTACAGAGACTTTAAAAGTCCTTTTCCTAGCCACTACAGAGACCGTAAAAATCCTTTTCCTTGGACACTACAGAGACTGTAAAAGTCTTTTTCCTAGCCACTAAAGAGACCGTAAAAGTCTTTTTCCTAGTCACTACAGAGACTGTAAAAATCATTTTCCTATGAAACTACAGAGACTGTAAAAGTCCTTTTCATAGGACACTACAGAGACCGTATAAATCCTTTTCCTGGCCACTACAGAGACCGTAAAATTCCTTTTCCTAGCTTCTACAGAGAACATAAAAATCTTTTTCCTAGCCACTAGAGACTGTAAAAGTCCTTTTCCTATCCACTACAGAGACCGTAAAAGTCCTTTTCCTAGGACACTACAGAGACCGTAAAAATAACAGAGTGTGTACAGGGATCAGTTGTTTGTCTTTCTAGAAAATGTCCATAAATAGATTATTATGCGGAAACGGTGTTTAAAAAATAAACTACAGAATTAATTTGTAACTAAGAAAATATGCAAAGTTCAACTAAATTCTCTTCAATATCATACATGATCTAAGCGAGGAAATAGAAACAAACTTAAAAGTATGAGGTGAACAAATATTGAAACGGCAAAGTCAATACGTCGACTTACTCGGACTAGCCCGCTGTGTAATATTAAATGGGGCTCCGGCAGAGGCGTATCTGGGGGGGGGGGTGTAGAGGGGGGTACATATGTCCCCTTGCGCCATAATAGTGGGGGCGCCAAAATGGGCTTTGAAATAGGTTGTAACAGGTAATGGTGATTTTTTTTAATGAAAATAATGGATTTCAGAGTTGAGGGGGAGGGGGATGAATATTGTCCCCGGGCGCCAAACACTCTAGCTACGCCTCTGGGCTCCGGGTCAGGTTAAGACCTTCCATTGCATTAAGTACCGGAATATTATGATGCCCCCTTCCTACAAAATGTGAAATTATACCCCCCCCCCAAACAAAAAACAAAAATCAAACAGTAAATTAAACGAATCACATATGATTAAAATAACTCCATATCATTGTATCCACACAGTTTTAAGCATGGTACAGCAACAGAGCCGGTGCAAGGCATTTTGGTGCCCTAGGCGAGATCAGATATCTGGTGCCCTCCTTCCACTCACGCCCTCCCCCATCCGCCCATCATGAAATAAACCCTTAGCAAAGCGCCCAGGCGATTGCCTAGTTCGCCTAGCAGAAGCGCCGGCCCTGTACAGCAATATGGAGTCTTTATGTAGTAAAAACTAAACGCAATTGACGCTAATGAATAAATCCATGAAATGCATTTTGCATAAAACCTAGAGAAAACAGCATGAACTTTTCCCCTGCACATGTTGTTTACAAATCAAATGGAAAAAGCCAACAAAACCCTGCAAGTTTTAAAATTCAGTACAGAGAAAATGGTGTTTGACGCGTTTTCATCACCAAGACTTGGCATGGATATGTCAAAGGCTGAGAATTACACCACAACAACCTTCCCCGCACTTTTGCGTTTTTTAGATATGAAAATTACATTTTAACTCCCAACTCACTCAGCAATCCAAGACTGGAGATTATCAGGCTTTGAAATTATTCTCGCTGGTGTCGCGCCTAAATTGGCAAGCCAGTATCATAGACCAGTAACTAATAAAATATGTCTTCGAATTGCTTAGTTGAGTTGCGAAGTACGTAAGATCTGATCGTCGCCATTTCCATCAGATTTTAAAATAAACTAGTAGCTACGTGTTGGAATACACATCAATTTGTATGTTTTTGATGTGCTTGTTGCTTCGCCTTTGGTGGAAAGCACCACATATTTTACGACAGCAAAGGCCAACAAAGTTATGATTATGACTGTATCTTTCCACCTCCATATTGTTCCATGTGGACAAAAGTAGTTTCAAATATCGTTCGCAATATCGATGAATAACATCTGAGGTTGACAGAAAAGGTCGCGGATGTTTCGATTAGGGGTACATGACAGACAGCATACGGAGCAGGGATCCAGCCTCGTGGATGCGATCAATCATCATACAACTGCATTATACCTCGAATTGACCGATAATTTAATTTATGAATTGTCGAGCTAATTTATGTTTCCTTCATATCTTCATGCTCAATCTGCATTCAGTCCAATCGTAAATAAATAACTTTGTGGTCCGAGCAGATTGTGCTTATTTCTTAATAATTTCATCTCTCAGATATAGCAGATATAGTTCCGAAGGAGATTCAGTACTTTCACGAAGATTAAGGATCCTATTTCTCAGACTGCGATTTTTCAAGCACGGAAGTGTGACGCTTTTGTCGGAGAAGGCGATCATTGAATTTTTTTCAGAACATAAATCTGAGAATGATTTATCAAATAATAATAAAAACTTAAGCAACATGTTTGAAAGCATCTCACAGACGGCACGTTTCCATCGCGTATACACCTCATTAAGAATATCTAATGGATACAAAATTGGATGAACGTCTTTTCTCTGGGAAATGAGAGATAATTGTTTAATCTCATTAAATCTGACCATGTCCCACCATATGTCTTAAAATGTGACTCGCTATTACTTAAATTAATTACCAACTTTGCCTTACTCTGTGGAAGAAAACATTTTCAGATCGCTTCTAGTTGATCTTTCCACGTATCGCTGTATGTAATGACTATACCATATGTCACTCTGATCATTAAACGCTGCATTCTTAAGGGAAAAGTTTTCATATCATATAGCGTTGTATTCTTAGAATCGAAATGGAGTTGCAAAGGCCTAAATTTTGTTCGTACCATCCGTAAGCTTTGTAACTACAGTTATAAATTCTTGGTATTGGACATATATGTTTTGGTGACACTGTTCACTTTGTTTGTAGTCAGTGCACACACGGAAAGAATTATCTGGATTCGGCACTATTATACACGGCGAACTCTACTTCTGTTTGGTTTTTTAAAAAAAATCATTCTGCAACAAATATTAAATTTCTTTTTCAAACGTTTCTGCTTGAGCAGATTCATCCTATATTAATGCTGTTTTACATATGTAGAATCTACAATTTCAACATCATGGTAGATTTTACTTGTTCGGTATGGAACGCCTGGAAGCATGTAGCTCATATTCACGTGTTAGCTTCTTTTTTCTTATAGCTGTAGTTGTTAAAGTTTCTGGTCCAGATTTTCAAAGACTAGTTAAACCAAAGTCACTATAATCCTTTTGCACGCCATCATTTAAATATTTCCCGTGTAGGACAGGTATAACTGTTTTAACCAAATGATTAACACGGTTATTTTAATCAGTATCCTACTTTAACATGTTGTCATCCCTATCAAACACGAGAGAATGAATGTTACAACTAAGATCACTGTTGTCAAAATACCATGAAATGGAATTTGGATATATCCGCGTTCTAATCCCTTGAACATGAATACTCGAATTAGAAGAAAACTAGTCAGAAAAAAGGCAAAGTATCTGGAGAAAGTTTCTAAGAAGCTCCCATGTTCTTTAAATTGTTAATAAGAATAGGACTGGCAGCATCACACATGAGTGATATAGAAAATTTCGACATGAATGGTTCGTAATTCTCCATAATAAAATCTGCGTGAGGTTTCTTTGATCAAACAAGTGTATTGTTTATAATATATGACCTTGACTTCATGAACAAGTACATTTTGGACAAGCTCTGTCCTTATTATTATTATTATTATTATTATTATTATTATTATTATAATATATATATATATATATATATATATATATATATATATATATATATATATATATATATATAAAAAATTTATATAAAAAAAAAAAAAAAAAAAAAAAACTTTAAGCAATCAGATAATAAAGTGCCCGATTTTCTTGCATACCCACCTGAACCCACCAGTCAATAAAAACTTATTACAAACTCAATATATCCAATATTTATAGACTGAATACAACTATGAATAGGTTAATATTTATTTTAAAAAATATAGAATATATGCCCATAGGCACAACAATTAACTACGTCTATTTTTTATTTTCTTTACAGAGGACCACTACAAGTTACGGTTATGAACAAAATTACAACATTTATATTGTCCCGTACCGAAAGCTACAAAATTATAGATATTAACAACACCATAACATCTGATACAATCTTAGCATTTTCTAATTTCGTCGTGCCAGCTGCGCTAGCAGTGATGTCTCGCGAATACAATGAAATGGGCGACATGAAAGTGCATATTAAATAGCCCTTACAGGACGCTGGCACTGAAACACATCCTTTCTTTAGTTCAGACAGCGTGCACATTATGCGGGATCAGGAATTTGTGCTCCTGGGCACATATTAGTGAAGATAAACCGAAGTATCGAAGCACAAACGAGTGATGGCTCGTGCTGCAGATTTGGGTAATGTGTGGCCCTTGATCGACATTGTCTAATTACTGCCTATTTCGTTTCCGGGGATACATTAAAAACCCCTATGTTGTGCCATAACGCGTGGTCGTCAATGTAAAAGAAAATAAAAACAAATCAATGACGGCCTCTGTTTTGACTGAGCTGTTCTTTCTGCCTTTCATCCTCCATAGAGCGTTAATGTCTGTCAGAGAGGCATGTACTAGACGTACCTGGGTTATCTAAACTTTAAAGACATTGATTTACTAGTGCACTCACCGTTATTAAGTTTGGGCTCGGAAACATTACCCTCGCCATATATGTGTTTCGGTAACTACAAATAGGTGAGCACGAGCTAGCGCCGGTGGAACAATTGACTATAGAGTTACTGCTTCCTGGGGAAATCCAGATTTCGCTACATGTAGATCAATGTGTTGAGCCGACTTGCCAACCGGCACAACAAACACAGTGAAAGGAACCATGGCTGCCGCCCTTGTCTTCACTGTTCCAATCGCACTGATCTGTTTGATACCCACACGGCTAATTTCCCTGACGTCGATGATGCATCTCAGGACTAGGTGCGTACACAGTACATCTACGCAGAGGCGTAGCGATGATATTTTGCGCCCGGGGACAAACTATAAAATTGGCGCCCCAGCGATCTTGTGACAGATTTATTACCCTTGTTTTCTTATTATAATGTAACGTTGCAAGCCTCATTTTGGCGCCCCTGTACCTGGCGCCCGGGGACATATGTACCGCCCGCCTCCCCCCTCCCCCCCGTCGCTACGCCTCTGCATCTACGATGCAGATTTTGAAGCCCTTAATGTACCTGCCCACAGGCAGACGCGAGGCTAGACATCAGCTACAGTTTCATCCGTATCGACTGCAGCATCAGTGAGTATGTGCTGTATCACAGCAACCCATCATCCGAAACGTAGAAAAAAATATAAGACCGCAAGGTGTTTTGAAGCCTGAACAAAATACAATCATCCCAAGCAAATCGGCAGCATGTCCGTATGCAGAGGTGAATTGAATCGTAATGGTTTGCTTGGCGATGACGATGTCTGTGACCATTGCCACTTCACTAACCTGTAACGTAATGGTGTACAACGCTCTGTCAATTTCACATCAATCCGGAAAGTCTAAAAAAGTTTTTCGAATGAAGGTTTTAATGTGTTTAAAATGCTAGCGTGCACGTGTCACTAAAGAATCAATTTCTAAATCCAAATGTTTTATTTCAAGGTTCTTTAATAACAGTTTAATATCACTTAAGTCCTTCAAAGTTTTACATACTCCAACATAATTATTTTATTACTCGTGTCCTTAAGTAATTTATCATAATCGGATGGATATTAACTGTTTAAATTACATATTTTCCAATCTGCTATTCCAAAGAAGAATTATAAATCCATCACTTCTCTCTCTCTCTCTCTCTCTCTCTCTCTCTCTCTCTCTCTCTCTCTCTCACACACACACACACACACACAGTGACACACGCACACACATTCACGATATCAAGACAATCAGCTTTGGCTTATGAATGAGAATTCTAAACGCATAGAAGATGTAATTTACTAAAGTACCAGCCAACAACTGAATTACGAATTTGAAATATAAATGTTATAAACCTAAATGACTTAATTAAATTTGTATTATAAGTTTCATAGATGATAGATATATGTAACCCTAACAGAGATCAGTGCCCACAGCTGACCAGGCATGCACAGTGATGTGATAATCTTAGTGAACCGCTCCTAAGGCCTAGTGGTTAGAGCGTCCGCCGCGGTAGCGGGAAGTCGTTGGATCGATCCCCGGCCGAGTCATACCAAAGATTTACAAAACTAGTACTAACAGCTGTCTCGCTTAGCGCTCAGCATTACGAGGTTAGTGTTAGGACTCTTCGGCCTCAAGTCAGGATAATGTGAATGGGTGGGACATCATGCTATATGTCTGCGCCATGATGCCCCAGTGCTAGACATCAACATAAACTTCGTCACTGCAGACATCGTAGCGGTGTGACTACAAAATCGTTAAAGCTACGTTAAAGAGCCTGATCACACAAACTCTCTCTCTCTCTCTCTCTCTCTCTCTCTCTCTCTCTCTCTCTCTCTCTCTCTCTCTCTCTCAGTGCTCCGATGGGAAATCTAGCCAAATGGCCCCATGTAATTGTGCATCTGCGCAAAACCAGTTGTACACAGTTTTTTTCGTGGTCCAATTGATAAGGATGCCAAAAGAGACCATGCAAAAAAATGTAAGCAGCAAAAAGATCTGATAGCCATTCGGTCCACAACCTATTCCACACAATGTGAGAGTAATATTTGTGACCAAGAACCGCCTGGCCGTTCAGGAGCTAAAAAAAAAAAAAACCAGTCCAAACAATCAAAAATGTATTGCCTGGCAAGATATGCGTGGCGAGCAATCCATAATTCACCCCAATTCTAAAGAACTTTAATTGGCACATAACAATCTACGTTCAACAGAATGCTTGCGTCAGGACAACGAGTAGGCGGTTTTGCCTCTCATTAACTGTAAGAATATTCGGTCACCTGAATTTTTTGTTTATGAATCTTTTTCAATATGTACCGGTCTCATCACAATATATGCTATACACGGAATGCGAAACTGTACTACTATATGAAAATACTGATAAAGAACTAAACATACAAAACGGACCTGATACACAAGGTGTATTTATAGTCCAAGATGACCTGCCCTGAAGGCTATGGGAAACATGTTGACACGTATAATCAGGTGTCATTCTCGTTGTTCCATGTTTCTAGCAGTTTGTGGTGGCAGACGTCATTTTGTTGCGCTTTCTTTAATTGATTTTCGACGCGTGCTGGTAATGAGAAATTTGTTTCAGCGTTCGATATTTTTTTAACGGCATCCTTAAATAACACACAGGCTGCCTGATTATTTTCTCGTGCGAAAACAACGGGAGCATATAAATAAAATTTCACCGCGCGCTGACGGTGGGAAGAGTCTCGAATGGTGGTGCATGTGATCGCAGGGTCATATTAAGGGTTGGAGCGTAGATCTATCACCACAATGTTAATTGGTAAAATCGTAAGATAAATTGTTACATCGAAGATGAAATTATCTCAATCTATTTCTAAATAAAATGTAAGCTGGGTGTATGATAAAATTCTTTTTGTTAAATTTAAGTATTAAAAGATGGTAAAATCTAACACCCCATATTTACCATGATACGACTCATTAGTCTTAACCTATGTAACAGAAAAGAGCGTAAGCCAACAAATTTTGTAAAATTCATCAATGATTTTATTTCGATTGAATAAAAAATAACAATTTAATAAACAACATTCAGTATTTCGAGTCAAACCCTAAATAGTCCTACAAGTTTTATCACAAGTCCAAATGTATTAAATTCAAATTTAATTCCAGTGGCATTCCAAATAAGTTCCAATATTGAATATATCGATGTGCCTGTAATCTCTAACATACTAATGTGTCATGGAGTGTGATGACGTGTTACGTCTTTCTATATATCACAATAATATAAACCAAAATATTCTATCTGAATTCACTATAATTTCAAATCAATAGTTCAGTCTTAGAAAATTATTGAGCAGTTTATAATTCCAATGGATAATTATTTGAATAAATAAATCCACCCAAATAAAAAAATTAACACAATAATAATAATGATTCTACTTCAGATATTACGGCAAGAATGAATAATGTTTCAAGTAAACAACAATATGTAAGTCGCTATGAAAGAGTAAGTATGGATGTCAGTTTTCTCTGTAAAACATTCAAAGTTGTAAACAAGTTTAGGAATTTCAAATTGGAAATCTGACGCCCTAGACCCAAATTAACATGTTTGCCTCCATTGATAATGATTCTAATATTTAATCCAAAGCCATAGAGTAATATTATCTATTTTATTATGTTATGTACAAACCAGTCTTATTGATCATGTACAACATGAGATTGATTTTGGACAAGGTCCAGATTAAAATTTAGATATACATCACATAGTCTTTATAAGCCAACAAATAACTCATATTAAATGTACATAAGGACCACTGCTGCCATTTTGAAATCTATGAAAATTGTTAGGCAGTTGAGTGTTCATACACACTAGAACAGAAAAAAAAACAGTATCTTCCTGTGGGTTGGTGGTTGTACCCATGTTCTACCAAATGTCCTGTATAGTCTATCAACCCACAAAACCGAACCAAACCACAAACACACTGAAATTGTATGACACTTATGAATGGACATGTACATACACCTCGTCGCATCGAGTGTACCATTGTCGAGTACTACAAACCAAATATAAATCTTGAGATTATTGACAATGATATTCATTCTTTCATTTCTCGTTTAAACTGGTATTCACAAGTAGTCAAATCTACAGATCGAAAGTGGGGACATATTAAATTTATAGTTTGGGTTATTAAAATATCCAACGGCATCAAAATACACACTTCGCTTAATGAAATAATAATAATAATAATAATAATAATAATAATAATAATAATAATAATAATAATAAATAACAACAAAAATAGATCAAAATACTAGTGTGTGAAAAGTTAGCATTTCAAAATATTTTATCTGTAAGTTTATGTTTATTTTTTAAAATTTGTTCGTTTGTTTCTATGTTGTTTTTTCAATCCCTATGTTTTAAACTTGTCACGTGATGTGCTCGGTTTCTTTAAATAAAAACTAATGTATGCTCGAACAAAAGTAAACAATAAAATCGTCTGATGATGACTATGTTTAAGCACACGTCCTGAAATATGACCGTAGTCAATGCTCTGTCATTATATTCCTGATTGACAAATACAATACTTATTTTAGGTAAGATAATTGATCATAAACGGGGCATACACGTGTTAGTGACTTAAGTAATAACCATGTTCGAATAACAGACAGAGGTTAGGGTTTCAGTCAAGGACGTATACTTAACATGCACTCGTTGTTATTGATAATAATAATGAAAACAAAAATTAGCGTTCATTTAAATGTTTGATATTTCGATAGCATGCCTCATTCACTTGCTTGTAAATTTTTAGTGTTCTAATATATCACTGTCGTACAAATAATTTTATTCTCAAAATGTTTTCTCCAGTTGATATTTTCAGGATATCATTCTTTGTTTCAATTATTTATAAAGAGTATTCTACAGCACTTTTAGCAAAACTGTCAAATACTGCAGATATTTTAAGCACATTTGAAGCTTAGGGGCCGTCCATAAATGACGTCACGCACTTACGGGGGGGGGGGGGCACACATTTGTGACGATGTGTGACGAGGGGGAGGGGGTGTTTAAGAAATGTGACGTCACATCAAAATGCGAAACTTTAATAAATGTTCCACTTAATTTTTGATTGCTTGCAATTTATTTAATGACGTTTTAAGTAGCTTCACGCGTGTCGGGCATGAGCTCAAATTAATATGGATTCGTCTTCGAATTACCAACACCCCTACTAGCTCCAATAGTAGCTATTTCCAAATAGCATTTTTCCGTTTCCAGTCCGCTGGTGTCGACAAAGCGACGTTGAAATTATCTTTTTCTCGCCAAACGTTTTTAATTATAAACTTTATTTGTGCTATAAAATTAAATTTAAAAAGTTTGATAGAAAAGTAAAGAATTTATAAGTTTGATAGAAGAAAAAACATTGAAAAGGTTGATATTTTTCAGATTTCTGTTATAAAAGATCTTACATTTAAAAAACATAATAATTAAAGTTTATACATATAAAGTTTATATTACAAATAAATTAAAGTTTATAATACACCAATAATAATCTCATTTTTTTCTAAAGAATTGACCGCTACGATGGATAAAAGTAAAATGTTCCAGTGTCTTTTTGAGGCGTGCATACGTGCCGGCATATCGTGCAAAGAGCAGAAAGATTTGCCAAGAACAGGTGGTTCAAAAGTGGAATGGAATAAAAAAAAAATGATGCAGATTTGCAAGTTAAAGTTGATCACTGGTTGCAAGAATTAAAACCTATTCCCGCCAGAAAATAGGATCACTTCTGATGTTTTGGGCTAAACAAGCATCATATGCCGATACAAAAAAAAAACTCCAAAAAAAGTGCATGTGGCAAACCTCGAGAATTCTGTGTTCTACTACAAAGTTTTAAAGTAGTTTTTCAAAGTTATAATTACTTTATTCGATAATTATAGGAGAATTTGAATACAATATTCTGAACATCTGCAGTTTTAACTAGACGACGAATATTTTCAAAAGAATTTAATGCCAATTTCAGCTTTCCAGTGCCTCCTTTTTAATACATGTTTTCTCCGATAATACCAGAGTGCAGCGCCATACAAAATACATACTACAATGACAATAAGTTGATTTGAAACATGTTAATTTTCAAATAAGAAATAACGCTTTTCGGGGGTGGGGAGGGAGCAAAGCTTTGTGACGTCATATTTGAGGGGGTCTGACTTTTTGTGACGACGTGTGACAAGGGTGGGTGGGTGGTCAAAATCGGCCAAATTCGTGTGACGTCATTTATGGATGGCCCCTTACATATTAAATTATATTGTACAAGATTACAAATATATGATTATAATCAGAGAAAGAAAGAAAATCCGAAATCCAAATTATTATTTGATTTTAGTTTTCTATTTAGCACTTGATTACTCTATTATTTTTCATAACACATTTATATGGTGAACAAATTCCTGTTATAGACACCTATCGCCGAGTGACAGTGTACGAAATTAAGCTAAGACATAGAAATCATTTTTCACCAAAACTGCTCTTGTTCGTGTAAGAAAACCGCACATACATCTTGCGTCGGAATCTCTGTCTTCAAACTTATAATATATAATAAAACCGACAAAAATCGCTGTGTCCCTGGAATATGTGAAGGATCAAATATATCCCGTCTCCAAGATTGCTTTAAACAATGGCATGTCGGGAGATTTTGTAGGGTCTTTATTGTAAGATTACTTATTTATTAGACAAGAAACTTTGTGCGAAAAAGATTACCGGTACTCGGAAAATATTGCACTAAAAATATATTATTACTTAAGCATATGGTTTTTAGTGGGGTTTTTTTTGGTTCTGGAATTTAAATTAGACATTAGTCAGAAGCACATAATTAACTTGAATTTGTTTAAGACTTTCTGAAAATGGTCTTGTTTGATGTCGTAATCAAAAATGCAGACGAGTACTGTTTATACTAAAAATTCAAATGAACATGAAAACAATAAATATCGAGCTTGTTTCTTATGTCTTTTTTAAAATGATATTGCAGTCTTTGACCCTGTTTTCAACAATGCAAAGCAACTGCTTCATAACGCAAAATCTTAAATGGTGGAAAAATATTCTGAATTCCTTTTACGAAATTCTTTCAGGAGCCCATTTATTTATGCCAGGAGCTTATTGATTCATGCAGGAAGTCAGCAAAACAAAAGTTAGTTTCCATCTTCCATGTCCTGCCTCATGTCAGCAATTTAGACTGTTTATTAAAATGACGAAACCATGAATGACCTGGAGATGTGACCCAAGGAATATGCCATGAGTTTGATTGTAAAGGCCTAACGCTTTGTTTTTGTGGCGTTTTGCCTTTCCCAAAATTAAATTAGAAACATGTATAATCAAAGTAATTCGGACAAGCCACTGTTTTATGTTAAACATGACTGCAGGCTAACACTATCCCTTACGTAAGTTTGCCATAGCTAGGGTGGGAAGCCCGACCAAGGCCGTCAGAAGTGCAATTATCACCTTGGTGTGGAAGGCGCTTGGGCAGATGAAAGAAGTTGCCAGAAGGAGTGGGCGTGCCTTATCTTCTTGATACGCAGAGTGACAGCCAGGTTGAATTGGTCGCTTAGTCGATTGGACAGGGCCTCAGCACTACCCAATCAGAATCGAGATAGGGACGGGACCCTGATTTGGGCTAAGTACAATATCCTTAAATCTGCCAGCAAGATTTAGTTCGCTATAGTTCGTTAGAGAGATTGTCAGAAGATGGCAACTCCGGTCAGCCATACGTTATTGGCGGGAAAAACCTTAGAACATGATTCTAAGTGTAGCTTCTAAAAGGTCAGTGAGCTTTGTTTGATCTTTGCTGAATGCGACTGCATTTAATTATTATTATTACTAGAATCTTAGTAGGAATAATTATTTTGTGATGTTAATATGTTTGTATATTTTGAAGAATGAGTTCATATTTGTAAAGAATCATATTGCTTGCTAGCCGTCTTAAGAGTTAATATTATTATAATTCGCTATGTGGTTATTTTTTAGTAGACTAGCACATTGTCCATGCAATATAGATTTTGCCACTGCTGAAATGAATGGTATCTTTGAAATGGTTGCAGTG
The DNA here is from genome assembly GCA_029339505.1 of Unio delphinus. NCBI lineage: Eukaryota > Metazoa > Mollusca > Bivalvia > Unionida > Unionidae > Unio > Unio delphinus. The sequence goes on from JAQISU010000008.1 coordinate 18,498,782, forward strand.
TGAGAAATTAGTAATATGAATATTTGAATATTTGTGTACGCTTTTGGGAGTGTAGTGTACAGATATGCGTCTGGTTGTTGGAATATTGTAAGTACAATGAGATTAAATATATATTTGGATATACTGATGTGATACAATGTATTGATGTATGTATGATATCGTGTTATTACATCATTGTTTACCCTGTAAGAGTGTGTGGGAATTTTGATGTGTATGTATGCGTGACCTAAAAAGTAATAGCCTTATCTAATGGTTAATTGATGATTTAGTGTGAGTTGAGATTCAATAAACCCTATGTTAACGCCTTGTGGTTTTCACAGGAAGCTTCCAGGGACAGACCAGTGATAGTGGTCTCAGTGTCTCCGATAGAGAGACGGAAGGAAGAGAACGAAGGAGAGGAGTCGGGAGAGGAAGCTTCGAGGGACAGACCAGGGAAAGTGGTCACAATAGTCTCTGATAGAGAGACGGAAGAAAGGAGAAGGAAAGAGAGAAGTCGGGAGAGGGGAAGGCCAGGAGGAGTGGGAGGATCGAATAAAGAGATGAGTAGAACCAAAGGCCAGGGGAAATTGAACTCATACTGAAAATCACGAGATGAAGTAGGCTATCACTGGGAGGACGAGTGATCGAGTTTAGTTTATCAATTAAAATTATCACCTTTATTAAATTGTTTTATTTAAATTCATCTTCGTGTTCTATATAATTTAACCGTCGGCAGTACTGACTGGGGGCTCAAAGCTATACATCTATTCCGGCAGTAATTTAATTTAACTTTATAACTTCACCAACCAGGGTGGAGCTTCCATAATATTTTAATTAATATATTAGAAGAATCCCACCCCAATCTTTGCAAACGCTATATTTTCATTCATTAAAAGGCAGAATATTTTTAACGCATTGTTCTCTCTTAGAAAAAAAAACACAGTAGGTTTCTACTGACTGTACATATACGTAACAAGTATTGTTATGTACAATTAAAAAAGTCCCATTTTAAAAGTATAGCCATGTACAACACAAAGAGCTCCCTTTTACCAAGTGTGTTCATGAACAATGCTAAAAGTCACCTTTTAACAAGTATGGCCAGGTACAATGCTAAAAGTTTCCTTTTAACAAGTATGGTCATGTACAATGTGAAAAGTCCCCTTTTAACAAATATGGCCATGTACAATGCGAAAAGTCCCCTTTTAACAAGTATGGCCATGTACAATGCGAAAAGTCCCCTTTGAAATGGTTCAGATGAAATATTTATTTGAAAATACTACAGCCCTGTTCTTATATAGTTGGTGCGGATATTTCCACAAGAGGACTTTCTCTCTCTCTCTCTCTCTCTCTCTCTCTCTCTCTCTCTCTCTCTCTCTCTCTCTCTCTCACACACACACACACACACACACGGATTTTGGTTTTATCGGTTATTTTTCTTGCCTGATATGCTTTAGTATAATAATTTATTTTACGTTTTGCTGTGTTCTTTAATCTGTTATTAAACTTTTCGTTTCCTTCTTACAAGGGAGAAACAAATCTCTGTAGGTGTACAGAGATTTTGCACTTTTTGCTTCGTTTAAACATTTGCCTAATTGAAGTCTTTTAGCCCAAGAAGGTCTACTCTGAATGATGTGCCACAAACATCTGCACAGATCACACCTATATAATAATTTGTATAATAATTTATTGCTAGGCTCTGTCCGTCTGTCTGTAGGTACCGATGTGCTTTTTAGTATACTCACGTAGACACATTCAGTTTAATAAACATATTTGTATACCTCTGACCCGATTAGAAATCCAGTTTTTGTCCCAATTTTGTTTCATATTATGGGACATTTATGAATTAGACTTCAATTATTTGCATGATTCAGTTTTAAAAAGACATTTGACGTAAACTAATGAAATGTAATAATCATGTTTGTATGTAATTAGAACCTTGTAATTATGGTTGTAAAAATAACTAGACGGAAACTTTAAAAGTGGATAGGCAAGTTTCTAGCTAACTTGATTATAACTGTTCTCGCCGTGTGTGATATTGATTATTAACGTAGCTTTATCAATTTTTAGTCATATCGCTACGATGTCTGCAGTGTGACAGTTTATAGTGATGTCTAGCACTGGGTCATCATCATGCAGACATGTAGAATGATGTCCCACCCTGTCACATTATCCTGATACCGGGCCAATCAATCCTAACATTAACCTCTTAATGTCGACAAGCGAGGTAGTTGTTAGTACCATTTTTATAAGCATTTGGTATGACTCTGTTGGGTTCGAACCCGCGACCTTCTGCATCAAAGCCGGGAAGCTCTAACCACTAGGTCACCAGAGCGGTTTAAATCTGTTCTGGCATTACATCTTCTAAATCTATTTTAAATAGCGTTTTACATTTGTTTGCTTGAGTTCTTTTTTTACTAAGACGTATTTTTAGTGTGTTATTGGCATTTGTTTTAAAAAGCGAAATCTAGCTTGCTTTTTAGTAGTTTTTTTTAGCCATTTAAATGCTTTATAGATGAAAAAAACACAGAACAGCAATCGATGAAAAAAAATCTTCCCGGCATTTATTTTAATTGGAAAGATTGGTGACGATTTTTCTCCAGAATACTACTGATTATCTATTAGAGAGCATACAATATACACACTTATAAGTCGACAAATATAAAATATATTCATTTATAAGTCGACAGTATTAAACAAACACACTTATAAGTCGAACCCAACCAAAAAAAAAAAAGAATTCAGATCGCGATCTAGAGTTGCATAGTGTACCGCAGATCAGGGTCTATATTGTTTGTTTTTCTATTTACTCATAACAAACTGGGTAAACCCAAACTGCACAGACAGTTGACCTGGATATAGTTTATTGTTTATATTTGAACTAGATTTATAAGCCAGTACAAACGGTAATATAACGTAACATGGACGTAAATGGTAATTTTTCGTCTCTATTTTGTTTTTAACGGTTTTTAAGCACCGTTGACCTGAATAAAGTATATGAGCACTTGATAGCTAAGGCCAAGTACGATTCAAATTTTGAAACTTAAAACCGAATTCCATAAAGAAGTCCATAATTGGTCCAGTTTAGCCTGTGTAAATTGATCAATTAGTACAAAGTATGAAAACAAAACGTTCTTGACATATTTTTAAAGAATGCAAAATATTTGTTGTCATGTGCACAATAATTTCAAAGAATGCAAAATGGGATTTATGTTCTTATACAGAGTACTAAGATTGGTAATCCTACAATTACAAACGTGGGTCGTACACATATGCAAACTAGCGAGTAACCTAACACCCCGATGTTTCGAAGTCGAATATTTTCCTCAAATGCCCTTTTTCGCAATCACAGTACAATCTATAACGTCCTCAAAATATCTTTTTTCCCACTGACAAATACGTTTAGATAGCTTATGAGTCTTCCCTGCGACCATTGGCTTATGAATCTGCCCTGCTACCATTAGCTTATGAGTCTGTCCTGCGACCGTTGGCTAATGAGTCTGCCTTGCGACCATTGGCTTATGAGTCTGCCCTGCGACCATTGGCTTATGAATCTGCCCTGCGACCGTTAGCTTATGAGTCTGCCCTGTAACCGTTGGCTAATGAGTCTGCCTTGCGACCATTGGCTTATGAATCTGCCCTGCTACCATTAGCTTATGAGTCTGCCCTGCGACCGTTGGCTAATGAGTCTGCCTTGCGACCATTGGCTTATCAGTCTGCCCTGCGACCATTGGTTTATGAATCTGCCCTGCGACCGTTAGCTTATGAGTCTGCCCTGTAACCGTTGGCTAATGAGTCTGCCTTGCGACCATTGGCTTATGAGTCTGCCCTGCTGCCATTGGTTTGTGAATCTTGCATGCTAATCACTGAAGCACTTCTACTCCAAACAAGAATATGTTATTTAATAAGTTGTCGTATTCATTCGTTGCCGTTGTCACCATTTCTCATCTATTAGCAGACACACATATTAAATGTTATCGCCTTTTTGCTAAGTTATTAACCAAAATTCTTTGCAGGCGAGACACAGCCGCTTCCCTCCACCCCACCCCCAATATGCAGCAATATTATTTGAGCAAACTTCCTCTTCAAACATATTTGTATTCACTTTAATTTTGTGGAAAGCAAATTAAATACAATTTCTTATTTAGAAAATGCTGAGACCGGGGAGAGAACATGAGTGTCTAGAGATGCAAGCTTGCCTGGTTCTGATTTTGCCTCGGTTATAGTAACCAACTGTTCTAACAGTGTAATCAATTGCTGCTGTTATTGCTGGTAGTAGTAGTAGTAGTAGTAGCTGGTCGTTGATATCGTTGTTGTGGTTATTATCATCATCATAAATTATTTTCTCCCCATAGTTAGTTTATGAAGATACATATAATGCGGCACCGTCAATAATATTTACAGCGTTTTGCAAGAAAAAGGTCCAAAGTGTTAAGTCTCAGAAGATCAGACAAAATGCATCGCAAAAGACATTATTATTATTATTATTATTATTATTAGTAGTAGTAGTAGTAGTAGTAGTAGTAGTAGTAGTAGTAGTACTAGTAGTAGTGGTGGTGGTGGTGGTGGTGGTGGTGGTGGTAGTAGTAGTAGTAGTAGTAGTTCTTCAAAACTTCATGTACATGTATTTTTCGCCGACGTGTGTATTGACACATGACATAATTATCATATCATCATAATTTAACAGATCACATTATCCTAAATAAACTGGACTTTTGCCAGCCTTTAGTATAACTGTTAATTGATTCCCATGGCGCAAAAGTAAATATTCATCTATGGGTAATGGTAGGTATACCATAAAAAAGAATTATTGCTTTTTAAATTGCCCACAAAATTTCTATCCTGTTTGAGAATGAAGATTTATTTGATTACCTTCAGAACTTCGCTTGCACATGTTAAGTCTGTTTTTATTCTAAAATTCAAATGACGTTTATTTAGGTAATTGCGATTCATTTAGCTGCCGTACGATAGAGAGCCCTATTGTACACTAAATGTAAATATACCATATACTGGTATTTGGACACCACACGATTCCATTGTAACAGAGTGGTCTGATAGGTAGGTATTTGGGTATATCTCAAAGTGCTCACAAAAAAAAAAGGACATGAAGTGTTGTAAAAGTGGATGCAAAATCATATGAAAATAGTTCAAATGCATTTAGTTTTGTTCTTTGGATCGCCAGTGAAACAGAGAGTTCTTTGTGATATTTGGTTACGATATTGAATATACATACATTTATATAACTGAAATAACAAAACAAATCTATATACAAACCAAACGATTCTTGGTCTCTTGTGACTCGTGCGATTTTGATCGAATAAAACAATAGTACAACACGCTAACGTTGCCTATAGTCCTCTTGTAATTTATCAAGAAATAATAATAATAATAATAATAATAATAATAATAATAATAATAATAATAACAAGGACTTTGTATAGCGCATAATCTTTAGAAGTTCTAAGCGCTTTACAACATCTGTAATGTTATGACTACACTACAGAAAAAAAAACAATAAACCTCCATGAAATTTGAAAACATAAAACATGCGGAAAACACATAAGGTTAACATGACATTATTAGGTCTTTAAGTTTGTTCATGTAGCCAAGAAAGGTGAGTTTTAAGAGCACTCTTAAACGGGATCACTGTGTCTTTGTGTCTAATTTCAATGGGCAATTCGTTCCACATCACCGGGCCTTGGTATGCAAAAGAATGTTGTCCATATGCCTTCATTTTTACAGTGGGAACAATGAGTATACGGTTGTCAGAAGAGTATCATAAGTATCTTGCTGGTGTGTACAAATGGGTGAGGCTGGATAGGTATGCTGGACTGGAGTCTGTCAGTGAAATGTAGCACAGAGAACAAATTTTGTGTTTGATTCTGGATCGAATGGATAGCCAGTGTGGGACACAGAGCAGTGGTGATGTGTGCTCTGATCGAGGTACTCTAAGGATGATCCGAGAAGCTGTGTTTTGAACATTTTGAAGTTTCTGGAATATATATTGTGACGAAACAGACATAATTGAGTGACAATAGTCCAATCTTGAAAGTACTAATGAACACACAGGTGTTTTAGTGGCATCAACTAAAAGATATTTGCAAATGGAGCTGATGCATCTCAGCTCAAGATATGCAGCCTTGCAGATGTTCATGCCATGTTGGCGGAATGTGAGAGTACTGTCTAGAGTAACACCTAGGTTTCGTACTGACTGTGAATTAAAATGTTGGTGCTGCTGATATTATTGTCTGAGGTAAAGGTTGTGAATGAGAAAGTCTTTGTGCTATGATAAGAATAGCCTCAGTTTTATCATCAGTCATCTGCAGCTTGTTATATGTTATCTATGATTTCACATCAGAAATGCACCACTCTACTAATTGAATGGTATCATCAACTTCAGTTGGGTGGCTAGACTTGTATATTTGGGTGTCATCAGCGTGCAATTGGCGAGACACTGTGTGATGATCTATGACACTCGAGAGCGGCTGAGTGTATAGAATGAAGAGAACAGGTACACGAACAGACCCCTGTGGAACACCACAACATAGATCAACTGGGCTGGACTTTATTTTATTTGCATCCACAATTTGTGTCCTAATGACTAAGTAGGACTTGAACCACTGTAATGATGTATTATGAATGCCAAATTTATGCTGGAGACGGTGAAGTAATATATCATGGTCTATTGTGTCAAATGCTGCAATAAAACCAAGAAGAGTGAGGACTGTAATCCTTCCACTATCCAAAGCAGAGAGAATGTCATTAAATACTTTTAGAAGAGTACTGTCGCAAAGGCGATATGCTGACTGTACATTGGTATAAACAAATGTTTGAATTCAAATGAGATACAAGTTGGGTTAGAACAACTCGTTCTAAGATTTAAAAAAAAATATAAACGGGAGATTAGAAACTGGGCGGTAGTTCTTTAAATCGTTATGGTCAAGTGATGGTTTCTTCAACAGAGCTTTTGCGACGACAATTTTGTAAAATGATGGGAATTCACCCGATGAGAGAGAGAGAGAGAGAGAGAGAGAGAGAGAGAGAGAGAGAGAGAGAGATTAATAACATCAGTTAGTGAAGGCAATATTGGGTCTAAGCAGTCAAGCAGCAGTAATTTCAGAATTGGATCAAGTTCACACGACTTTAATGCACTCTTCATCATGATTATCCGTACTAAATCCATAGAGCCAGGTTAAAATGTTCCTACTGGTTGTCGCCGAAATTCTGTATCATAACTATATGGTGAAGAGTCAGTTGAAACTGTTTTGTCAAGCAAATCTCTAATGGTTTGTACTTTGTCACGGAAGAAATTTGCAAATTGGTCCGGAACGTCTTCTGGAGAGAAAGTAGTTGGATGTGGTGTACATTTGTTCCTTGACATTTTTTTGTTAGTTATATCGAAGAGCTCTTTGCAGCTGGAACTCACCGTGATCTTAGTACTGTAGTGGGATAATTTGGCTAAACGGACTATGTTTGTGACGTTCTTCTAAGCGGCTTGATAGATTTGTTTATGAATAGTGAGTCTGGTGGAAAGCCAAAGCCTCTATGCTTTTCGGCGATGTCTTCTAGCAGTGTGAAGCCGGTCCCTAACACTGCTATACCACGGAGAACACTTTTTATTATTATTGATACTCTATATTTGGTGGCTGGGATATGTTTTTCAGCAGTTTAGCATGCATTTACCGAGTTGCTCTGCTGTAGGATGTAAGTTGTTAGGTTTTCTTGGATGTCATGGATTAATTTGGTTATATTTATCGTACGGAGGTTTCCCTTGTTAGCAAATAAAGGTGGAGGGTTAGGGACTGATACATCGAGATGGCATATAATGCAGAGGTGATCTGATGCAAGTTTCTGGGATACAATGTTGGATTGCAGAATATTATCATTAGGTGTATGTAAAAACCAGCTAAAATGTTACCATGTTTATGCGTGGGTTGGTTAACTGACTGTTTAAGGTTGAAAACATGAATGGAATCTAGGAGTTTTGACGTGTATGGGTTTCCAGGACAGTCAAAGTGAAAGTTAAAATTTCCATGAATAATTAGGTTGCCACCTATCGAATTTCCATACTCCAGAAGATTCGGAAACTGCTTTAAAAAGAAAAATTCAGTCAGCTTATTTTTTTTCTACTAGGAGGAGGGCGGTAGAGACAGAAGAAATGGACTGACCTTTGTTCCAGCGTAAGTGTTGTTTGGACTAGTTCAAACGATGTGTGGCAGAAATTGAAGGTTGTGTTGTACTCAATATATTTTATCATGGAATTGTTTGTGATGACGGCAATTCCACCTCCGCGAGAGTCATGGGGGATGGGAGACGACTTGATGGAGTTATCGGTGGGTTTTAAATCCGCGCACTTGGGCTCTATCGCCTGATGTTTTTAGCCATGTTTCTGTCAGGAAGTAGACGTCGATATTCTGGTCGATAAAATTAACTATTTCCGCGCGCCTTTCCGGTGATCCTACTGATTGGGCATTGAAAACTACAGTATAAAATGCACTGCGAAGATGGTCTTCAAATTATTGAATCTTTGGCCTAAATGCAGACTTATCATCCAAACAATAAGACTTTAAATAAAGAATGACAACACTTTTCCTATGTTCCGATTGCTCAGGTGGTCTGAGTGATTATGCCATCTGCATCGGATGCAGAAGGTCGCGGGATAGATCCCCGGCCGAGTCATACCAAATATTTTTTTTTTTAAATAGAAAATGGTGCTCGCAGCTGCTCTCGCTAGGCGATCGGCATTATCTGGTTAGTATTAGGACTGGTCGGTCTGGTGTCGGGATAATGTGACTGGGTTGGAAACCATGTCACATGTCTGTAGGATGATGCCTCAAAGCTAGACATCTAAACGGCCACACTACATACATAGTAACAAAATGACTGAGACATGTCTAAAAGCTACTTTAAAAATCCAAATCTAATCCAACTTCCAATCTTCAACAACCTGTCAGTCATTTTTTTAAAATTAAAATGGCTTGCTAGACAATCTTATTCCGGCTTGTTCGTGAAGCGTTATAAAATATTACCCGCCTGTGCTAAGGTTGGTCGAAGGGAACATCTGTAACCGTAATGGTTAGATACCATGTAATTTTACACTATATGCGGCGTATACATTCTGTTAATTATTTTTCACCCACATTATTCCAAATTTTCTTTATTAGTCTAAAAACAGATAACATTTTGAACAAAAGCCAGTTTAATGCAAATACACTCATTGTAGTTTTATTCGTTTGCTGTCCTATTATGAGAATATAGGCGTATTGTAATTGTCGATGCAAACTCCCAATTGCAAACTGTTTAAATTAAATATTTTCCAATCTGCTATTCAAAAGAACAATCATAAATCCATCATCATCTCTCTCTCTCTCTCTCTCTCTCTCTCTCTCTCTCTCTCTCTCTCTCTCTCTCTCTCTCATTGGCATGTTTTGTTTACAGTTCAAAACCATATCCAGCTGACCATGTGATACAAATAAAGACCATTGTCATGATGGCAGAACCTTTGCACAACTCCTTTTGAGCAGTATTGGGGGAGGGCAGGGCAGTAAAATAACTGTTTAAGAAAACTACAACACTATGGACCCTAATCACGTACCTGTGCTTTTTATTAGTCCTGATATGTATAATGGACGCAAAATAAAATGCGGAACGTATTGGCTAAAATCAGAACCGAGTTTAGCAAATATAATTAGACCTTATCCAAATAAGGCTTTGCAAATATTCTTTGTCAAAAACATTTTTCATTTTTATCTGATAGAAACGCAGCTGTAACAAAGCGTGCTCAGAGCTACTACCTTTAACTTTTCAGCATGGTCCCATTCTTTCCATTGACGGATCAACCATTATTATATATCATCCTAAGGCAAAGCACGTTATTTACAATGCCTCAGCAGTAAATAACTACTTTACTTGATGCGAGCTGAAAGACCGCGCCGCCTTTCTATCTTAAATGATCATGAACTTAAGTCGCGAATCAGAGACTTTGTCAATTTTTAAAACTAAATCCATAACCAAGCCTATTACCAATGAAGTTTTTTTTTTATGTATTCAAAAATTATCATTAGTGTAAATTACCAATAAAACACATGTACATTTGTCTGCAGAACTAATTATTTCGTCACGATTTGTCCACTGGGGGAATCGTATAAAACTCGTTCATATTTTAAAATGATTTTGTTTATTACTCGTTTTTCCCTGATAGTAATTAAGGGCAGTTGATATCGTTTGATTGATCCAATATTTCCCCATGACACAAAATAACAAATAAAACCACTTCTACTGAAGAAAATGTTTCAAATAATACATGATAGTACAGGCAATACTGTTATGTATGTTTGATTTATACCATATGCTGTGCCTTTGTCTGTGACTGATGGTAGCATTTTGGCCTAACTGGCGTATGTTATGTCTACTTGCGTTTTCTAGTACTTGTAAGCGATAAACATGATGCTTTCTAAATTGAAATTTTAAATCATTAATTCCTATCTTAAAATCAGTCTTTAGAATCATTAACTGTTGTGTTCAGTTATAATTTGAGAGGAATTATTATTCAAATTATAAATTGGAATTACAAGGTACCCATTGACGTTTTCGGCAAAAAAGAAACTACATTGCGAATATTGAAGACTTACTCAAAGACATTCTGGACAATATATATGGCATATCGGCACATTTAATACTATTGGTACAGCAGCATATTAAAGACTATTTGAATTCATTTGAAGGTTTCCATCATTTTCGACTTGTGATAAAACATTTAGGATTATTAGAGATGTAATTCACAATACAGTACGTTCATTGTTGATTGTTGCTATCAAATCGTAGCAATAATCTACTGACATTGTCATATTTACGTTGGCCATATATTGACTAAGCAGCTGAAAATTAAAAATCTGATCATTTGCTGGTCTCAAAATTAGATGATTTTTTTATTCTATGGCGTAAAGCAAAGCAAATCATGATTGATACTTTTACACAAAATATCAACAATATTAATGCTATTTTTTGCATTTGTTGTAAGCGTTACTGTGGGATTGGACCCATTTTTCAACACATCGTATGCTATCATTGGCGGCCAGTATATTTGATAGAAGAAGAATTCACGAACACCCTGGACTAACCACTGACACATGAGAAGTAACTGGCAATAATTCGTACATAGCCACATTGTCTAAGCCCAAGACTAAAGCCAATTTTCACTTATTACAGTATACTATTCTTATACTTGTTAAGGTGTTTTTCCCTGTTGTTTTGTTTGCGCAAATCGCTACTATAATTGCCAACCTAAAGATAAATGTATTTGTAACAACAGATACATATTAAACTCAAATGTATATGTATCAATTGATCCATTACACGGAAATGTATTCTTCTCCATAAATATTTGTAAACTGCATTTTTAATAGCAGAAATTTGAGTTCTAATTTTTTTAGTACATGATGGATATCGTCTTGAAAATATTTCATCACTTGCGCTTGGAAATCGAAAGAAAATGTTAACGCTGAAAATTTTTCCAAAAATTCAAATGGACATATCCTAAGTCTGTGATCATCACTTAATGAGATGCTTCTTCTCTTATTCCTCCTCTCATAATTTAGTTTTTTACTTCTATTTTTTTTCAGTCTAATCTGATCGGAAAAAAATTCTCTCTTCCTACGCGTGCCGATTCCATATATTGCCAGAATACACGTTATTTCTGATGGCATCAAACTGGAAAAAAAAAGAAACAAAATCAAGACAGTTATATTCCAAATACTCTTATTTCTAAAAGGTCTAGTTCACAATCATGTCTTGAAAGCAATATTTATATATTTATTGGGTCAAGAAATTAACAACATTCAGAGGTCGCGTGTTTGAACCCAGCCCGTCATGCCACTGACTTATAAAAATGATACTAACAGCTGCCTAGTTAGGCACTCAGCATTAAGAGGTTAGTATTAGGACTGCTTGGTCTGGTTCATGATAATTTGACTTAGTGGTAGGACACGATGCTACAGGTCTGCAGCATGATGCCCCAGAGCTAGACATCAATATAAACTGCCACACTGCAGACCTTGTAGCGATATGACTGAAAAATTGTAAAGCTAGGTTAAAATACAAATATCACACACACACACACACACACACACACACACACACACACATCTGATTTTTTTAAATGCATAATTAGGAACGATTCACTTCGAAAGGTTCTATAACACTTTTTGATTCCGTAAATCCTATTCCTATTAAAATTATAAGGCACTTAGTAGCTTATCTGGGTCTTTTATTATCAGGCACTTTGTATTTTTTTAGTCAAAAAACAGGTCTTCTTTAAATGAAAATGTGCTTATTCAGGAAGTCGAGTTCGGATTTTTTAATTTTCATCTCCTTGTGTAAATTTGTCATCAGACATAGTCTTAAGACAAATGGTACTAACAGCAGCCTTGCTTGGCGCTCATCATTAAGATGTTAGTGTTAGGACTGGTCGGCCTGGTGACAGGATAATGTGACTGGGTGGGACATCATGGTACATGTCTGCGACATGATGCCCCATTGCTAGACATCACTAGACATCGTAGCGATATGACTGAAAAAATGTTAAAGCTACGTTAAAAATCCTAATCAAACAAGCAAACGAAAATATATTGTTGTTGTTTTTGTTGGTGCTGTTGTTGTTGTTGTTGTTATTATTATTATTATTATTATTATTATTATTATTATTATTATTATTATTTCACTATATCCTATGGATAATTGTATTTTGGACTTGACTTCGTCCTTCTCCAAATTAAATTCATCTTCAACTTGAAATGAATCATTGGTTTTCTAAAGTCTGTAGACAATGAATGCTACTCGAATTATTATATTTGCTTGCGTCAAGAACATTGGGTTAACCGTACGATTTATAATAATTTTAGTACTATAATTTCAAATCATAAATAAGATTTTATCTTGGAAACATTTTGAACCTTCTTGAACGAAAATGACTATTAGATAATATTTTTTTGTGCTTTTTTGTGGTTTGTTTTCTTCTTTTTTCTTCTTCTTAGGAAATGCTAATTGTGAACTGTGGTCAAGTACAGGTCAAGGACTATATGACTTTTTTTTTGTATTTTGTTGTTGTTTTTTTGTTGTTGTTGTTGTTGAAGAAATCATCAGACCCTGACATAGAATCATTCCTGTAATCATTCAGGTTATAATTTATTTATTTGAATTATTTGTTAACTGGAAATACAAAGTATTTATCAAACATAACATTCTAGGAAATATAAACTTTAATTTATAGTGACATTTCAGTATTAGGATATATTCTTGGATTTTATTAATGTGATCCAACAAAATGCCGTTGGCACATCACTACGTCACACGTCACCATATATATATTTTCCCGTGTTCTTCCTCTATCATTAATACTGGCCGCCATGTAAAGCCTATCGTGTGCTGAAAAGTGGCGCTAAACACTACAACAACAACAACAACAAGAACAACAACAACAATTGTATGTGTTGTGTAATCATGATTGCTCCACGTTTCTGACGCTCAGGTTCGTTCTGTCGCAAGAGAACCACGTTAACTCAGTGGATGAGCATTGGATGCGCAATGCATTATTAACGGGTTTCATATCAGTCAGTCAGCTAGTTCCAGTTGTGTCTTATAAAAAGGCAATTGGTTCTCGTTTCAACGGAATTATATAATTAAAAGAGGGTAAAATCTAACACCTCCATCTTTACCATGTTACGAATATATGGTCTTAACATAAGGGATAGAAGAGAGTGAAAGCCAACCAGTTTTGTGAAATTTTCTTGTTGTCCCTAATCAGGTACACAGTAAACTTGATTTTGCAATCAGTAAAGTACAAAATGTAAATGCGTATTGCATATAATCAGTGCGAAAAACCAACAAATAATACAAAAATAAATATACATAAATTTTTATAGGTAACTAGGAGGTTATATGACGATGTAGATGATCGGATAGGTTAATAAGTAGGTAAGATCAAGGTAGGTTGGTTTAAAAAAATGTTGGTAAATTAAAAATAAATAATTATTTGTCTGAGTACACAGTAGTGGAACAAGAAATTATAACTCCCCTTTCCAGGCAAAATTTAATTACGGACTCCATCCGAATACAAAAGAAACTTATTTTGATGGGACTTTGAGGTTCTCACGCCCAAACCCCCTTTGAGGGTCGTTTGGGCGGTTGCTACGCCACTGTATGTACACTATACGTTTGTGGATATTTGACAATATACTTTATTATTGGTTGGTGGTTTTTTCAAAGCATGTTTGGGAAGTTAAAGACAATATAGATTTGGTGACATATTAAGTATCTATATAAACTAGTAATGCAAATGGGTAAAATTTCATGTAAGATACTATCAGTTATTGACAGTTAGTCTATACTGACAATTTATACAGGTTGTCTTTAAGTAAAGTAAATAATGTACAGAGCAGTCAGAAGTGAACATAAAGGTAGATCCGATTATCAATTTTAAGAATGCCTTTCACCATTAAAACTTTGAACAACCAACATCAGTTTATGGCATGATCTTTATCTGGGAATCGATATTGGAATGACGTCAAAAGTAGCTTCTCAATGGAAATAACAGAACACAAGTTATTATTAAATGTGATTGTTTGTATTGTACAATAAATAGTCTCGTGCAAACTGATCGTTTGATAGTACTGAAAGAACGGCATTCTTTTTTAAATTTAGACGTGTGAAAGACAGCGTAATATTACAACCATCCCGTTTCAATGGAGTGCTTATTGATTATTAAATGATTTTGTAAGGATCTGAATGCATTGTTGATCTTCTCATGGATATCCAAAACACTAAAATAATGTTTGTTTATGGTGGCCTTAGCGAATTTCGTATTTTATCGATGCACTTTAGAGATATCGCATACCGAATAATTTACTCAACCAGATAAAAGTGCGGACCTTGTGTTACAAGTCAGAAGGTACATTGAAGATTGTTTGAACGACAGAATAATTACCACCAGATGGATAATTGTGCAATGCGTAAAGGAGTGGTAGTATAATGGTTTCAGTTCAACTTCTACAAAGACGTCTTTGAACATACAAACTTTGCACTTAGGGGATCCAAGTACTATTAATATGTATATATATATATAAATATAAGAGCAAAGATAATAGATCCGAAGGTCGTTATTCCTCGTGCATGGAGACTATCTTGCATGGATTAGTATATATCATAGAAGGATGCGCATTTCCTTTTGTACGAATTGATACTAACGTTATTACTACTGATGTGACTTTTTTTTGCTTTCATTTACCTACTGCATTTTGTATATATATATATATATATATATATATATATATATATATATATATATATATATAGAGAGAGAGAGAGAGAGAGAGAGAGAGAGAGAGAGAGAGAGAGAGAGATGTCAAACAGTGGAATGCATATTCATATAATTTTCAAAAAACTATATCTGGTAAGCACCATAATGTTCAGTGATATGAACATCGCACGTATACCTATTTGATCAATAGTCTACATTATATAGAAATGTATTATCTTCTAGAAACTTGTTTGTTTGATGTATCTTGTATAAATAGCATAGGCATAAGGCGAAAAATAGGATTATGCACTCAGTTGTCCTCAATACTTTATAAATTTTCAGTTGTCTTGAATCCTGTATACCTGTCAATCGTCTTCAATACTATATCCCACGTATGTCATCGTCAATATTGTATACCAATCAATCATGTTGAAGTGGGTATGTGAGAAAGCTTGCCAGTAGTTTCTCGTAGGTCGATGGTTCTTGGGGTCTTCCCAGGTTCTTGCTCCACCATGATAACTGGCCGCCATGCATAGCATATCGTGTGCTGAAAAATGGCGTTAAACCAAATACCAACAACAATCATCTTGAATACTGTATGACAATGGACGCTCACCAGTTATTGTATACTTTTGAATCCTGTATACCTGTCAATCGTCTTCAATACTATATCCCACGTATGTCATCGTCAATATTGTATACCAATCAATCATCTTGAAGTGGGTATGTAAGAAAGCTTGCCAGTAGCTTCTCGTAGGTCGATGGTTCTTGGGGTCTTCCCAGGTTCTTGCTCCACCATGATAACTGGCCGCCATGCATAGCATATCGTGTGCTGAAAAATGGCGTTAAACCAAATACCAACAACACTCATCTTGAATACTGTATGACAATGGGCGCTCACCAGTTATTGTATACTTTTGAGAGATTGACGTATACGTATATGAGATGCCGTTGTTTACATTTGAAACATGCACAGCTGAGAGAATGTTGGCATACCTCTATGCTACTTTGATGTAGTTTACCTCAGAAGTATAGGAAGTGAAAATGACCGAGTGGATCCAGCAGCTTTTTGAAAGGTGCACATTTGGAATAATGCCAGGCTCTATACTCTATAGTCCACAATACACACATCAATCATACATCAACATAACAAGTATTAAAGGTTCTTTAAACATTACCTAAGATATACAATGTCTTTTTTTAAATAGCCAGTACAAATAGTGAGGAAACTTGGGGGAAATTCTTTCTTTCTTCAAATTGTAACCCTATGCAAAGTACGAAATTAAAGAGTGCAACCATACTAGTCCGTTAACTTGAATACTGCATACTAGGTCTGTCATCTTAATTACTGCATACTAGGTATGTCATCTTGAATACTGTATACTAGGTATGTCATCTTGAATACTGTATACTAGGTATGTCATCTTCAATACTGTATACTAGGTCTGTCATCTTCAATACTGTATACTAGGTCTGTCATCTTGAACACTGTATACTTGGTCTGTCATCTTCAATACTTTATACTAGGTTTGTCATCTTGAATATTGCGCACCGGGTCTGTCATCTTGAATACTGTATACCAGGTCAGTCACCTTACATACTTTATACCAGGTATGACTTGAATACTGTATATCATGTCAGTCATTTTGAATACTATATACTGGGTCTATCATCTTGAATACTGTATACTAGGTCTGACATCTTGAATATTGTATACCAGGTCAGTTACCTTGACTACCGTATACCAGGTATGACTTCTTGAATACTGTATATCAGGTCAGTCATCTTGAATATTGTTGACCAGTCATTTCGAATTGTGTATACCGGGTATGTTATCTTGAATAATGTATACCAGTCAGTCATTTTGAGTACTGTATACCGAATCTGTCATCTTGAATATTGTATACAAATTAATCATCTTGTATAGTTTTGACCAGTCATTTCGAATAGTTTATACCAGGTATGTTAGCTTGAATACTGTATACTAGGTCTCTCATCATGAATACTATATTCCAGGTATGTCATCTTGAATACTGTATACAAGCAGTCATCTTGAATACTGTATACTAGGTCTGTCATCTTGAATACTGTATACTAGGTATGTCATCTTGATTACTGTATACCAGGTATGTCATCTTCAATACTGTATACTAGGTCTGTCGTCTTGAATACTGTATACTAGGCATGTCATCTTAAATACTGTACACTAGGTAAGTCATCTTCAATACTGTATACTAGGTTTGTCATCTTGAATACTGTGCACCGGGTCTGTCATCTTGAATACTGTATACCAGGTCAGTCACCTTACATACTTTATACCAGGTCTGACTTCTTGAATACTGTATACAAGTCAGTCATCTTGAATACTGTATACTAGGTATGTCATCTTCAATACTGTATACTAGGTCTGTCATCTTGAATACTGTGCACCGGGTCTGTCATCTTGAATACTGTATACCAGGTCAGTCATCTTGAATATTGTATACCAGGTTAGTTACCTTGAATAATGTATTCCAAATATGACTTCTTGAATATTGTACATCAGGTCAGTCATCTTGAACACTGCATACCGCATCAGTCATCTTTAATACCGTATACCGGGTCTGTCATCTTGAATATTGTATACAAGGTCTGATAATCTTTAATATAGTATACTGGGTTTGTCATCATAAATACTGTATATCAGTCAGTCATCTTGAGTACTGTATACCGCATCAGTCATCTTGAATAATGTATACCGAATCTGTCATCTTGAATATGTTATACAAATTATTCATCTTGTATACTGTTGACCAGTCATTTCGAATAGTGTATACCAAGTATGTTAGCTTGAATACTGTATACTAGGTCTCTCATCTTGAATACTATATTTCCGGTCTGCCATCTTGAATAATGTTTACAAGTCAGTCATCTTGAATACTGTATACCAGGTTAGTCGTCTTGAATACTCTTTACCATGACAGCATGATGGCCAATGCTAGAGATCACAATAAATTGCTCAATTGCAGACATCGTAGCGATATGACTGAATATTTTTTAAAATTACATTAAAAGAACAAACAAACAAAATTGGTTACAAATAGTGAATATCCTGCTACTTAAATAAAACAAATCGCTTTAATTAGTTTAGTAAGCTTCATCAAATATTACATTGTCCAAAATATTGAAAAGTTAATTTGAACCTGCCCCTACAAATGGATTGAAGAACACACACACACACAGTTGTTTTTCATCCATTACAATCACAGAGCAATCGGAACTTCGAAATCAAGCATACCGATTATGCTTTGAATGTATTCTGGTAGCTACAATTAGGTGCCGTGTTAGAACCTTCTCGGTTATTTGAGGAACAAGGATTAACTGAGAATTTGAAGATACATCGAACAACATGTTTTCAATTGCAACTTCTCGTTCAGTTCGACTGTTAATCCGATTGTATAAATATACGAGGTGATCCGAATATATTGCAGTTTCTTTTCACTCTACCCTTTAGTGGTTAAAAAGAGATTCGGCTATATTTTAATTTACTATCCAGATCTGGATATTATTCCTACGTCGACCAAATCCAAGGTCACGTTTGTATGTTACGATTAACAAAATGGTTCCAGACACTTGACTGCATTCCTTCTTTTATTTTTCTGACTTACTAAGATCATTCTGCTATATCTCTTAATTGTTGTTTAAGACTAAATTCAGAAACACAAAATGTATTAACATATGCTTTTGCATAACGTAAAATTGAGAAGTTTCCGGCAGTACTTTCTTTGCCAAATCTTCAATTTCAGAGGTGCGTTTTTAAAGCTCTTCATTTTCGGAGGTAAGTTAATCTTGCATTCAGTCCTCGATCCGTAATGCCTAAATATATGTAATTTGGTTTAGAATAACACCGGATCTTCTCATGTGTGGTTTTCTTCTTGCGATGGAATTTGCGACTCAAAACATGTTGTTTTTTTCTGTAAACCTCTGCCCGACATGCGTTAGATGCATTTTTATCGATGACATCGGATGCTAAAATATGGGTCACGTTACGCTATATATAAAGATAAACATGTATTCTGCAAATCAAGAATTTTGCATCATTACGTTCACCCGCTCCACTTTGAAACATCGCCATCTTCTAGTCCACCAAGTGCTATCCTGATCAGAACTCGACACATCAGATAGCCTTATTTTTTAACTATATAAGCATCCATGTCGGACAAGTGTTCAATGCATTCTGTAGGTTGGACAATTACTAACTGCATTTTGTATGTCGGACACGTACTGATTGTAAGAGTCTGGTCTGGAAACTTGTGTCACTTGTACTTTATTTACAAATATTAATTTGTGTACTTCTTCTCTGATGGACCGCTCCAGTGGCCTAGTGGTTCGATCCCCGGCCGAGTCATACCAAAGACTTACAAAAATGGTACTAACAGCTGCCTCGTTTGGCGCTAAGCATTAAGAGGTTAGTGTTATGACTAGTCGGCCTGGTGACAGGATAATGTGACTGGGTGGGACATCATGCTATATGTCTGCGGCATGATGCCCCAGTGCTAGACACCACCATGCATCATTGAAGCAACAATTTGTTTGTAGTAGAAAATACTTGATAAAACATTTGAATAAAGTATTTTGATGATACTGTAGAAATTTACGATACATCTCCACAATACCTGACAAGCAGAGTGGAAGGTCTGCCTACAATGACAAATACATGAAATCAACGAGATTATTTAGTGCTCATGACACAAGCCAATCTAAAAGATTTATTGCGGTCTGGGATATAAAATGCAATATATATATATATATATATATATATATATATATATATATATATATATATATATATATATATATATATATATATATATATCTATATATCTATATATATATATATATATATATATATATATATATATATATATATATATATATATATATATATATATATATATATCAACCCGAGTAAATATCAAGAGATTTAATGACATCGTTGATTCGTTTCTAAACTGGTTCCTCTTTAATTTCTTGATACAATGTAATTATCTGGACATGTTAATGTGTTCAGTAATTTGAGATAGGAATTAATCGTTGTATTTTATTTTTGGGAAGTGTTGTGTATTACATAGCCTGAAGTAGTAACATTCGACTTGAAAAAAATATGCTGGTTAATCATACAGATGTGAAACAGCAAAACCCATGCAAGTATACAATTATTAGAGTTTCCTTACATGTGGTTATTTGGTGATTAGAAGAAAAACTATTAGTTTTTAAAAAAAAATGGTGTCTTGAGGTCTTTGGAAATAGAGAACATGGAATAAAGTCCATTTAGCCAAATTAGCCCACAACAGTTCTAAGATCATGGAGAGTTTCAGTTGCAAAGAGCTCTTCGAGATTACTAACAACCTAATGTCAACGAACAAACGTACACCACTTCCAACTAACTTGTCTCCAGTAGATCTTCCAGACCTGTTTGCAAATTTCTTCTGTGACAAGGTACAACTCGTTAGAGATAAGCTTAACCACACAATTTCAATAGACTCGTCGTCACCATACATTTGCGATACAGCATTTCAGTGACAATCGTTAGTAGCATTTGAACCTGTCTCAATGGATTTAGTACGAACAATCATGATGAAGAGTCCACCAAACACAAAGACTTTATCATTCACATCCTTTACCTCAAACAATAAATATCAAAAACACCAATATTAAATTCACACAGTCAGTACGAAACCTAGGTGTTACTCTGGACAGTACTCTCACACTGTACCAACATGTCATGAACAAATGCAAGGCTGCATATTGTTACGTGCTTAGGCACAATTATTTTCCAGATAAATAACAAAAATATAAATCCTCTTGATCCAAACGAATTGTAATAATTTCCAATACATGGTAATTTAAAACAACTCAAAACGACACAACTTAATTTTCTAACAGCCCAAGTTCTACTAAATAGTTTGCTTCAAAACTCAATTTGTTTACTTGTTTTTACGTAAACAATTAAGGGGTCACGTGATCTTATAAATCTTTTTGAACAAATTTACGTTCAAAAAATCTCGTACACACCGTATGACCCAACTAAAAATAGAAAAATGTTTATAACAAAGCTCCATAATGTCCTTGGAATCAACCAATCATTTCAAAAGCTTGTTTACAACTCTGAAGCCAGGCCAGAAATGAGGTCAACACCTGGTGTTTATTTGTAAAGTACAGGTCATCTCCCAATGAATGAATCTTAAACTTAAAGTGTCAAATTTTAATCTGACAAACAATAAAAATAAATGACTTAAATCAAATATACGTAACAATATCTGAAGATGAGACGCATCAGCTCCGTTCACAAATATCTTTCAGTTGATTATACTAAAAACGTGTGTGTTCATTAGTACTTTCAAGACTGGACTACTGTAACTCATTTCTGTCTGGTTCGTCTCAATATCTATTCCATAAACTTCAAAAAGTTAGAAACACAGCTGCTCGGATCATGCTCAGAGTACCACGATCAGAACACACCTTCCGCAGCTCTGTAGCTTACACTGACTATCCATTCGATCCAGAATCAAACACAAGCTTTGTTATCTATGCTACGATTCACTGACGGACTCCATTCTAACATTCCTATCACGCCTGACCCAGGTGTACACACCATCCAAATACTTACGCTTCTCTAATGACGTATACTCATTATTCCCACTATGACGAAATCACATGGACACGTTATTTTGCATACCTGGGTCCATCAACGTGGAATGAATTGCTAATTGAAGTCAGACACAAAAACACAGCGACTCCTTTGAAGAGTGCTCTAAAAGCTCACTTTTTTCGATTGCAAGAACAAAATTTAAGCCCTAATAATGTTTCATAACTTAAATATTTTCAGCACTTTTTATGTTTCTAAAATTTCTTGGTGTTTCCTTTGTTTTTATATATATATATATATATATATATATATATATATATATATATATATATATATATATATATATATATATATATATATATATATATATATATATATATTGTTTAACCTACATAACGTTACGTTTTGGATGAAAGTGATTGACAAACTTGAGATTTGTGATGTGAGAAATATCGTTATGAAAATCATTGGCCAATAGAAGCAGCTGCCAGGGAAGAATTTAAGCTTTCATTTTTATTTTGGATCCAATACCCTAGAGATAAATTAAGTTCATGACCGCTCTCTGCGTATTTTAGAAGTAGATACGTGATATAACAATATTTTACAGATGGTATCAGGGCGGCGAGGACTCGTTTCTGGTGCATCGTTTTTATTTAGGATATTCTTGATGTATCGTAATACCACAAGCGTTTCATAAGAAGCAGCGGTAACAGAAACGTTCTTTATTTGTTTTTGCGTTCTCTTGCGTCCATTTGTATATTTTGATGCGAACAGGCATCAGATGACGCTAAATAAATAAAGGAAGAGTTGGTAGATTCTCTGTTTCACCTTCACCTCCACTTTCACATAACAAACGGCCTAACCTGAGAGCAGATGAAGATGTACATGTTGTTGACTGGTGTTTAACGGTAAAACAGTTTTTGCAATATTGTTGAGTATCGAGGCAGTGGTGGTAAAGTGGCCTCAAAATCACACACCACAGTGGACAACCTGTTCTTGTCTGGTAAAGAATTTCACAGTGGGCATCCTGTTCTTGTCTGGAAAAGAATTTAAGGTACAACCCAAAGATTTTAAGTTACAACCCACTGATTTCGGAAATCGGTACCTATAAGCCACTTCAACATCGTCTCTATATTTTAAAAATATTCATCAATCGAATAAAACGTAAATAATCGAAAAGATAATGATTTATATCAAGCAGTATAGGATAGTTTTCGTTGCCAAAGCAAAAACACGCTAAAGCGCTGTATTGCAACATAATCTCATTGTGTCGTATCCGGTGTCAGTCGGTTGCGTTCGTCCTAGGCATTAGTTTACTTTAGGTAGAAGGTTAAGTGCAATACTTGCTGTATAAATATTTGACTGGACCGTTAAAAATTTATGACCCATTCTTGTACTAATATATCGTCGTGTTCAAAGACTCTGATTTAAGATGTTTTCTTGTACAAAAGACCGATAACTAGTTTACTTTAAACTCAAATTGTATTAATATTTACGCAATGGCTTGGAGTGAAAATGTAGTTTTACATTGTGTAATTTAACGGCAATAGATTACGAATAGCTTGTACCAATCACTATCAAGCATGATACGATAAGGCTATGCTCTGTTCGTTTTTCCTATGACTTGAAGTTAAGAGTATAACATCTCGAGGTGTTTCTACCAAAAATCGACAGAGTAATTCAAGCAGCGTGGACGGGTGGTGGTGGGTGGTGGTGGGTGGTGGTGATGGAGAGAATCGTCAGAAAATTACAAAGAAATTCTAAAGCGTGTTAGATAAAACAGTATTGTACAAAAAACATGACGATATTTAAGAAAATCTTCTGGTAAGTAATGGTAAGTAAATATTGGAAAGAGTAACTTCGACGTGACTGGAACAAAATAAATCTTTTCATGCATTAAGTCATCATCGCAATGAAAATTACACGTATATGCAATGATGGCTAACACATTGTCATAACTCAGAACATCCTCTGTCCATTCCGTGACTTTTTGCACTAACAAAGACTTGTTTATGCATGGAGACCCATTAGAGGGTATTCTAAGGGTCACAGATTCGATACCCGTTCATCCTAGCCAGGGTCAATTGTCCTTAATGCCCCCTTAGGAAAAGCATTTAGCTCATATTTGTTTGTGTAATAATGTGTTAAATTTAAAAACAACCCGTTGGGCTGATAATCACAGGCTAAGGTAGGCAACATATAAAGTTTATTTCACTGAGGTGACGAATATGACACATTATGGTAGACAATATATACTATTTATTTCACTCGGGTGACGAATGTGTCAATTAGGAGCGAAAGTAAATTAGAAGAATATAAATATACGTTTAACATTGAAATCACATGTACAGGGGACTCGAGTGGTTCTCTCCGTTATGGATCATTGCCATCTCACCTCTGTGTTGGTTCGAGTCTTGGGTTCGACCAATATGGGTATGTGATAAAGCTTGCCAGTAGCTTTTCGTGAGTCGGTGGTTGTTTCTGGGAATTACTCTGGTCCTTCGTCTTACATTTATATTGGCCGATATGTAGAGCTTATATTAAGCCGAAAAAATGGCGTTAAACTCTTCAACAACTACAGGGGACAGATGACGTTATCGTTGTAACGTCGTTCTAGACAATATAGGTGAATGATGGTCCAAACATTATGAACTATATTATAACAACCTTAAACCATACAAATCTTTGTAAAATGCATTCATATCAAACATTATATTACATCAGGGTTATCAGACTCAAACCAGCCTAAGGCACGCATGAGGGCATACTTGATGGTCCAAGGGCCGCACCACCTTTGTGATGCCAATCATTTTGCGGGCCACAGGACATGGCATGGCTTGCCGCTTCTTTGAGACCCCTGTACTACATGGAGATTACAAAGATTTCGTCTAACACATAAGTTTTCATTTCATAAACTATTAAATTCGGCACTAACATAGACATTCCCACTATATTGATAATTCCTCTTGTAAATTTACATAGCTTTAACATTCTAATACCTTTAGAATTACAAAATCCTTAAAAAGCAATATATTACGCCCCTTTATGATATTTGTTTTGTAGCTGATAATAATAATAATAATAATAATAATAATAATAATAATAAGAATAATAATAATAATGACTTTGTAGAACGTCAAATATTTTGAAGCTCTAAGCACTTAACAACATCTAAAATGATATGAATACAAAAAAAAAAAAAAAAAAAAAAAAAAAAAACAAACAAACGGAAACACCTTGAAATTGGAAAACTAAAAATGCTGAAAATATTTTAGTTAGGACACATTTTTAGGTCTTTAAGTTTGTTCTTGCAGTCGAGAAGGTGAGTTATAAGAGCACTCTTGAAAGGGATCACTGTGTCTTTGTGTCTAATTTCAATGGACAATTCGTTCCATAGTGCTGGTCCCTGGTATGCAAAAGAACGTTGGCCGTATGATTTCATTTTCAAAGCTGTGTTTTGAACATGAAGCTTCTGGAGTAGACATTGAGATGAACCAGACATAATTGAGTTACAATAGTATAGTATTGAAAGTACCAATGAAAACACATGTTTTTTAGTGGCATCAACTGAAAGATATTTTCGAATGGAGCTGATGCGTCTCAGTTCAAGATATGCAGCCTTGCATATGTTCATGACATGTTGGTGCAATGTGAGAGTACTGTCCAGAGTAACACCTAGGTTTCGTACTGACTGTGTGCATTTAGTATTGGTGTTGCTGATATTTATTGTTTGAGATAACGGTCAATGAGAAAGCCTCTGTGATGTGATAGGAACGACCTCAGTATTATCATCATTCATCTACAGCTTGTTACATGTCATCCATGATTTAACATCAGAAATGCACCTCTCTACCCCTTGGATGGTAGCAGAAACTTCAGTTGGGTGGCTAGATTTGTATAGTTGGGTTTCATCAGTGTATAATTAGTGAGACACTGTGTGATGATCTATGACACTTGAGAGCAGCTGAGTGAATACAATGAAGAGAACAGCTCCAAGAAGACACCCCTGTTTAACACGACAACATACATCAACTAAGCTGAACTGTATTCCATTTGAAGATACAATTTTTGTCCGGATGACTAAGTAGGACTTTAACCACAGTTAGGCTGTGTTGTGAATGCCAAATATATGCTGGAGACGGTGAAGTAATATATCATAGTCTATTGTGTCAAATACTGCAGACATATAAAGGAGGATGAAGACTATAATTATTCCGCTATCCAAAGCAGAGAGAATGTCATTAAATGCTTTTAGAAGAGTAGTTTCAGTACTGTGGCAAGGGCGATATGCAGACTGTACATTGCTAAAAATATTCTTCGAATTCAGATGAGATACAAGTTGGTTTAAAATAACATTTTCCAAGATATTTGTTATACGAACGCGAGATTAGAAATAATGCGGTAATTCTTTAAATCATTATGACCAAGTGTTGGTTTCTTCGGCCGATGCTTTACGATGGCAGTTTTGAAAAAATGATGAGAATTTCCCGGATGAAAGAGAGATATTATTAACATCAGTTAGTGAAGGCAATATTGGGTTGAAACACTCAAGCAGCAGTGATGTTGAAATTGGATCAAGTTCACATGACTTTGATGCACTCTTCATCACGATTGTCCCTGCTAAAATCACAGAGACAGGTTCAAATGCTCGTAATGGTTGTCGCTGATATTTTCTATCGTAACTGTATGTGCAATCTTTCATTCCTTGTAATATTTGAAAGGTTTGGGAGAAATAGATGAAATACTGTTCAAACTGACGTTTTACTGTTTTTGTTTCCTTAAAGGCCCATATGTACTTCTCTTGCTATTTAAATGTTTGTTTCCGTTCTGCATCTGAAGACTCGTGTTCGTTTGTCCGTTATGTATTTGTTTCTTGAGCCTTTGTTATTTAAAAAAAAGATTGCGAGTAGAAATTGTACCCGAGTCCTTCTCATAATGTAAAACTAATTTCACTTAAATAAACCAGCCATATTTATATATATATATGTTTTGATATATATTACGTTCAAACAACTATCTAGTGCAATATATATATATATATATATATATATATATATATATATATATATATATATATATATATATATATATATAAATACAAGTTCAGTATAATATTATATATTATATAAAACTTAGGAGTAGTTTTGCCATTTACTCTCAGTTAGTCTACGTCCAGGTTTCATAGCGTTTAATCTCGTATTATTCCCGCGTTTGTTATGAAATATTGATAATGATTAGTTAGGGGAAAAATGTTAAAATTTCGGCTAGCAATATACGTTTGATTTATAAGTATGATCCTATCATATTTGAAACACAACTGTCAGAACGGAACGGGAGCATTTCCATTACATTAGTGTATGTGTTATGAAAAAAAGTTGTTGTCACTTGTTGTGAATATTCTTGTTATGTATGTTGTGATTAGCTTTTCATAACCTTCTTCTCATTTCATGCTATGAGAAGGAATTACTCGTTAGTTAAGTAACGTCAACGTGCATGGTGCGAGAGAGAGAGAGAGAGAGAGAGAGAGAGAGAGAGAGAGAGAGAGAGAGAGAGAGAGAGAGAGAGAGAGAGAGAGAGAGAGAGAGAAAGAGGTGTCGCCACGATGATAAGTCACAGCTTCATCTGGAATGAGAAGTCAAACATCTATTTTCTGCTGATATGGAGAACTGATCTGATCCGACTGCGCATCTGTATTTATACACTTTTGGCCAGATTCAGGGTTAGACAAGGTCATACCCTCCATGTACCAGTCAGAAAAATGCTGACTCTCCCCCAAGCAAGAACCAGTTCCAACAGGTGGAAACCAATTTATTTTACGGAATAAGACTTAGTCTTGTGGTTTATTTATATTCATTTGGCGACGTTACACCAAATATGGGTATCCGTTGTTGGAAGCCATCTTGTTTTATGTCGTTTAGAAGTTTCTTAGAGAAAGATTACTCCACTTTTGTTAACCGAATTGGACTTCCGCCAATGTCTAGGTTACAGAATATATATTTTTACTAATGGAACCTAGAGATTGTAGCTGAGTCTGCAAAATGGCATGTATTATGTTTTTCGTTATATAATCCCACACAACACTGTACATTGGCAAGCTTTTAGTTATTTTTACTGGTGTTATGCAGAATGGCTATATACATTGCCTTTTTTCACTTGCTCAGCAACCATTTCTAGTCTATATAGTTGTGCTACAAAAACAAATGAAATTACCTTTAATATATTTTAGAAACTGACTTAAATATAAATAAATAAAACATTACTTTAATACAATTCAAAGAAAATGGCAATCTTATTAATTTTACTAAAAAAACCTATCCTAACATATGTAACATAGACATATTCACTGACTGCGTTCTGAAGTATACTTACTTAATTTTTATCATTTAATGTAAATCGATATGCCGGATGACATTGGAAATAATACAGGAAGGCACTATACAAATTTACGGGAGCATAGCTTTCTATGAAAATTTAACGTTAGCTGTTTAGGACCGGTCTGGGTAATGGAATTAGCATTTATGGGTATCTACGTGACCGCATGGCAAGTAACATCAATGCATATAAATCTATCGTGATTGATATTCTCGAGTTTATGACAGTTTAACAAAATAGAACACATGCAATTAAGGATAGATGAATAATCACCTTTATTAATTAATACCTATTTTTATCCAGACGTATCAATATCTTATGCAACTGACCAGCAACTATTTTAACTGACCATTTGGGAGTACATTAATATCTCTTTGGATCCCTGAGCAAGAATGTTGTAACCTAATTTCGTAGTAGATAGTTGTTTGGTCATTTCATAGGTCAAAGGTAAAATGTAATTTTCAACAATGTGTCATTTTTGTATAAAATATGCAATAACATTAACACAACACTCACACCCCATGTCACTGAACACACTACTCTTTTAAAATATTTGTAATGCAATCCAACTTCACGAGAAAAATCAGTGAGGGAAGGGGGCAGTCGATAGGTAACGGTCACGAATACA
Organism: Unio delphinus; assembly: GCA_029339505.1. Taxonomy (NCBI): domain Eukaryota; kingdom Metazoa; phylum Mollusca; class Bivalvia; order Unionida; family Unionidae; genus Unio; species Unio delphinus. The sequence continues at coordinate 18,527,678 of JAQISU010000008.1, forward strand.
CATTCAAAAACACAAACACCTACACACAAACTAACGAATGACGAAAATATATAATGATCACATCACATATCACACATAAATTCAATTCAACCTGCACCTTTACCATACATCAACTCGACTTAAGGAAATTGGACGATAGAAATATGTATAGCACATATTTACAACCCAACACCCACCTGTAAAATCCAACACCAACCAACAAACAAAATGGACACGCGAAGCTCTTACGCGATAGTTACAATCGCACATTATGGGTTAGAGAGACGAGAGGAATATGATGGTCACTAATAGATTTAATTACAATCTCACATCCAACGTTAGTATCCAACACCCATCATAGCAAAGAAATGGATGAGGGAAAGCAGCATTATATGAGATGGTCACTAACACACTTATTTCAATCCAACAATGACCTGTACAATCCAGTAATCGCTATTACCATCTATCATTACAAACAGCAAGGGAAAATGAAAGGATTTATGTGATTTACACGAACGCATAATTACAATCGTACAACAACCCTTGCAGACAAAACAGACAAAGAAAAGGGGATTCGCATGATCTACGTTATGGCCATAAATGCTCAGTTTCAATTCAACACGCTACTACATGACAACACGCGCCCTTACAAATAAAACGAGTAAGAAAAAAGTCACATGTTGGTCACTGTTACATAATTATAATCTAACAATAACCATTCAATATCCACCCTTACAAAGAGAACTGGAGAGGTCAAAGAGTGAACGAGTGATATGCTGGTTACTAACATTCTAATTACAATTTAAACCACCTGTACATTCTAACACACACCAATAACAGTAACCAACATTCACCATCCATCACCTTGCAAATTAACGAGAGAGAGAGAGAGAGAGAGAGAGAGAGAGAGAGAGATATGCTAAAGTAGATAACAAATATCCTTATCAACCAACAACTACATACTTACTGGTGAATCTGGTAATTAGGAGAGGAACGATGAAGTGGTATTTAATGTTTGGACTTTGGTGCTAGAATATGGAACAAAGTTACAAGTTCCTGATGCGACGTGATGTTCGAATATCTTTAGATCCAATTGTGAGTACGAGTTAAATTTGTTAACAGCAATTCCCCCAAAAAACATTGTTGATTTAAATCCTAACTTGAATGATTGTAGCTGTAAACAAAAAAAATACGTTGATCCTGAATTAAAAAGTCTAATATTGCCCATGGACATGCAATCGCGCTTTTAATGACGAGATTATTAACACATGAAAAGAATTGTCAGACAAGGGAAGCAATGCTGGGTCATTAAAGCCAGTGAGAGGGGGTAAAATGCTTTGATTTGATCACCAACACACACTGTCTAGTTACAAACATGCTCGTTATTAGGTAGTGGTCATTTATTTTCCTGGGATGGAGGGTTTGGATATTTTTTTAATTACAGGCCACGAACAACTTAAAATTAGTTTTCTGGTTTGTAATAATATTATCCCTTATATTCGTTATATTACATTAATTTTTAAAATAAATTATATTACATTGAAGCAAATTATTAAGTTCGAGCATATACTACTACTATACTACTACTACTATTACTACTACTACTAATAATAATAAGAATACCACTACCACTACTACTACTACTACTACTACTACTACTACTACTTAGATTTAGCTGTGTTATCTAGAGAATGGCTTCCCTCGATGCTATGACCCGGTGTTAGTGAATAGATAGAACATCTAGAACATCAACTGAGACCTGGGCAAGATTATTGGGGAAAATAATGCAATACGAGCCTCCTTTGATAAGAATATGCACATTTAATAAAAACAAATTATATGTGATAATATCAACTCAACTTAAATTATATCAACAGGATTTAATAGCAGTGTCTAATTTTAAAAAAAAAATCATCATCATAACGAGTGGTGAAAAGAGCGCAATGTCCATTCCAATTGCCTCATGCTTCCTGGTCTAAATAGTTCTTTACTTTGAACTCCTCTCTTTTCCTTTTTCCTGACTTCACTCATTACTTTTCCTTTTACCTGACTTCTGTCTTCGAAATGTCTTGCCTCTCTCTCTCTCTCTCTCTCTCTCTCTCTCTCTCTCTCTCTCTCTCTCTCTCTCTCTCTCTCTCTCTCTCTCTCTCTCTCTCTCTCTGTGATTATCAATGTGGGTTTTTTTCAACCAAAAACGTCTTTCTTGCCACTGAAGAAAATTTGCAACATACGTCCCCTACAATGCTACCTGTGTGTTGAAAAAATGTAGTAATGTGCAGGAAACATTAAAAGAGATAAGAGTTATTTGCATTGATATTGGAATAATACTAACAGAGGTGACTGGTAAATCTATTTGTTTCTTTCATTCATATATTTATTATACATACAAGTTCGTATGGCCCATCACAACAGTGGTTGGGTTATGTACTGTTACCCATCTCTCTCTCTCTCTCTCTCTCTCTCTCTCTCTCTCTCTCTCTCTCTCTCTCTCTCTCTCTCTCTCTGAAAGCTATTTCCTTACAAGAGAAAAATATCTCTAAATCTCTATATACAAAAGTTTTTTATATGTACATAAACTTCCTTCACTAACGTTACCCAGGGCACACTAAATATGTTGACAATACATAGGCTTTGACATAATACGGTTGAATTCTTACCCTCGCTTCATAGTGACAGGTGATAAATTGCCTATCCAAAATTACCGTATGATACTACATGTTTGATTACTATTGCATACAATTCACAAACCATAACTAACTTCAAACCTTAAACGTACATGTTTATTTAACATAACAAAATATAATATAATTAGGTAGTTATCGATAACACACGATAATCAGTATCGTCTTAACAGATAATGGAATTTTTTCTTCATATTTATTTAATATCACCCTATGAAATCCTACACATAAGAAAATCTGGACCGCACGCAATTAATTATACAAAGGAACAAATACCTGTAAAATTAAAAAGATAAATTGCACAACAACTGCAGCATCAGAACATTTCCATGAATTGAATAATATGGAACGTAGTCATATCAAACACATTTCATAAACAAAGAAAAGTATCTTTAGAAACTGTACGTGCTGGCACTAAACCCTGTCTGTTCTCACAAGACAGACACCTGGTCCCTTTCTTGTTTAAGGATGAAAACAGTATTATTTTTCTAGTCTTCCTAGCAGCCAAACTTCTCCTTTCCTTCTGCCTAAATAATTTCGACCATGGTTGTCACTTTAAATTCACATTACTTCCAAGGTATACGCCTTATCTTCACTCATACCAATCATAAGCAGTGTTTTCTGAAACATTTCCCGAGACAACTATTTATTTCGACAGTCAGAATCTCCGAATTACGTTATATAGCTCTTCCATTTGAAGAATGAATATTTGACATGGCTCAGAAGTTAGCTGTCTCTTTCTCAAAACCTTGTTATGATATTCCAGTCAATTTCATTGACTAGGAAAACAAGCCCCTTTGAAGTGTAACGCGAGGAAGCAGCTAAAACAAACCAAATAATCTACAATCCAATATCACACAATCTATCTTCCACACACGGGAAAGCAGTCAAATCAAACCACATAATCTACTCTCCAATATCACACAATCTATCATCCACACACGAGGAGCAGCCAAAACAAATCACATAATCTACTATCCAATATCACACAATCTATCATCCACAGACGGGGAAGCAGTCAAATCAAACCACATAATCTACTCTCCAATATCACATAATCTATCATTCACACACGAGGAGCAGCCAAAACAAATCACATAATCTACTATCCAATATCACACAATCTATCATCCACACACGGGGAAGCAGTCAAATCAAACCACATAATCTACTATCAAATATCACACAATTTAACATCCACACAAGCGCACTTGAGCACACACACACACACACACACACACACACACACACACACACACACACACACACACACACACACACTATTATATCAGTAAAGAGTCAGTGTATATAATCACGCTACTCCTCTCTCATACTAATTGGTAATTCTTTTCTAGAGTATTGGGAAGCCCTGAGAAGGGCTGTTTTTTTTTTAAACTCCTAAATACACCTGGCTAATGCTGGCACCTCCCAGGTCTAGCCCCGCACACACATCTCCTACTCCAATCATTCTCCCAATTTACTCTTGTTATTGGGAGCGCAGAGTGAGAATGAGTAGCCTTACTCTCCCAGTCTTCACTTTGAGGGATAGTGAAAGCCTGTTCACGTCTGCCTCTATACCGCAACCGTGGATGAAGTTGTGGTTGTTGCGGCTGGGATTGTGGTTGTTGCGACTGGGGCTGTGACTGTGGTTGGCGAACTGATTCTGGTTGTGGAGGTGTGCTCACCTCAAGGTTTCACCATCATGAGGTGAGGCAAGATTGGTCTTCTCTTGTCCTCCTCTTCTTTATTTTTTCTCTCCTCTTCTTCTTCAGTTCAGTCTTGTTCTTCTAAGGCCTCCATAGCCAGTTCATCCAGGAGACGTCTAGCATGCTCCAGGTGCATCTGAAGCTCCCTAAGCTTGTTGAGTCTGCTCATCTTCTTTGGGTTGATGTGTCAACGATAGGTAGCCAGACTGAATGAATGAATTATGGTTGTAAGTGAAACCGGCCACGAAGGGTCATTTGTTCACTATTTTACACTACCATGCTATTTAATTTGGTCGTCATTCCGCACCCCTATTAGGGACTATCGACATGAATGAAAGACCTAGGTGAGTGGGGATAGAAAACAGCCATGCACTCAACCATATCAACCAATCGGAGGATGCAGAGCTAGAGGTGCAATGGCACCAAACGATGACTAGTGAAAAATGGTTTCCACTTCTAGTCATTTGCTAGTGTTGGAGTCAGGCAGCGGAGGAGGAGGAAAAGGATCTGGGAACTGGCACTTTGATGTCGTTTGCCTTGCACGTCCTAGCCTTATCAAATCGAGTCCAGTTGTTGCTAGTGGACACCTTATACCGATATTGTGTAAGCCAACTGTGCAATTGAGTCAATCTTTCAAGTTATATTTTTTTCCTAACATCCTAACATTCCAATTTTTGTCTAGTACAGAGTGTACATTTGGTGTTTTCCCTATCAATTTTGTAAACTAGGTATGTCAAGTGACATGTGGAGGTTGGTCAATGTCAGGTTAAGTGGGTTGTTAATTTTGATGATGGAGAGCCAAAATTGATCAAGTTTGATTTTTGAAGAACGAGATTGTCGAATAGAGTTTCTGAGCCGAAAGGAAACTCTGTAAGTATAAATAGCCCTTAAAAGGGCTTTTTGATGGAGTGTTACAGGGTGTAACCGATGTTCTCTCATTCCGTCCGGTGAGTCCCTGTGGCCTTCTTGGGTGTCTTGCTTTTGCTGTTCCTCCATCTTGATGTTGCCTCCTCCCGTCGTATCAATTCCGTGTTTTCCCTTAACAATTTGGAATGCTTTGTGCTGTTATTAAAGTAGAGTATACAACCTCATATGACAGCCTATTCTCGCGTTGGTAGTTATTCAACGTAAAAATTTAAAGTAATTAAGGTTATTGTGTAAAAAAAATTATTGCAGCGTTTGTTGTCATTCTAGATGGTCAGGTATTGACCATCTTAATCATGTTATAGGCCTTAGTTCTTATAGCTTAGTTTATAATGCAGCCTTGTGCTGCGGGGCCTGATTGTCTTGTCTTTGACTACCTTATAGTAATATTAATGTGAGGATCTGACTTGGAGTATATAACTTTATATTGCAACATTGTGTCGCTGGGCCTGATAGCCTTTGGACTTTGAGACTACCTCATAATATCTATGTGGGGCCATAAAACGGGTTACGATTTTAATGATCACATTTTAGACCATGACGATATCCCGGATTGTTGGAGTTCTAATCTGAACATGTAAATCATAGTTTAGTTGTATACTAATGCTGTCAATGAGGCTGTATATAGGGAGAGATTTAGGAGCAGACAGAAGAGAGGTGGATTCCGAGACACTTGTTTCATAATTTTGTATGGTCCTATCTGTTGTTATTTCTAGCATATTTCAATGTTTATTTTTGTTTTTCCTGGTGATTTCATTAGCGTGTTACAACATCCTGTTAGGTTTGGTTGCACAGGTATCGTCATGAGTGCGTTATACCCAGCGTAGTGTAGGTGGGCTCCCCTTGAGGGGTAACGGGGTCCCTTCTGATCCTGTACACTCCCATTCCGCGAGGATGTGATTATTTTAAAATATAAGGTTAAAATCCAGGACTAGTTAGTTATTTGGTCTTGATGTAATTATTTTAATCTTATATTTTATCAATGAGCCCTGTTCTGAGTAATTCTATTATATTTTGAATTGTTTTTTGAGGGTTACTGTTGGTTAATTGAATTACTTCCGGGTATGTACATGGTACAGAAATGTTAATTGTTTAGATCTGAATATGTTCCTTTCCTTTTGCGTTTTATTACAGTTATTAAATATGTGATGTAAACCTTCAGGTAAGTTACAACTGAAGCAATTAATGTTGTGTGAAAAAGGTCCTATATATTTCCCAAAGCTATTAGCCAGTTTTGTTTTTCCTAGAATTATTCTGTTTATTTTAGATTGTTCAAAACTGCTGCACCTAGGCGTTAAGATGTTCCTATTGACTTCCTTAATGATGCTGTGTAAAATTCTCCCTTGTTTATTTTGTTCCCAATCCGTTTGCCATTTTCGATTAATCTTTGAATAGATCAGACTATAGATTTCAGACTGACTATACTTGAGCGGCATGTAATTTGGTTGGGTGAGTTTTTTTTTAGCCAGTTGGTCTGCTAATTAATTTCCTTTTATGTCTATTTGGGATGGAATCCACAAAAACTCGACTGTTATATTTTGAGAGTTGAGTAATTTAAGGGTTTGATTAATTTGTTTAAGGAAATTTTCTCTAGATTCGGTGTTATTGTTTTTAATGGAACTAAGGACGCTAAGCGAGTCACTAATAATCAAAGTCTTGTTTGGTTTGTTATCTTTTATCCATTTTAAAGATTCAAGGATGGCCCAAAAATCAGCTGTATAAATGGAACAGTGGTCGGGAAGACGACTGCCCATTTGGATATTTTGTTCTGGTTTGACCCAGGCTGCAGCTGTTTAAAAAGGATTTGTAATTTTGGAGCCATCCGTGTTAATTTGTGTATAGTTTTGGTACTGGTTATTAATAGTTTCCATTGCTAATGTTTTTAAATACTGTTGTTGATTTTCTTTGTTACCTTTTTCTGCAAGGGAGGTATTTACTTTTATTGGTACATTACTCCAAGTTTCTTTATCAAATATTTGGTTAGTTTCTACTTGGAATATATCTACTAGAATTTGATGTTTTAATTCATGTACTATTTTGCCAAAAGATGTATTGTTTTCTAAGGTTTTCCGAAAGGGCGTGTTACATTTATTAATAGCCACCAGGGTGGGGTGCATTTTATCATGAGTCGACAGCCGAGTTGCATATCTCAACATGAGTTCTTGCCTTCTTAAGTGTAATAGCGGTTCCCTAGTCAAGACCTGCAACTCGGCTGTGGACGTGGATGGTAGTGCACCAGTAGCTACGAGTAGGGCTTTCTTCTGTATTTTATTCAATTTGTTGAGTTGACTGATGGAAGCCGTGGTATAAACTTGGCATCCATAGTCTAGTTTTGATCTTTTTATTGCCCTGTATAAAGTCAAAATTGTTTTTTGATTGGCACCCCACTGCGTTCCTTTGAGGCTTCTTAACAGATTTAGGTCTTCATTACATCTTTTAACTAAGTCGTCAATATGATAAGCCCATGTTAGATGTTCATCAAAGTACATACCCAGAAATTTGGCTACTTTTACGAATGTAATATCTTGATTTTGTATTCTGAGTTTGGGATAAACTTGGAATTTTCTGTGAGGGGTAAACAATACAGCTACCGTTTTTTGGTGCGAAAATTTGAATCCCCTCTTGTTAGCCCATTTTCCGAGGCTGTTTTGTATTTCAGCCATGTGCTGGTGGTTGGAGGGGTTGCCTGCTCTCCATAGTCCATTATCATCAGCAAATTGAGATAATCCAGTTTTGGGTGTTGCCAGATTTTAATCAAGGTCATTTATCATAAGGTTAAATAGGGTGGGGCTGAGAACACTTCCTTGTGGAGTTCCATTTTCAAGGGTGTGTTCTTCAGAGTAAGTTGGAGCTACCCTGGTTATAATAATGCGTTCCGTTAAAAAGTTTTGTATAAAATTGAATATTCGACCTGTAATGCATAATGATTTAATTTGGCTCTAAGGCCTTTGGTCCATACAAGATCGAAAGCTTTTTCTAGATCAAGAAATACCGCAATTAAGTTTCTATCCGCTTTTTTTGTTGTTGTTGAATGCTAGCTTAATGGCGGATTCTAATTTTATTAATTGATCCGTAGTGGATCTGTTATTTCTAAACCCACATTGATTTGGAGATATCAAGTTATTGCTCTCCAAGTGGTGTTTAAGTCTATTGGTGATAATAGTTTCCATAAATTTGCAGATGTTATTAGTAAGTGATATGGGTCTATATGATTGAATGTTATTTCGATCATTATTTGGTTTTAAAATGGGGATTACTATCGCTGTTTTTCATTTTTTTGGGGGGTAGCCTTCCTGTGTCTCATTTTATGTTTAACATTTTTATGATCAATTCGACTAAAGTTAGAGGTAAGTTTTTATATATTACATAACCTATTTGATCTTCCCCAGGTGAAGTTTCATGTTTTGTTTTTAGCGCTTGGTCCCATTCATGGATAGTTATTTCTTTATTTAATTGGGAAGTTTTGGGTCCTAGATCTTGAAACATATGACTGAATTTAATTTCAGTTTTAGTCCTATGTTTTTGAAATTCTGTGGTTTGGTTGTTATTGCTGCTCATGTTTCTGAAATGTAATGCTAGTGAGTCAGCTTGTTCTTTATGATTACAGGTATTATTTATTTTTGGGGTGCTGTTAGTGTGCTTCCCCCTAATGGTTCTTATTTTGTCCCATACTTGTTTGGAGTTTGTTCTAAAATTAATTATGCTGCAGTATTTTTGCCACGTTTGTTCTTTAGAATGCTTGATTAGATATTTGAGCTTATTGTCATGATTTTTGTACTCTAAAAAGTGAATAGTAATATTAGTTCTTTTAAAATTTATTTAAAGCTTGTCGAGTTTGTTTAATTTCATTATTCCACCATGGCACACTAAGTTTCCTCTGTTGACAGCTGGCTTTAGGTATAGTGTTGGTGGCGGTATGAGTTATGATCTTCATTAGATTGTCATAATAAATGTCAATATCATTAGATTCTATGTCTGATGGGTTAACATTATTTAGTATTTCTTGAAAGGTATCCCAATCAGCTTTAGAGTAATTCCACCTGGGTATTTTAACATTGAATTCGCACTGGACGGCCATAGCAGGGTGATGACTACAGGGAAGTGATCGCTTCCGATGGGGTCAGATTGGTCCACCTCCCATTTCGCCACCTGTGCCAGTCTGGAAGTGCACAAGGTGAAGTCAATGGCGGACAGGGTGCCGTCAACCGGACTAAGTCTGACTTTGGCACCATCATTGAGTAGAGTAAGGGTGGATTCAGTAAACCATTTTCCCACCCATTTATCCCTTCTGTCCGTCACCTCCCCACCCTACATCTCATAATGGGCATTGTCTGAATGAATGAATGAATTATGGTTTTAAGTGAAACCGGCCACGAATAGTCATTTGTTCACTATTTTACACTACCAATTAATATGGTAGTGATTTAGATTTTCCCGTGAGGAAGGAATGGTGCCACATCCCCACGGGCGTTTATGCATACATAGTATGCTATTTAATTTGGTCGTCATTCCGCACCCCTATTAGGGACTATCGACATGAATGAAAGACCTAGGTGAGTGGGAATAGAAAACAGCCATGCACTCAACCATATCAACCAATCGGAAGATGCAGAGCTAGAGGTGCAATGGCATCAAATGATGACTAGTGAAAAATGGTTTCCACTTCTAGTCATTTGCTAGTGTTGGAGTCAGGCAGCGGAGGAGGAGGAAAAGGATCTGTGAACTGGCACTTTGATCTCGTTCGCCTTGCACGTCCTAGCTTATCAAATCGAGTCCAGTTGTTGGTAGTGGACACCCTATACCGATATTGTGTAAGACAACTGTGCAATTGAGCCAATCTTTCAAGTTATATTTTTTTTTCCTAACATCCTAACATTCCAATTTTTGTCTAGTACAGAGTGTACATTTGGTATTTTACCTATCAATTTTGTAAACTAGGTATGTCAAGTGACATGTGGAGGTTGGTCAATGTCAGGTTAAGTGGGTTGTTAATTTTGATGATTGAGAGCCAAAATTGATCAAGTTTGATTTTTGAAGAACGAGATTGTCGAATAGAGTTTCTGAGCCGAAAGGAAACTCTGTAAGTATAAATAGCCCTTAAAAGGGCTTTTTGATGGAGTGTTACAGGGTGTAACCGATGTTCTCTCATTCCGTCCGGTGAGTATTTGGAATATTTAGTGCTGTTATTAAAGTAGAGTATGCATTATCATATGACAGCCTATTCTCGCGTTGGTAGTTATTCAACGTAAATATTTAAAGTAATAAAGGTTACTGAGTAAAAAATTTATTGCAGCGTTTGCCTTAGTTATAGGCCTTAGTTCTTATAGCTTAGTTTATAATGCAGCCTTGTGCTGCGTTGTCTGATTGTCTTGTCTTTGACTACCTTATAGTAATATTAATTTGAGGATCTGACTTGGAGTATAAAACTTTATATTGCAACATTGTGTCGCTGGGCCTGATAGTCTTTGGACTTTGAGACTACCTCATAATATCTATTTGGGGCCATAAAACGGGTTACGATTTTAATGATCACATTTTAGACCATGACGACATCCCGGATTGTTGGAGTTCTAATCTGAACATGTAAATCATAGTTTAGTTGTATACTAATGCTGTCAATGAGGCTGTATATAGGGAGAGATTTAGGAGCAGACAGAAGAGAGGTGGATTCCTAGACACTTGTTTCATAATTTTGTATGGTCCTATCTGTTGTTATTTCTAGCATATTTCAATGTTTATTTTTGTTTTTCCTGGTGATTTCATTTAGAGTGTTACAACATCCTGTTAGGTTTGGTTGCACAGGTATCGTCATGAGTGCGTTATACCCAGCGTAGTGTAGGTGGGCTCCCCTTGAGGGGTAACGGGGTCTCTTCTGATCCTGTACACTCCCATTCCGCGAGGATGTAATTATTTTAAAATATAAGGTTAAAATCCAGGACTAGTTAGTTATTTGGTCTTGATGTAATTATTTTAATCTTATATTTTATCAATGAGCTCTGTTGTTCTGAATAATTCTATTATATTTTGAAATGTTTTTTGAGGGTTACTGTTGGTTGATTGAATTACTTCCCGGTATGTACTTGGTGCAGAAATGTTTAATTGTCTAGATCTGAATATGTTCCTTTCCTTTTGCGTTTTATTATAGTTATTAAAGATATGAGATACATCTTCAAGGATGTTACAGTTGAAACAATTAATATTATGTGGAAAAGGTCCTATATATTTCCCAAAACTGTTTGCCAGTTTTGTTTTTCCCAAGATTATTCTATTTATTTTAGACTGTTCATAACTATTGCACCTAGGTGGTATGATTTTTCTATTGACTTCCTTAATGATGTTATGTAAAATTCTCCCTTGTTTGTTTTTGTCCCAATCAGTCTTCCACTTTTGATTAATCATGGAGTAGATTAAATGTTATATTTCAGTTTGACTATACTTGTGTGGCATATAGTTTGGTTCGGTGAGTCTGTTTTTAGCCAGTTGATCATTTCCTTTTATGTCTATGTGGGATGGAATTATTATTATTATTATATGAATTAAGGTCGCATGCGCAACTATGTGCTTTCGCGACCAGTTAATGCCCGAGGGTCGGGCTATTTGATTGGTCGGGACCAAAGGTAACTTTGACTACACTAGGCTGTGTTGTCGCAGTCTCCCCGGCACCCGCGTTAAATGGCAGTCTCGCCTTAGAGTAACATGTCGGGTCACGGCAAAGCAGGAAGGCAGAACAAATACCAATACTGTGTAAGCCACCTGTGCAATTATATCAAATCCATATAGTCATAGAATTTTTCATCTTTCCTATCCATAAATATTTCTAGTACATAGTGTACATGTTGTAGGTCCTTAAAAAATTTAATTGCTAAAATGTCTTAGCGACATAAATGAGTGTAGTCACTGTTAGGTATTTTAGCTTGTTAATTTTGAGCGGTGGTCAAAATTGATAAAGTTAGATTTCGAGAAAGAGATTGTTCGAAAAGGGTTCTCGTACCAAATTAGAACCCTGGGGAGAAAAATAAAATAAAATAAAATAAAAAAATAAAAATATAAAAAAAAATATAAAAAAATTAAAATTTAAAAAAAAAAAAAATTAGAGTTGGAGTGGGGTGTGTTTAGTGTTATTTCATTTCTTCCTTCTCCTTTTTTCTTTTCCCTTTTCTCTTTCCCACTTTTCTCCTACTTCCTTCTTCCCTCTTTCTTTCTTTTTCATTCTTCCATCCTTCTTTTCCCTTTCCTTTTACTTTTTCTTGTCGGTTGGTTGGTGTTATGTTTCCTTGAGCTATCACTATTTGATCCCGGTGTTCTCATCACACTTATCTTGCCACTTGTCGGTTGACTGGTTTTACTGTACCTACATTGTGCCACTACTTAGTGTAATGTTCTCCTTTTTCTTCCCCCTTCTCCTTCTTCCCTTTCTCTCCTTTCTTCCTTATTTCCTCGCATTATAAAGTTTATATTATCTCCCCTCCCCTTTCCCTTCCTTTACCCTTTTCTCTTTTATTTTATATATTTATTTTAGGGTAATGTTAAGTGGTTCTGCTTTTTTAAGCTAGCGGTATTACTATCCGCTCTGGCCCCTTTAACCGATATAGCATCGTTAATTATTTATTTATTTGGTAGTTATAATATTAATTTATTGTCTGTTTATTTAAGGCACTGTTACGTGGGTCTGCTTTTGAGCTAGCGATGTTATTATCTGCTCTGGCCCCTTGATTGATAAATATTAACTCTATGGCTATGTTTATGTTTATTTTTTTATTTGACGGTTTTGATATTTATATTTTGTGTTTTATGTCTATTGATTTTAAGTAATTAAGTATATTTATATAGGTAATATTTACGTTTTTGTTATACCTTTTATCTAGAATTTGGGGGAATGGTGTAACTGAGTCAAGTTTTCTTTGTTGTAGTTGGAGGACGGTACGTTGTCGATGGTATTTGTGACATATGTTGAATACATGTTCCAATGTTTCAGTTTCTGGACAGTGTGGACATTTATCTGGCGTGGGTCTTGTACTTATATGTTTCATAAAGCTGCCATTTAGTAGTGTTTTACCTGTTCTGATTCTGTTGATGATTTTAATATCAATGGCTGCCAGGCTTTTTGGTAAACGTTGGGTTCTAGTGACCTCTTTTTGTAGTTGGTATAGATGTCTACCCTTTGTGGAGTTTTCCCATTGTTGTCGCCATTTAATATTAATTCTGTCCCTGACTTGACTATATAGTTCTTGAGTGCTGTACTGTACGGGTTCAATTTGGTCTTTCATCAGACTGCTTTTTGCTGCTTGGTCTGCTTTTTCATTTCCAGGCAAATTGATGTGAGATGGCACCCACAAGAAGTGTATGGTTTGGTGTGATTTATCAGCTTCCCTGATGGTCAGCATAGTGTCCTCTAGCAGGTTTTGTCTACTTTTGGAATTACCTGTCTCAATACTTTCAAGTACACTAAGTGAGTCTGTTATGATGACGTACTGTTTTTGATTTTGTGTTACTATCCATTTTATGGCTTGGTTGATGGCCCAGAATTCCGCTGTATATATGGAACAGTTATCTGGTAGTCTTGTCGTAAATGTGATCTGATGTTCTGGGATCACTACCGCTGCAGCCGTTCTATGTAGTTCTTTAGATTTTGAGCCGTCAGTATAGATTTTTATATATCCATCATAGTTGTTGTTGACGAGGCTTTGTACATGTGTTAATGTGATATTGGGGTTGTCACGTTTATGTACCAGTTGGAGTGCTGTTAGGTTGAAGTTAGGTTGGTTATTTCTCCAAGGTGTGGGGTCCTTGATAAGTAGTTGTTCTGCTTGGAGTTCTATTTGATTGAGTTCTTTGCAGAGTGTGTGTATTTTGTTAGCTGCTGGAGGATGTGGTACCAGTCTTGAGCTATAGGTGGTTTGACATTAACTTATTGTTTCTGGTGGGATTGATCTCCTTATGTATTGAGATTCTACGGGCGTATCTAAGTATGTGTTCTTCTCTTCTCAGTTGTAATGGTGGTTCACATGCGAGGATTTGTAGTTCTTCCAGAGAGGTGTTCGGTAATGCACCGGTGCAGAGTCTAAGTGCTCTATATTGGATGCTGTCTAGTTGTCTAAGTGTTTCCTTGTTGGCTGAGGAATAGATCTGGCAGCCATAGTCTATCTTAGCTGGGATTAAAGATTTGTAGATCATTAGCATAGTTTGCTGATCAGCTCCCCATGTAGTACTTTTGATGTTTTTAAGTATGTTTAGATCTTTTTGACATTTTTGAATAGTTTGTTGTATGTGTGGTTTCCAGTTGATTGTTTCATTTAGTAGCATTCCCAGGAAGTGGGTCTCTTTTTAAAATTGGATGGGCTGATTCTGTATATATAGTTTAGGGTATTTAGGTAGTTTGTTAGTTGGGGAGAAGAGCATGGCAACCGTTTTTATTTGGGATATTTTGAAACCCCAGTTGTTGGCCCATGTGCCGATGATGTCTAGTCCTTTCTGAATTTGAGTGATGTTCTTTTGACTATTGGGGTTTCCTGCTTTCCAGATACTACTGTCATCGGCAAATTGTGACAGATCAACTGGGCAATTTTTGAGATAGTTGGTTAGATTGTTGACCATTAGATTGAATAGAGTTGAGTTAATCACACTTCCTTGTGGGGTTCCAATATCCAGTATATATGTTTGGGACAAGGCCTCTCTTACTCTGGTTTTAAAGGTTCTTCCCGTAAGGAAGTTTTCTATCCAGCGGTGCATTCTTCCTGTTATGCCAAATTGGTTGAGTTGAGAGATGATGCCATTGGTCCAGACTAGGTCGAAGACTTTCTCTAGGTCTAGAAATATTGCTATTAGGTGTCTATCTCTTTTCCTTTTGGCATTAAATGATAATTTCATGTTGGCTTCCAGACGGATTAATTGATCAAGTGTAGATCATTTATACCTAAATCCACTTTGGGTTTCAGCCAGTAGTTGATTTTGTTCTAGGTGGTGTTTTAATCTATTGTTGACCATTGTTTCCATTACCTTAAAGATTGTGATTGTTAGTGAAATAGGTCTGTAGGAGGTTACATTAGAAGGGTCTTTGCCTGGTTTTGGGATGGCTATGATTATGGCTCGCTTCCATAGTGTAGGGATGCGACAGCGCGGACGTGAAGAAAAACACCACTATCATCACCAAAACAAGGGGACTTAAAAGAAAAATCTCGCTCACTTTCTTACTTTATTCACATGAATTATAAATTTAACAATTTGCTAAAAAATACATTGTGCTTATAGACGCACTTTGAACAAAAGTAAAAAGATACTGTGATTATAGACTCACTTCTTTTTTTTAAACTTCCTCACATACCATCAACAAATTGAATTATCAATTCTTTTCGAGAATATTGGGTAGCCCTGAAAAGGGCTGTTTTTTTGTGTGCACGAGGAGTGATGGCAATCTTTTATCGTCTAAGATTGCGTCCTCGTCTGGCAACAGGATAGGGTCTGCTTCTTCGGAAAGAGAAGGAGAACTCTTTCGTGTCCACACGGCAGTCCACACAACTTTTGTCTAGTTCCTGCTGCTGTTGTTGATGTTGCTTCTGCTGTTCTCTCTGCTGCTTCTGAAGTCTATACTTCTCAGTCCATTCTTCTTTTTCTTTCTGAATTTCCTCTCTGAAGAGTTCTTCTATGAGTTCTTCCGTCACTTGCAACATTCTAACATTCTCAATCCCTTCAGGCTTTGGCATCAGATTTTGTTTGATACGATGAAGATTGACGTAAGCTTCGTTCAGCTTGGCTAGTCTTGAGCACATCTTCGTAGGAGGATGAGTCAAACAATGGATGGTCAGACTGGAGAGAGAGAGAGAGAGAGAGAGAGAGAGAGAGAGAGAGAGAGAGAGATGATTAATTTAAGTGATTCGACCACGAGGGGTCTTTTATCACTATTTTATCTGTCAAAAGACAGTTATTTGATTTATCCCGGTGGAAGGAATTGTGCCACATCCCCACGGGCGTTTATGCGTACATAGTACGCTATTTAATTGGCCGTCATATCGGAGTCGCTATAGAGCAACTATGGATATGAATGGAAGGCCGTGGTGAGTGGGAATAGTACCAACACGCACTCAACCTTATCATCCAATCAGGGGGAAGATAACAGAGGTGCAATGGCACCGGATAATAGCGAGAGAAAAATAGTTTTCTCATATCGCTATTTTGAGGTGCACTGGTCGCGGAAAAGGAGGAAAGAGTCCCGGAAAGCCAGCCGATGTCGTTGATGGATGTCGTTTACGCCCTGGGACGTCTTAGCCATACTTATTTCAAATTCAGTCCAGTTATACTAATGGACAACCTATAACCAATATTGTGTAAGCCACCTGTGCAACTGTATCAAATAACTGAGTCGTAGAATATTTCTTTAACATCATAACTATACCAATTTTCTAGCACAATAGTGTACAAAATATTAGTCCCTAACAAATTTGTTTAATATGTCTATGCGACATATAAAAGTGTAGTCACTGTTTGGTAATAAAGGTTGTTAGTTTTGAGCGGTGTTCAAAATTGATAAAATCAGGTTTTTAATAGAGATTATTCGAAGAGGGTTTCTCGTAACCAAATGAGAACCCTATTATTCAGGCAAATGAAAGACAATTGTCCCCTCCACTTCAGTCCCCACCGCTAGTGAAGTTCTATGAAAACCTCGTGTGGTGACGTCCATCTTGGTTTGTCACGTGGCAGCCTTCAATGATACCTTTGTCCGGGGCGTAGTGAAGAATATTTCTCCTAATTGGCCCTTTAGTGATGTAGCTTCGCAGTGGTAATCCCGTACACTACCCCAGGTACCTTAGTGCTCTATGGTTCCATTTAATTATTTGCTATGCAATCCTAAATGGCACTATTTATCTGCTGATAGCTCTCGCTCACCGTAGCCAGGTGAAGACCGGTCCTGCCTGCTCTATGTCCACTGCCTGAATGATGAACCGGTGATGTGGTCAGACTGATGACGATGATGATTTTGGTTTTAAGTAAAACCGGCCACGAAGGGTCATTTGTTCACTATTTTACACTACCAATTAATATGGTAGTGATTTAGATTTTCCCGTGAGGAAGGAATGGTGTCACGTCCCCACGGGCGTTTATGCATACATAGTATGCTATTTAATTTGGTCCCTATTAGGGACTATCGACATGAATGAAAGACCTAGGTGAGTGGGAATAGTGCAGCCACGCACTCAACCCTATCAACCAATCGGAAGATGCAGAGCTAGAGGTGCAATGGCACCAAATGGTGACTAGTGACAGAGGCGTAGCTAGGGGGGTGCAGGGGGGTACATATGTCTCCGGGCGCCAAGGTATAGGGGCGCCAAAATGAGGCTACAACGTTACATTATAAAAAGTAAATAAGGGTAATAAATCTGTCACATGATCGCTGGGGCGGCAATTGTATAGTTCGTCCCCGGGCGCAAAATATCATAGCTACGCCTCTGACTAGTGAAAAATGGTTTCCACTTCTAGTCATGTGTTGGTGTTGGAGTCCGGCAGAGTAAAAGGGTCTGTTAACTGGCACGTTGATGTCGTTGATGTCGTTCGTGTTGCACGCCCTAGCCATATCAAATCGAGTCCAGTTGTTGCTAGTGGACACCCTATACCGATATTGTGTAAGCCACCTGTGCAATTGAGTCAATCTTCCAAGTTATATTTTTTCCTAACATCCTAACATTCCAATTTTGTCTAGTACAAAGTGTACATTTGGTGTAATCTCTAACAATTTTGTAAACTAGGTGTGTCAAGTGACATGTGAAGGTTGGTCAATGTCAGGTTTTGTTGATTGTTAATTTTGATGGTGGAGAGCCAAAAATGATCAAGTCTGATTTTTGAAGAACGAGATTGTCGAATAGAGTTTCCGAGCCAAAAGAAAACTCTGTACTAGACAAAATTGGAATGTTAGGATGTTAGGATCTGGTCTTTGACTACCTTATAGTAATATTAATTTGAGGATCTGACTTAGAGTAAAATACATTTATAATGCAAGATTGTGTCGCTGGGCCTGATTTATTTATTTATTTATTTATTGATTTATTTATTTATTTATTTTATATGAATTAAGGTCGCATGCGCAACTATGTGCTTTCGCGACCAGTTAATGCCCGAGGGTCGGGCTATTTAACTGGTCGGGACCAAAGGTAACTTTGACTACACTAGGTTGTGTTGTCGCAGTCTCCCAGGCACCCGCGTTAAATGACAGTCTCGCCTTAGAGTAACATGTCGGGTCACGGCAAAGCAGGATGGCAGAAAAAATACCAATAATGTGTAAGCCACCTGTGCAATTATATCAAATCCATATAGTCATAGAATTTTTCATCTTTCCTATCAATACATATTTCTAGTACATAGTGTACATGTTGTAGGTCCTTAAAAAATTTAATTGCTAAAATGTCTTAGCGACATAAATGAGTGTAGTCACTGTTAGGTATTTTAGCTTGTTAATTTTTAGCGGTGGTCAAAATTGATTAAGTTAGATTTCGAGAAAGAGATTGTTCGAAAAGGGTTCTCGTACCAAATTAGAACCCTGAGGTAAAAAATAAAATAAAATAAAATAAAATTAAAAAAATAAATAAATTTTTTTAAAAAAAAATAAATAAAAATTTTAAAAAAAAATGTAAAAAAATTAGAATTGGAAGGCGTGCAATCCTCGTGTCACCATCGGTTTTAAAACAGGGATCACGGAACGAAAGGCCGATTTAAACATATCTCCTAAACCATGTCGTCGTTGTCGAGCGACTCCTCGGTACACAGTATACATCACTTTTTAGTTATTAGAGAATCGTTTTTTAAAATGGAGTTTCGCTGTGACTTTCCCTTTGGTAAATGGAATATTACGTCCTAGGTCTCCTTTTATAGTAATGTTGACACTGTCAAAATACGACTTACTGACAGGCCAATAATGACGATGTACAAATTCGAAGTGAACATGAAAGGTATTTCCACCTTCCTCGTAAGCGGCCGCGACAGGATCCACTTTGAAAGGAATGACACGCAGTAACGGTACAGAGGTGTGTCCTACCACTTTGTACTCCACCACATCGGAGTACACAAACATCAAGTTGAGTCCTTGGTTCATTTCTACAGGGAATCGATAATATTTCGCAAAATCCAGGTTACTGGTCATAGCTGGTATTTCTTTTTTCTTGACCAACCTGAAGTCTCCACCCAAAATATCATACAATTCAGGACAAAAGGTAATGGCCATCATTTTGTCCTCTGAAAATTTGATCATTAGGCGAAGAGCCACTTTATTCGACTAAAAGGTAACACTCTTTCTGGCTTTGTCCATGGTTTTACCAAACACAGTATTGAACCTGGTAGCAGGTGTAGCCACTAAATGTTGACCACTAAAATAGTAGCCTGTAGGAATAGTTAACAGATATGTGTATCGCTTAGTTTTGGGGTCCTGTGTTTTTATCGGGTCACTGACAGTGATGCGTTCGTCTAAATGTTGTATTTGCTCGTCATACACTTCTACTTTAAAACTGTTTAGATTTTCGACGATGTTTTTGATTTCTGTCGGGTGTATCATTTCCACTAAAGCCACTTCCCAATGGGCATCTTGATCCAAATGAATGGCTTGAGGTAATTTAACCGTGTAACAGCACAACGTGTTGTTAGGAAACACCTCCATAGAACTGTCACCTGGTAACCTTAAGTAAAATTGGTTAATATTGTTGTTCATAATTCCAACGTTCTTCTGTCCGAGGAGTCAATCAAGGTTAAAGGAGTGTCTAAAACAGGATTGTGATTGACGGAGTGACTGTTGGGACAATGCCTGACGTTGGACGCAAGGCTCCCAAGATTGTTACTGTTGTTCCCGTTGTAAGACTATTTCAGGGAAGGATTAGGAAGAAGATAACCTACGCAACTGCTGAGTAAAATGGTCCACAATTATTTGTCTCCTTGTTGCAAACTCAAATTACCAATGGCTGCACCGATGACACAATACACCACAAAGATTTGACAGAAAAAGACGATTTGCGTTTTAGGTACACGTTCTCCACTCCACACCCACAATGGTTCCTTTTGTAAATCTTGCAGAGAAGAACTGGGTGAAGGAGTAATCAGCTGAAGCTGTATTGAAGGGCATGATGGTCACTTCTTTTTATAGTCGATGACTTGCAAAGCGTCAATCCAAGAATCAAAACTGGGAGGATATCCTTTCCAATGTACTTTGACTTCTTTGACACGTCGTTTACCTACTTTACGGGTTCTTCGTTCGAGAATGCTTTCAATGTCGGACACGTCGTCTTCTTTTTTGGTGACACGTTGTAACTCAGGCAAATAAAACGTTTCTTTTAATACTTCTCCGTTCATGACTTCCAATTTATAGATGGTAGGATGACGATCACGCACTCGTCCAGTAATACGCAATAATTCGGTGGTCCAGTTGGGTAAGTGACCTTTGTCGAAAGTGCGTTTGGTTTTGCCAATGCGAATCCAATCTCCAGAGATTAACACTCCACCTTTCATGGGGACAGCCATCGTCCGGGACGTACCAAAACGACGCTCAAAAACACTTCGTTGTCGGGTGTCACATCTTGTGGGGCACGCCCAATGCTTCTATGGTAAGATTGGTTGTAGGCTTGGACTAAGTCGGTAAGACGTCGATGTACTTGAGGGTGTTTTGATGCGTAAAATATTTCCACATGCGTTCTTTCAAGGTACGTTGAAAACGTTCCAGGATGCTGGCTTTGGTTTCAGGATTTTTGGTGGTGAAAAAATGAATGTCACATTTCTTTAATTCTCGTTGGAAAGCTTGGTTTAGAAATTCGGTGCCTTTGTCGGTTTGCCATTGAAGAGGGTGACGACCACTTTTTTTCAACACCAGTTGCATGGCTCATTCTAACTCTCCGCTCGATTTGGATGTCAATGGTACGACCCAGACAAAATTAGAAAAGACGTCGATGACACAAAACAAATATTTGTAGCCAAAATTGTAGGTGGCTAAGTAAGAGACATCGGCTAAATCGGCTTGCCATTGATGATCGATGCATTCCACTTGAGTGCGACTTCTGTGAAAATTTCGTCGAATGGGTTTGTGTAAAATGTACGTAGATTGTTCTTGTAACCATCGTTGTACTTCAAGTAAACAGAGCCTTTTCAGGCGAGTTTTAGCAGCACGATATAATTTCTGAACGCTTCCGTAACCTGCAGGGTGAGCTAGATCGTAGTAAATGCTGGCTAACACCTTCTCCATGGTTTTGTTAAATACGGTACCCACTCTTCGATGATAATGCTTTGGGTCGGGTGAAATGGGGGTTGTTTGGAAACGGTGTTACGTACGTGTCTGATGTGCCACAGGAGTAAACGTCGAGGGTAGTGATGGTGGTGGTGGTGTAGGTAATGGGATATCTTTGGTATTCTTTTCTTTTCTCACTTCTGGTTTCCTTTCTTTCATTTTCACTTCTGTCGAAGGAGGAGTGGCCATCATCTTTTCAACCCAAGTTTTGAGTTCTTTGCGTTGGGGAGTAGGGGAAGGGGTCAACAAGGAAGCTGCAATCTTACTCGGAATGGGAGTGGCAGTGGGTCTTTGAAAGATATCATGGGTCTCTTTTTCCTTGGGTAATGGTGGGGTTACATCTGTCTTGTCCGCTGTAGATAGCGATGGCGACGGACAATTCATTAGAGCCTTAAAATCAGTCAGAGTGGGTATAGCTGTTTATTCCACAGCTTTCCGATGAAAGAGTTGCAGTCGTTTCAAGAGCTGACCGTACTTTTGCGATTTTTCGGTTTTCAGACAAATCGTTGCGATGCATCAAGGATTGCAATTCGTTTTGTAATTGGGACATCTCGGTCATATAAGGATTGGGTGGTAAATGGGGGGGGGGGGGTCGTTTTTCTTGCCAACGATGGTATTCCATCCATCGTTTGTAAAGGACTAAAGTCAGTTTTCGTCCTTCCATGGGCTTGCAAAGGTTATGTTTCCAATTGTTGTGGTCCCTTTTATCTTCTGGAAGGATCATACATATTTCTAATCCTCCGCGTTGCACCAACATCTTTTTCTTTTGACGGACGGGTATTTTCTTTTGAACCATTTGACGAAGAACGTGTTGATATTTGACTAAGCATTTTTTCTGGTGTGGAAACAAAGGTATCGTGCAAGGTATCGTGCCTTTCAATACATTCAAACAGACATTCGTACACGGTATCGATGACATCTTTGGAGGCCGTTTTAATGATTTGTTTTCGCATGGTCGGAGAGACTTTGGACAGGACGGACAACATGTCTCCGTGTTTGGCTAAACGAGGAGGTAGTCCTTTCCTTTTCTTTCCTTTGTGGGGTGAATAGGAATGTTTTCTGCAAGGTGACATCTTTGCTTGTTCGTTCCACAAATATACTTGTACACACGCTCTTTTATCTTCTTTTCTAGCGCTTCATCAAAAAGGTAACGGCGTGTTTCGCTAAATCATGAAAAGCATCGCTTAAGACACCAGCTCGGTTCTGAGCTGATTTGGTCAGTTTGTTCGCACCTTTATGTAAAAATAATATGCCTCCCATTTGGTGACTTATCCTTTCTTTGGATGACAGTCACAGTGTCTTTTTAGGGGATGACTTCGATGTTTGGCTAAGCGTTTTGTAGGATGACGAGATTGTCTTTTTCCTTTTCCTTTTAAAAGAGCAGAACGACGATGGTGGTGGCGTGCACATTTTTGAGGAGACATCATTTGGTGTTCAGAAGTAGCACAGAAAATACTGATTCACTTCGTTGTCCTCAAGTCATTTTTATACTGGAATCCGACGCCACTGATTATCTTTCCGTCGTATCAACTTCATGACAGGTAACACACGTCGTGAAGGGCTTCGCAATGGACTAAATCGGGACAGTTCTTGTTTGGAAAAATCCAGTAAACTCTTTAACATGCTAGATTTTTTTTTGGACTTTGACTTTGGGGGCAGGTACTTTGTGAGCAGCTGCTACTGCCGCTAATGAGGAAGAGGGTGTGACCGGTGGAGGAGACGTTCTGGGAGACGTAGATTTCCAATGTTTCATCAAATTAGAAAAAAAGGGTGTCAAATTGGATTTGGCTGGCATAACCAGCATAACCAGCAACGGAGAAGTGGAAGAACCTGAGGCTACTGGAAACTCGGTCACTGGTGCTGAATCTCGTGGTTTACGAATGTAATTTTGCGTCCTGGCCGAAGTGCCGCTTTTGCGGGTGACAGCTCTTTTCTGTGGACTTTTCGTTTTCTGTGTTTTGGTCTTGGCACCATTGTTCTTTTTCTTAGGGGTTTGTTTGGCTGTTTTCTTGGGGTGATCTTTGGGAGCATTGGGATCCCATTTAAAATGGAACGAATGATGACACCTCCTAGGAAACCGCTACCTCCATGTTTCAAAATGATTTGCTTTTATATTTGAGTGTTGATGCGAGGATCAGCCAGTTGCGTCAAGGCTACTTTGTTTCAGTCCAAAAAAGCGTTTGGTTTGATGTGGAATGTGAATGATGCCTTGCAGTAACTGACGTGCTGTCACCGTAAACCATCGTAAGACTTCTTTGAGACTGGCTTCTAAGACGTGAGCACGTATTTGTGGATTTTGTTCGCGACTGATACCGTACAAGGCACGAATGAATTTGATGGGAAGATGAGACTGAAGGGACGTCATGTTGACGATGTATGAGACAAGGTCAAAGTGACCGACGTTTTTATAGATTTTTAGTTGGTGTTATTGTTATGTCGATGACGAGGAGGTGTACACGATAGGTCCTCCGTCTGGACACCAATCGTGAAACAAATCGGTACAAAATCGCAAATAATCGAGAGTGGTGGGTTTTAAATCCACGAGTAAAAAGGCATTTTGAGTTTGAGTGGCATCATCGTAATCATGAGTCAGCCAAGGTGTTCCTAACTGTTTGGCTAAGACTTGCACTTGCGATTTATCTCTAGGACTTTTAAACACGACCACGTAATGAGCATTGAGACCAATGGTACGATGGGCTTTACTTTGTTGAAACAAATTTTGTGTAATGTAAATGACACTGGCATTACTATGATGCCCTTTACGCGTAAACCACAGTTTAATTTCTTCTTCGTCTTCTCCTAACATGTCGTCAAAAATGACCAAATGAGTTTGACTAGAGTCAGACACTATCCCATCGTCATCGCTAGGAATGCCTTCCACAAACACAATGGAATCACCTTGACTTTCTTGCAAGAGGCTGTTTGCCGATTGCCACTCTTTGTAACACCACACGATGCGTTGAGGTGAACGATCGATCAAATGATGTTTATGTTCGGTCAAACGTTTGATGAATTCGGTTTTGCCTGAACAGCTCGGTCCAGCAATCAGCATGTTAAAAGTATGACGAAGATAAAAGGCCTCGCAACTAGCATGATCATCAATGACTTTGAATGTCGATGAGGAAGGAGTAGAAATAGCAGAGTTAGCCATAGTAGTCTAGGGTATTATACTATTGACACTAAAACAGACAAGACAAGAGGTTTTTATACTTTTTTCAGGACACATTTATTTCAATTCATGTTTAAATTGGAATAACACGAAAGACAACAATACATAAAAGCCAAATGGATAAGTACAGGAATAAAAAACACATGGTAACGATCAAAGTGGCATATCAACAAGTCTCTGTACAACATCGTTTGTGTAAACAAGGTGTCCTTGAGGTAGTGTGTAATGTTCTTATAGTCTCTACATCGGGTACAGTCATATAGGTGTCCTCTCAGAATGGTCTTTGTGAGGGAATGTCTATGATAGTCCTGTCTTGAACAGTGATTGCCTTCGGTGACAGATTCTTCTTCTTCTGGCACTGTCACTAACAGGTTTAAAAGTGACTTTTTCACTCGACGATGTATTTTACTTCGTTTGTCCAAGCCTCAAAATCCCAACTTTTCCAGTCACGTACATCTGTCCATTGAGGGTGTGAATCACAAGCTACACACACATCCTCGTACACCACTTCCGTACGTAAAAGTTGACGAATCTGTTTTTCCTGTAGAGGTCGAGACGTATCCAGACGAAAGCGTAAGACTTTTAACAGAATGAGTCTCTCGTGGACATTTAAAGGAGTTTCCATACTGTCTTTGTAGATATTGTTCGTAAAGTGTCCACAAGGAATCTACAGGTAAACGAAATCCCCGAAAGCAAGTCACTAAAACACACACTACACGTCGACCCCAATTGATGGGACACAGTTCTCGTAATAAGTTTTCGTAATCCTCCACCATTTGAATGTTCTCATTGATTCCACGGAATCTGTCTTATCACAAGTGATAAAGGTTGTGGCATGGTAGTTCTATTTTATACTTTTTTGCCTAAGACCATAAGTATATATTCTGCATAGAATTATTTAAAATCTTCTCCAAAAGCGAAAGTAATTAACATGGTGTGTAATATCGGGCCACTGCCATTTAGGGGGTATCAGGACATCTCCCCCCTGGACATTCCCCCCCCCCCCCGACTGCCCCCCCCCCCCGACATATCCCCCCGGACATCTCCCCCTGGACTCCCCCCCATCAAATAGGAATTCCCCCCCAGTCATTTCCCCCCATTATCTTTATACTACTTTATTTATATATAGTAACATTTAGCTTTGATGTTTACTCGCACCTCGCATCACCGTTAGTGCATAGGTATGACTGTTGTCACCTGAAATAAATGCATTATCACATGTAAAATATCTACTTTCCTGACCCCTCTCTCTCTCTCTCTCTCTCTCTCTCTCTCTCTCTCTCTCTCTCTCTCTCTCTCATACAATCATGCTTTTACTCACTGTAGAACAGGAGCTTTCTTTGAAGTATGAAGAGGCTTCAGTCTAACCTTTATTTATTGTGCATATTTGGTATATTTAAGATAAACAACAGAAGGATTAGCCTTCGTTCAATTAATTGTAGTTGTTTCAGTACAGTACTCAGGCCAGATGTCAACATAAGCGGATTATGATGTAACAATGCACTGTAAAGATGGGTTTGTCTTACTTGTTCTGTATCTATATAATCTCCAAACAATTTAAACCAATACATTTTTTGAAAAACCCATGAGATGGAGTTGGAAACTGTTGCGAGTATTCGAGGAAAAAATAAAGTTGTGTTAAATGGTTTTGTTTATGTTAAACAAAAAAAGCTTAGCAAACAGTGTTATAAGTTATGAGTGTGAGCGTCGTCAAGGTGCAGGAAAAAATACAAGTGAATGTAGGGCAAAAGTTAAATTAAATGAAGATCTGTCAGTAGTTAGTTACATGCATGAGCACACTCATACTGCTGATTCGGTTCATTGTGAGGTTTTGACTGTCCGGGCAAGTATCAAAGGAAAAGCAGAGGAAACTGAAATACACCGCAGCAAATTCTGGGTCAAGAATTGCAGCAACTAAGCCAGCAAGCTGCTGTTCAGATGGTGCCAATTCGACATCTACGGAGAAGCATCAGAAGAGTTAAACAGAAGAAGAATGCAGTTCACCCCTCTTCCAGTCGATCGCACATTTGAAATTCCAGAAGAATACAAGAGTTTGGCTGATGGAGAAAATTTTCTACTCTACGACAGCGGATGTGATGACCCCAACCGAATCTTGATTTTTGGAACAGAACGCACACTAAATTTGATTAAAGATTCACAGCATTGGTTCATGGATGGAACTTTCAAGGTGGTACCTGAACTGTTTTTTCAATTATATACAGTACAAGCTCTTGTAACTGGATCAATTGTTCCGTGTTTGTATGTTCTCCTACCAAACAAAACACAGGTTACTTACTGTCGTTTATTTGAAGAAATCAAAGTGCTGCAGCCTCAAGTTCATCCAACAACAATTACGACGGATTTCAAAAAGGCTGCAATTAATGCAGCCACCGAGTGTTTTGCAAACGTTGAAATACATGGCTGCTTCTTCCATCTTGCACAAAATATATTAGAAAAGTTCAATCTGTTGGACTGCAGGATCGATACCAGAATGATGAAGATTTTGCCTTGTCAATTCGGATGATTGCTGCGTTAGCATTCGTTCCAAGCGAAAAGGTAATCGAATCGTTCGAAACACTTCAGAAATCGTTGTCAGAGGAGTTTGCCACTGTCATGGATTATTTTGAGGACAACTACATTGGTCGTCTCCGTCGTAATCGCCGTGTAGTAGCGGTGTTCGATAAAAGCATTTGGAGTGTGCATTCACGTGTTGCCAACAGTTTGCCCAGAACAAACAATGCTGTGGAAGGTTGGCATAGAAAAATGCAGTCCGCAGTTTCCTGTCATCATCCAAATATCTGGAGCTTCCTTCGGATTCTTAAACGTGAACAGAGGTTAAATAATGTCAACCTAAATCAGATCTTCGGTGGACATTTGCCTGAACAACCAAAGAAGAAGTACAAAGACTGTTCTTCGAGAATTGCAAACATAGTCGCCGACTTCGACAATCGTGACACCATAGAATACTTAAAAGCAATTGCTTACAACACTAACTTTTAAACAATACATTTTTTTAATATGTAAAAATGTTAACTTTCTTTAACACTTACTACTTACTGCGTGTGCAGTGCTGTGCTGTGCTGTGCGTGTGTGTGTATTTTCGAGGTAAAGAGATATCTTGAGATATCTGCTTTGTTGATATCAGTTCACTATTTTGAATGAATGAAATGTCAGTTCACTATTTTGAGTGAGTAAACTATCAATTCGCTATTTTGAGCGAAAACATCATTTGTTTTGCTATTGTGAAAATCGTATTTTCATTTTGTGATATACCATGAATCGTTCGTTTTTTTTTGTCCTGGTACCGTATATGACAATGTGTTTGCATTTGTATTTGTTGCATTAGTAGGATCGTGCTAATTATGTTCATTCGTCCAATATTTGGACCCATACACGCACGTATCAGTCATACTTATTTCCTTATTTTCATATATCATTAAATATTGTATTTGCATTACCATCAATAGTGTTTTGTTGTTAATCCGGAAATCCCAAAACTCGGTTTTCTTGTTACAAATCTTGTTATCCTTATTTCAAATAACCTTTTCCTTTTAACATAACTTAATATAAGTTTTTATAATTAAATATGAATTAAGTTTTAAGATAATGGGGGGGGGAGTCCTATTTGATGGGGGGGGGAAGTCCTATTTGATAGGGGGGGGGGGGGAAAGTCCAGGGGGATATGTCGGGGGGGGGGGGGCTAGGTCGGGGTTGAATGTCCGGGGGAGAGATGTCATAGACTCCATTTAGGGTAACGGTTTAAGAATGATCAAAAACTCTTCAGATGTAAACGAACTAAATTGGAAACAGTGGAAAAAGACACCCTTGATGCAGAGAAATCTGACACGTTGGTTGATTTTTGTCACTTTCCTCTTGTGAATTTCACGACACAAAAGTTCTACAGTGACCAATTGAGATTTTTGTTTAGCAAATCCCTGCCAAACTTCCTTGTAGGTCTTCTCTTGCAATTCGTGTGGTAATCCTTGAATGTTGTGTTTTAGGGAGGGTTTATATACTGGTCTAGGTTTTTCTCCAAGCCAAAACTGGTTTGTTAAACGACATGGTACAGTTTTGTCACATTCAATCACTAAGGTCCCACTAAAGGTAGGTATTGACAATTCGGAGACCATCGATCATGTTCCAGGTAAGCGGAATCCTTAAGTTCCCACTCGTAAATTGACACACCACAACTGAAACACTTGATTTTATCCCATTCGTCCAAGTAGAAAAATCCGGCTCTGGCTAATTCTTCAGGAGTGGGTCCAGGCATATATTTTGGCCATGTATCTTTGAAGGTTTGGAAGCGACTTTTAAAGTGATTGTATTCAGGCAAGCTCGTAGGGAACGAATATTCGACTCTCCTCACTTCACTTCAGTTCGATGCAGGTACGGTGAAATTCTTAGGAGTCCACGATAACGTGTGGCGCCGCTTTCGCATCCCTCAGGTTTGACACGCACAGCATCACTTTCCGTGGTAGCTTCACTTTCCGGGGTAGTAGTCGTAGCAAAGTTCGCACGATGTCCTGCTGAATCGCTAAGGTCACAGCGTCTGGCATCTCTGCAATTGCAAGGTATAGCATCGCATTCCACTTGAGAATCCCCGAACTTGAATGATATCTGTTTAAACCGATTCATCTTGTGTCACTTGGTTGTTGTAAGTACAGACTAGGAATTCGTACTCTCTTCTGGTACACGATTTGATAGACTTTTTCCAAAGGTCGGCTGACGATTTGGTGTGTGGGTAAACGGACAATCTTGTGCGGTTCGTGTGTGGTCACTTTAAAAGTTTCATCCTGTCCAGACTGTAAGGCTTCTTGTAGCACGTTAAAGTTCACCACTCGACTGGTGCGATAATTGAGAGTCAATTTACATTCGGTGTGCATTTCTCCTTGTGGGTCTCGGTATTCGTAGCCGTAATTTTTAGGACCGCCACTTGCAAATTATAGAATCTTGTCGTCGGGATGTTCATCGGTCCAGGCTCCTAAACGGTCTCCTTCGATAGCAGGGTTACACTTGTTCGGTCGGTGAATGTAGATGCATCTGTCTGTGTCAAAATACGATTTCCTAACAGTTCTAACACTTCGTACAATTTTAAGCGAGCGTCGGCTGTCACGTAAGCCGCAATGATGACATTTCCAAATTTGTCGGCTTCTACTTCGTAATTGACTAAGATCAAGCCCTCACGAGTGACGTCCACGTGTTTCATGTATATGGTTTTGTCGTGAATCATCTTGAAGTAGCGGGAAGGTTCGGACAAATACTCCGTCTTAGGTAAAGACGGTCGTTGTGCCATTTTGCCCCACAAGCAATTTAACATCACTTTGGCAAACGATCGCCTTACTTCGTTTTTCTCGATGTGGTCTAAAGTGATGCCTTCCTGCTCCCGATATGTTTCTTTGAATATCTTTTGGTCTTCGGAAGTGTGGCACCAAGAAAGGATAGCCGCTAGCTTCTTGGTTTAGTTTCAAAAAGGCATCTACGTAGTCTGCAAAAATACCTTTCTGTGTCTCGTCGCCCGTATGGTATTGTTGTGTCTTGGAAAAATGGCAAATTTCGTACACTTCTAACAGTTGGTATCCCAGGTCCAGAGCTTTAAATAATTTCACGCTAACTCACGTTCCTGTCAAGGCGCGTTCTTCCTGTGTGCTGACAAGGTTGGTCTTGGTTGCACGTTTCGGCACAAGTACGGCACAAAGGAAACATCAGTTTCCCTTGTCAATGGTGAGGTAAAACGGGATGGTACAAGTCTGTGGGAGGTAAGACTTTGCACTTGATCAATCCTTCGAATGTGGTCCAAGTCAATGTATTCTGTCATGAATTCTGGGTACCCTACGGGAAAGTGACAATATTTACACACTTAAGGATACAGCGAACACACGTCCAAGTATTTGATTTCTTCTCCCTTCTCCTCGTCCGCCTGGTACAGCAAACAGGTGGCATTAGTTGTGAGTCATTACCGTGGCATGGTGATGACAATCTCCGTAACGTTCGATGTCTTCTGGACTCCGCGTTTCGTCGATGGGATTTAGGATCCATTGGGCAAAATCGGCCAACGTGTTCGACCCTCGAAAAATTTTTTCACGTCCTCCAGGAATCTTGGTGCAGTGAGGACAATGACTAAAAATTGGTTCTTGGATGCACTGCTCGGTGAGCCACGCAGAAGTTAGGAATGTGAATGCCGGTCACTTGCATGCATTCGAAATCAAAACAGATAAAATTCCCTTTCTTCTGGGTATCTTCTTGTTGGGGTTGGTATGTTTGAATGAAGCATTCGTGTTCCAAGTCCACAATTTGGTGATAAATGTGACATCGTTTCTTCCCTCGACAAACGTGAAACTTGGTATTATTGGTAAGTATGCTTTGTCCACAAGTAGGACACAATCTCAAAAGTTGACAAGTACTTTTCTTCTGTGAACCTTGCATCTTCAAATGTTGTTGGTAACAGATAGGACTGACAAAAGTGCGCTGACAAACAGGGCAATGCACTCGTACTTGTCCTTTGTCCAGACAGGGTTGAGAGGCTAAACATCCTTCACATTTGGATCCACAATGCTTGTGGGGTTCTCGATTGTTATAACCATAGTCACATGTTTCACAGTAGTAACCGTATCCCAGGAATGCAGTGATGCTGGTAATGGTATCAAAATGTTCATATTGATGACAGACGTGAATGCAATTTTCCGTCTTTGAAATCGTGGCCTCAAAACAAAAG
This sequence comes from Unio delphinus, assembly GCA_029339505.1. NCBI lineage: Eukaryota > Metazoa > Mollusca > Bivalvia > Unionida > Unionidae > Unio > Unio delphinus. The sequence goes on from JAQISU010000008.1 coordinate 18,559,095, forward strand.
AGGACCACGTAATTCTTGAGGGTGTACTTTCAATGTGTAACGTGGCTCTAAGATGAATTGCAATTTTTGCATTTCTGGAATGCCGCAAGGGGTGCTTTTGGATATTGCCGCTTGCTGTAACAGGAGTTCTGCTTCACTTCGTTCTTTGCCTCGGTCCGATTGTCGAATACTTTTCCTGGCTCATTTCCATTCTACCGTCTCGTTCTTGTTGGCATTCGTTTGTCCCACGATTTATGGCACGGGCTAAACGCATCTGGTCTTGAGAATTGTTAATTTGGATGAGGCTTCTTTTGGTGTTGCGAAGGTTGTCGACCAATAACACTTTTTTTGCGTCCTGTCTCTTGTGGAAGAGACACGTGGGTCATAAAAAGTGTCGCTTTTCCAACGGTGATGTGAAACTTGTCGTTGGATTGTTGCACATGTTGAATCTTGTTGATGACTTTGGAAGGTGTTAATTGTGATGGACTGGTAAACTCGATCCAGACGGGAGACTTCAAATTATCGTGATGAATAGAAAGTCTCAAGCGATCTTTTTCTGTTTCAGTGCAGTTAACACAAAATCCCACACCTCGATAATGAACCCTTTTCTATTCTCCAAAGGTACGTTGGACTTGAAATCTTTAAACTTTACGGCATACGTGTAAGCCGTTGTTCTAAATTTTCGAGAGGAACACTTTTCCGTCTCTCGAATGTGATAGTAATTTTCAGGGTTTACAAAGGGTGGTGAACTTTGCCTGGACGTCGCTTGTCTGGGTGTGGATTCGGGCTCACTAATGTCATCTTCAAAATCACTGGCATGAATCTGAGCCAAGACTTCAGTTACTGTGGTTGGCGATACATTACATTTCTGTCTCTTACTGTCTTCTCTTTTCTCAACAACATGATGCGGTCTTTTCATCTTGCCTGCAAAATTTCAAATGACTACATTTTAAAGACCATGACCCCTATGTATGCATGTCCAATCCGTGGATATATATATATAAAGGGTCAGTGTCTAACCTTTCAGTATTCATTTCACTCTCACATTGACCAGAACGATGGAAAAGCCTACACAAGTTGAACTTCTGATCAGGGCTTTGCGTGGTGTCATACGAAAGTTTTCTTCAGACAATCCAACGGACTACTCTCCTTCCTTTCGAGATAAAAGTCAAGATACTTGCTATATATGTAAAATGAAAGGACATTTGGGCTACAGAATGTCCAGATCGTGAAAAAACAAAAAAGGTACCAGAAGAGATAAAAGTCAAGATACCTGTTATCATTGTAAAGAGAAAGGACATTGGTCTCCAAACTGTCCTAAGAAACAACAGGAGCAGAAGGAGGAGGGGGAAAGGAATTCTGAACAGGAGGAGGAAGAGGTACCCTCCCCAAAGGAAGAAGCTCGACACGTTCACAAAGACAAGAAAAGAAGACGAAACGAAAGTGAGGAGGAAGAAAAAAAAAGATAAACCTGTGACAGTAAAGAAATTGAAAACAACAGAAAGAGTGAACAGTAGAAGCCTATGAACTTTTTAAAGTGGTATTGTGTTATGTTATGTTGTGATATTAAATTGAAACATTTGTACCAGAATACACCGGAGAGAAAAAAACGTAAGTGTGTCTTGCTTTTCATTTTATAGAATAAGAACCTACACTCACAAACTCATACACTCACACGTACATCATGGGTTTTTAAAAACAATAAATAGAAAAGGACTTTTGAGTTTTCATTGAATGAGGCAATAGAAATAGTATTTCTTTTCGAAAGATCTTAGTGGCCCTGAAAAGGACCGTTGGGTATTTGTTTGTTTAAAACAAAACAAACTCAGAAACGGGACGTAACCATCTCTAACTGTCCTAAGCCTTTGCCACGGCCAAGGCCTACTTCGGGACTGGTGGTTCCTGTCAACGATTTGGTAGAAATCACTAACGGTGGTATGGTAGACGTACTCACAGATAGATTGGGTTGTTTAGCTCGAGAAGGTCTTTGTCTCTTCGGTCTTGATAAAAAAGTCTGATACATTTGTTTAAGACTCCTTAACTCTGCTAAAATATCTAAAAGTACCGTCGTCGTGACCGTTTTATTTTCACTATTCTCTTTCTGTCCTTGGTCTTCTTTCTTCTCTGTTGCTGCTACTGTTTCTTCCTGGTGTTTCCTTCTTGCTTTTTGTTCTTCCCGCTGTTGAAGGAGAAATACTTGTTGTTCTACTTTCTGTTGTTGTAAAAATCGCTCCAATTCTTCTTTTTGTCTCCGTTTAAAATCATCGATGTGTAAATAAAGAAGAAGCAGAAGGTAACGAAGGTTCAGGAACAAATTCTTGTAAAGTTAGAAAATCCAGAATATCCCAGTTAAAATCAACTTCTTTTGGATGTAGATTTATCATGACTTTGGAAGTCACTGCTGTAGCATTACTTGCTGTTTCTACTACTGGTTCACCCCAATTCATCATCTTCCTAGTTTCCGACATGATTGACAACTCTGTCGCATCGATTGACTGCGCACAGACGCTAGTACCTCTATATAGGGAAGGTGACGTTACAGACTGCTCTCTTCCGATTGGACGACTGTGACAGACTTTTTAACACGCGTTTGGATTGGTAAATAAACTCAATCCGTTTCGATCCGCTCTTCCCCTATAAATAACCGCAGTACACGGCATTCGCTTTATCTGTTCTCATCACAAGATGTGGACCAACGTATAATCTACTACCCTTGTTTCTTCCATGCTATTTAGTACGGACTCTTACCCCTGTATGTCATTGGACTATCACTCATATGACTGATACAGCCCTTTGGAAAAGAAGAATAGATGTGGAGAGGCAAGGTTGTTTAAAGAGAGTTCTCCTCTATGGACCTGAAGTGAGGAGAAGTTTAAGGAAGAGAAGAAGATCTGTGAGATGTCCTCTCTGTTAACAAATATAATGTCAACATTACACTTAACGGCCCTTTTCAGGGCCACTCATATACCTCGAAAAAATATTTGCTTTCTTTGCCTCCATTTCCCTTGTCGCTAGATAGTCCCAAATACAAATAATATTTCACATGTTAAATTCCCCTTGAGGCTCGATAGTCCCACCATGTTCAATTTTCCTTGAGGCTATGTAGTCCCACTATATTCAATTTCCCTTGGGGCTAGATAATCCCGCCATGTTCAATTCCCCTTGAGGATAGATAGTCCCACCATGTTCGATTCCCCATGAGGCTAGATAGTCCCACCTTGAGGCTAGAGTGTCCAAAGCCCTTTTTGACTGGATTTCCCCTTGAGGCTACAAATCTTGAAGCTAGAGTGTTCCAAGCCCTTTTTGACTGGATTTCCCATTGAGGCTAGGGTATCCCACATTACTACTCGCGTTTGTCAGTCATTATTTATATGGTCAGTCATATGGGCGTTGGTCTTTCGGTCTATATGTTGTTCAGTCAATATACGTGTGTTCAGTCCGAATATGTGTTAATAAATCAAAAATATTTGTTGGTTAGTCAGAATGTGTGCCTTCCTGTTATAATATGTGTTGGTAAGTGAATATTTGTATTAGTCAATCGCAATAAACGTTGGTTACTTGGGATAGATGTTGACTATTCATAATGTGTGATGGTAAGCCAGAAACATGTAAGTAATTCAAGACTGGTGTTTGTCGGTCAGAACAGGTGCTGACCTGTGAAAAAGGCGCTGATCAAAAAGAGTGGGTGTTGTTCAGTTACAAATGTGTTGGTTACGCAGAATAGGTATCGGTCAGTTCAGTAGGAGTTTGATCAACCAGAATATATGATATTCAGTCATAACTTTTGTAGATGTATAAGAACATATGTTGTTCATTTAAGTAGGTATTGAATAATTAAACAGTTGCTGGTCAGTCAAAAAGGCGATCATCAGCCACAATAAGTATTGGTCAGTCAGAAATGTGTCTGTGTCTCATATTATGTTATTATGTGTCAGTCAAAATTTATAATATTGGTTAGTCCAGAGAAATATTGGGCAGTTTGAAATGGTGCTGATCATTTGGAATGGGCGATGTTTAGTCAGAATTGGTATTGGTCAGTCAAAAGTATTCTAAAATAGTGCTGTCACTGTAAGGTCGGTTAAAATTTAATCTTTTCTAACTTGTACAAAATACTCAGAATCCAACAGATTCTAATATAAATCTGGAAACAATCGTCTACCGATGGAACATACTCTTCTATGACATCGTTTTAATACATAATACACGTCATTTCAAATCTTATGCAATTGTATCCTGTAATATACGGTATTTAAAATCGTACATAAATTTTGTTTGCAATTATCCCCTTTTATATAATGATCGATTACAGTCTTACGGAAATAAAAGGCTAATTTCAAACAATTGAAAATTTAGCACTCCACCACCACCACTTGTGTAACCTACCCACCATCATTGTAACCCGTAACCAGTGCTGTTTGTCCTAATAAACCTCTACATTTTTGAGGTTTCTACCTGACAAATTATCTAAATTATTGAACGGACACTGTCAAATAATGACCCTGATTCAATTATGGCGAGATACCGTACTGATTCATTTATTGGATTTGCATATTCGTCGTAATTCTTTTATGTTCTAAATATGAAAATCGGCGCAGGTTATTGAATGTCATGAGAAGATAATCCCCGATAAATCAGGAACATCTGGGCCCATGCACATTTGTAAGTATATAACAACAATTTTCGAGGAAGGATTCATTATGCAACACTTGACACCACCTCAAAGTATAGCTAGACCGATTGACGCGTTGGCCATGCGCAACAGCTGTCGATAATGTATAGCATGACATAAATTTAGATGAATGGCTGGCCAATGAAATTGCCAGGTAGTTGTGTCATTAGGAAATTGTTTATAGTCTGTTACTATAAGGCAAGAGAGATTCGGACACTTAAAGAGTTTTCAGTATATGAGATGCACAATGCAAAGTTGGACATTTAATTAATGTTCATTATTGTTCTAACACACTCGAAAGCAGAGGCGTAGCTAGAGTGTTTGGCGCCCGGGGACAATATTCATCCCCCCCTCAACTCTGAAACCCATTATTTTCATCAATAAAATCACCATTACCCGTTACAACCTATTTCAAAGCCCATTTTGGCGCCCCCACTAGTATGGCGCCCGGGGACATATGTACCCCCTGCCCCCCCCCCCCATAGCTACGCCTCTACTCGAATGCCCTGTAGTGTATTGTCTGCAAAGAGAAAATAAAACCAAATTTTAAAACAGAAGTTGTTAAATGATATGGGGGTGCATTCTGCGTATTATTCCAGTGAGTTGTCGATGGAAAAGAATTTTCAAGAAGAATAACTCAAAATTGCAAATAGAAAATTGTGTCAAGGTATACAACTACCTAAGATGTTTATTTCTATATTTAAATGCTGTTTTCTATAGGCATAATTAGCGTGTTAACTTTTGTGACGATATTATTTAAGTCCTTTCCGACAGGCACAAAATCCATTTACACTTGATTACACTAAAAGTAATATATGTATACATTGAAACAAAAGAAATGTATTCTCCCCATACAGTTATATTTAGATCTGGTCAGATAAAGTACTGACATAGAAATAAATTGATTTGGTTTTATTTGGCAAAGAGTAGTTTTAAATTTGGTCTTTTAAAGTAAATCATATTTGTCAGCTGAGCTCAGACAAATTAATACAGTAGTTTAAGCTGTATGGATGGGTACTCAGCCATTTCTGCGTTAAGCTATTGTTATTTTGCTGTGTTTTTTTCTTTCTGTCTTTGATGATATACAAACTCATCTTACTAACACTCAAGTAGTGCATTTGCACAGTTCATTGTGTGTGTGTGTGTGTGTGTGTGTGTATACTTTGGATTTGCAACGTAGCTTTAACAATTTATCAGTCACAACTACGATGTGGCAGTTTATAATGATGTCTAGCACTGGTGTCTCACTCTCTCTCTCTCACACTCTCACTCTCACTCTCTCACACTCTCACTCTCTCACTCTCTCAAACAAACTCTCTCTCAAACATTCACAGGATATTCGCGTTAGTACTTATGAAATATGTTTCCGAATACAGTAAGTAGTAGGTGTGTGGTACTTTCATCTTTATCAGTTGATACCTCTGTAACGTTCTCGAGCCGACCCTTTGAGACTAGGTAGGGTTTTAAAGAAATAACAAACACGTTCGGTTAAATAAAACTTATATTTAAAAAATCAACATGATAGATATATATGAGCACACAATACACAAAGGAATCTACTACCCTACTAAATGTCTGTAGTCATCCACTACTGTACTATATGTCTGTAGTCATCCACTACTGTACTATATGTCTAGTCATCCACTACTGTACTAGATGTCTGTAGTCATCCACTACTGTACTAGATGTCTGTAGTCATCCACTACTGTACTAGATGTCTGTAGTCATCCACTACTGTACTAGATGTCTGTAGTCATCCACTACTGTACTATATGTCTGTAGTCATCCACTACTGTACTAGATGTCTGTAGTCATCCACTACTGTATTATATGTCTGTAGTCATCCACTACTGTACTATATGTCTGTAGTCATCCACTACTGTACTATATGTCTGTAGTCATCCACTACTGTACAAAATGTCTGTAGTCATCCACTACTGTACTATATGTCTGTAGTCATCCACTACTGTACTATATATCTGTAGTCATCCACTACTGTACTATATATCTGTAGTCATCCACTACTGTACTATATATCTGTAGTCATCCACTACTGTACTAAATGTCTGTATCCAATATACAAAACGTAGCATTACATTGACTATAGACACGATATTCGTATCTCACACAAAATAGTCAATAAATCAAATCATAGGGTTCAATTGACTATAAACACGCTATTCGTGTCACACACAAAATAGCCAATAAAACAAAACATAGCATTCAATTGACTAAACACGCTATTCCTGTCTCACACAAAATAGTCAATAACCTAAAACAAAGGGTTCAATTGACTATAAACACGCTATTCGTGTCTTACATAAAATAGTCAATAAACCAAAACTACGGACGTTAACACTGCACTTCCTTCCGGTGCAACAGTTGTTCATGTTTTTTTGGCTCTAATTCCCGACAAATGAAACGTTTAGAGGTCTGCTCTAATGTCCACTGCGTCTTAAAATGACCCTGCACTATACCTATATAGTAGGATGCTATACATGTAAAAAGTGATTCGCGCGAAACCTTCATTATACGCGCGGCACGTGCGACTCGCTGTACAGGACAACTCACTTAGAGGAGTATGGTGTACCCTCTATGCCATATCGGGTATTTCGTAACAACCTCAAATGACATGGTAAGGAGTAGCTTCTATGTTTTGTGAGATAGGAAGGTTAATAGGAAGGTTAATAGGAAGGTTAATAGGAAGGTTGTAGGTTACGTAGGTACCACTGTGGCTTTGATTTGTTGGATAATGGTTGGGGTGCAGGCTTCAATCTAAGATTTAGGGATACGGGGCGATCGAGCAGCAGAGAATGTGAACAGACCACACTTTTCCGACAAAATTTTGATTGAATCTTTAAACGGAAAATTGAGCCTCCCTACGAAATCTCATATTTTAACCAAAATAAATAAGTCTCCATTTAGCAAACGGAGACTTTATGATTTTTCAATCAATTTTGGTCGCAACGATGTGGTCATTCACATTCTCTGCTGCTACAAGTTAACAAAAATAATAAATGATTTCAACCGAATATTTGATCGAGTCCGATACGATATCGTGTCCGAGGATCATGTCAATTTATTGTTATAAATCCGTGCGGGGTCGACTGAGCGTTACTAAAGAAATTTTTAAATTGATTGAAGTCCATATCAGAGCACCATGTCTGCCAAATATTTCGTAGCGTATGTGTATCAACGCCATTAAACACAGCAAGAATATTACAGTTATCTCTGATCACTTTTGGAATCTGAGTGTAGCGTTGAGTGACATATATCACGTCAGTGTTTTTATGCCTGCCTCTGGAAAAGATCCTAGCTGGGTTTTTTTGATTGTCTAACATCACATCGTCGTATACGACTAAATTGTTCATGTTCCCATCAAGGTCTTCTACTGATGGTGCCTCGTCAATATCCGTTATAAATTCAATAATACACTCGCCAGCAATCTCTGAAACGTTTTCATTAAAATCTTTTAGCACTTCATAGCATCGTTGATCATCTATGCTAGGAGCAACTAAATACAACTTATCCCACTTCATCCATCTCATTATTAAATTCAGCAACAATTGTGTCTTGCCGGATCCAGATGTCCCGATTATAATTGCGCGGATAGAGTTTGGTAGCGCTGCATGATGCTTAACTGGTTCTTTTGTTTTAGTCGCTGAAAAATCAATTATATCCATATCTCTATACATAAATTATGGATCTATATTGTGTGAAGTGTAAAACGCGTACTAGCACAAATGATGTGACGACGGTTATAACTAAAAATAACAGATCAGCACTTACTGGTAGATGTGCAACATGTGGTACAAAAAATTTAGATTTATTTCTATGAAATCCGGAAATGTTTTTTAAAAAAAATGAGGAGGTGATATCGCAGCCAAATTGGCAAAGCTCCCTGGAACCCCATGGGCAAAGTACCCCGGAGAAAAGGATATAGCTACTGTGGCCCCGGAACACGATTAGATATCAGACTTGATGATCAAAATCAACCCCGACCCGGCGAGTATCCGATTAACGCTATTGATAAGGCGTGTCATGCTCATGATGTTGCATATAAAAGCAGCAATCTGCAAAACAGGCATCTCGCGGATGTGAAATTAATTCATGTGTTAAATGCTGTTCCTGATAAATCTTTGAAAGAAAAATTGGCTTCGTGGTTGGTAAAATCGGCTATGAAAGGTAAATTGATGATGGGCGCTGGTAATTAATAATATGGAATCTGTTTATTATTCTCCGAGGGGATACTGGAAGGGTAAAGCAGCAATCAGTAAACTCGCCAGCGCCGCAAAAGTGAAAAAGGCTACTGCGGCTAATTGGTTATCCAAACAGGCTATATGGCAAATTTATCTACCGCGTCCTAAACAAATCAATTTCTCGCATTTTGATGTTACTGTACCCAATGAAGTTCATCAAGCTGATTTATTGTTTTTACCACATGACAACGGTTACAAATACGCGCTAACCGTAGTTGACGTTGCAAGTGGATACAAACAAGCAGAACCGCTAAAAACAAAATCATTACCTGAAGTTGCTTCTGCATTTGAAAAGATTTATCGACGAGGCCCACTACGCTGTCCAAATCTGTTACAAGTTGATCCTGGCAAGGAATTTCAAGGCGATGTTTTATCAGCGGTGAAAGATCACAATGTCACCATCAGACGGGGGCATACTGCACTACATCGCGATCAGGCAATTGTTGAACGATTTAATCGGACTCTTGCTGAGCGGTTATTTGGATATCAATACGCAAAAGAATTCATCCAAGAAAAGCGATCCCGTGAATGGGTCAAAAGGTTACCAGCTGTGATTACCGCACTGAATAATGAGATTACAAGAACAATCAACATGAAACCTATCAACGCGATTAAAAAGAAGTCTATACCTAAAATGGAAATTCGAAGAATTTCACAAAAAGATTATAGTGTTTCCCAACCAATTCTTGGTAGTAATGTCACCGTGAGATATTTATATGAGCCAGGAGAGCTTGAAGGTGGCAGAAAAAGGGCTACTGATCATATTTGGAGTGTTACTGCACACAAGATATCTACTATAACACGATCAACTGGTAGACCTCCAATCTATAAATTGGATTCAACTGCCCCTCAGCGTGGTTTTACACGCGAACAATTACAAGTGATTCCCGACGATACTCAATTACCACCGCACGGTCTTAACTAGCGCCGTTGCGTCTGTTGCACTCAAGACAAGTCAACATCACATTGTTTCTGACATGACCGAGACTGTTATTTTTTCTGTCTACGGTAAATTGGCGAGGATCTTTATCCGAATACTTCCAACGCATTATACAATTGCAACTTGCGCAGTGATTATTTTGTTGTTGCTTCAGCGTAATTATTAATTCAGCATCGATGTCAAATTCTCGTTGTTTTTTTTTTGTCTTGTTGTTTGTAACCAGAGAGTTTTTTATCAATAACTTTAACATCAACGATACTAGCATCATCCATTGTGGTGTCATCATCGCCTGACTCTGTCAAGACAATTCTTCGAAGCTGATTTATTTTTCGTACTCTGGATACTGCAAGATAGACTAAATTCGACCATTCGATGTGATTATCCACCATCCAAACAATTGTATCTGATATAGTCAATCCCTGTGAAGAATGTATTGTTGCTGCGTAACCTAGCGTCCACGGGGAATTATTAGCACGCAATGCATCTTCAACGACGCTGATATCAACCAGCACAATATCATTTAACACTAAATTCTGTCTTTAAAATCCTCCTGGAATATCAACTTCTATATTCTGTTTTCGTGTATCCGAAGGCCTATAACACAACGGTACTGGAAGTGTTGCAAATGTTTCTTTATGCGTTTCAAATAACTTCATCTGAAGTGTGTCTCTGACTATTTTTCTATTTGCTACTATCAAATCATTTGGTCTCCACGTTTCCCAAAAATCATTCATGGGAGTTTCTGAAATTATTTCACGCGCAATTTCACATTGGATTTTATCCGGTTGTAATCTAATTAGCGCTTTGAATTCTCGTAATTGTTCATCAAGTGATCTATAATCAGTGGTAATTTCTTCATAATAGTCTACAAAACCCTTTAGCCATTCATGTGGGGATGCACCGATAAATGGTGGTGGTTGGCCGTGATCACCGCACATGACGACTTTTGTATTTTTCAATAACAACCACTCGAGAAATGTTTGTAATATATCTAATGACACCGTGCATATTTCATCCCAAATTATGATTTCAGGAATAAATTTATCACCCATTCGATCAGGGGTCCATTCATCGCCTTTCCATCGAAAGAAACTATGATAAGTACAGGTATTTACCCCTCGTTGTTTCATCTCTCTGGCGAGTCTGTGAGTAGGTGTTAGGACAATCATGTTTGATTTTGAAACGCGAGCGTTTCTATGATATAATTCAATTGCACGAGTTGTCTTTCCTGACCTACCACAAACGTTTAAATAAACTGTCTTGTATCTACATATTGGATCAGATACCGGTGGTGCATTAGAAAATTCGGATTGAATCTCATCACGCTTTAAGTACTTTTCATCCATGGTAACATCTGCCGATTCACAATACTCATTTAGCGTCTCCTTTTTAAATCTCCAACATCCCCAATTTGCCTCCGGATCTGTGAATTTAGCTACATCTGATTTGTATTTCTCGTGGATATGCATATAATCAGTGGCTACTCTAACTGCGGTATTAGGAAATCTATTTATCATCGAAAATAAATTGATAGAAGCATAAGCTAGCATAGAACTTCTCAAATGCGTATATTGTTTAATATATCCATCACAATAGGTAACAATTGTACCTAATCGTCTTCCATCAGATAGGAAAGCGTCTTTACGATTTACAAGTTTTCCCTGTTTCGTTAAATCCGTTACAATAAAATCGTATTCAGCGATGTCTATGATCAACCGCGAAGAATATTTTGCATTGTCGTATCTTCCACCCTGGGTAAATTTACCGATTATTCTTCGTCCAAAATCTTTTGCTTGTTCTTTTTTAATTTCAAATAACTTCTTAGACCAATTCATGATTGTTCTTCATTGAAATCTGGAAACTGTTTTCGCTGTTCGCTAATTATACGATCTAGATCGGGTTGTAGTAGTCAAACGTCTTTCTGAGCTCGATAGCATATAATAGCTTCGGAAACAATCAACGATATTAGCATACCACAATCAATCATATATCGTAGTAACACTATTGGCATCCAGGCCTTTTCAGATATATGTCTACCAAGCCAAAGATAACTACACGGATGTAACCCTGTAGCGAGTTCAAATGATATCACACGAGCGAATCCGATTAAATCAAAATCAGGCAATGGCCCATTAATCGCAACACGAGTCATTTCATGCGTGGGGTGTCCAAATCGTTTAAAATAGTTACTACATTCTCCATACCCTAGGAAACTTCCAGGATAACACGCGGATATATCAATTGAAATCATACCGCCACGATGGTATTTCGTATTCCACAGTCCTCCATGACCAAATTTGACGCAACTCAATTTAACGTCCTCGAGAAAATCACTTCGTGTTGGACGCCATGAGTTTTTTTTCTCTTGCGAAGTGAGCTACCACTGATGGAATAGTAAAACTATCCGTTAATAGTTTTTCATGGGAACTCTCCGGTGAAAAATCACTAGCGATTTTTCTCATTCTGTTATCTAATTCTTCAACGCGATATAATTCACCATTTGGTCTTACAAATTGATCAAATCCTATTTCGGAATCTTCATCACTTCTAAGTAACCACACTGACACAGGATCATCCTTACACAGCGTGTGAATAGCATCGAATAATTTCTCATTATAAAAAACATCCCCGACGAACTCCTTAGGGATATATCTCACGGTTCTATCTCGTGGAAATATTGTTACTGCAGCCGTCCACGCGTGTTTGTTATGATCAATAATTTTAATTGGAGCCCCTCGCGATTGATATTTCGGTTCGTATAATACTTCTCCGGTTATTGTCGTTACTGATATTGGGAATTTTAATGATGCTTCTAATTTAGCTATATCAGAAATCTTTGCACCGTGCTGTTTCACTGTCAGTTCCCATTCGGTTATTTTCCTACGTCGCAGATCAGTTAGTTTATTTCCTCGGGATGCATTTGTGAAGTGTTCCATTACCCGTGTTGCTACACAATTCAGTGAACTAGAATATTTCATAGGAGCTAGTTTTGCAATATCGGGTTTATTATTTAACGGATATATCCCATAAACAATTGCTGTTACAGGATAAGATCTTTCGTAGTATGGTTTGTCAATTCCAGTTAGAATTCCTGGTTTGGAATCTCTACTTACAATGACAGTTTTTTTATCCTTGAGGATTGGTTCAAATTTATCCCTGATAATCCATTTGCCTTCGACTTCGATAATGAATTTTATTCTGAAAAAATATTTCTGAATTCCCAGCCCCTCGGCGGGCCAAGGTGTGAAATTATCTCAGCTGCTCTTTCATCGTTCATAGTAACATCGATGTTGGGTATATTGACATCTTCATCAATAATTCGAAATGTCGACCAACAGTATGCTGCACCGTCTCGGTAGAATTCATTAAAACACTCCCTGATTTTACTTAGTATAGTTCTATCACCGATTAGACGTTTTGGTGTATCAGAGACTCTATCGAGATTGAATCTAGTATTTTTCCAGGGCTTAATTTTCGATCATCTCTTGAACTCCTTATCGAGATTGAATTTAGTATTTTTCCAAGGCTTAATTTTCGATAATCTTTGGAATTCTTGCATGGTACAATCAATGAATTTAGCATTTTTCCAAGGCTTAATTTTCGATAATCTCTTGAACTCCTTCATATTATAATTAAAACAAGTAATTAAATAGAAAAATATAGTATAATGAATCACTGCAAGTGGCTAATGATTGGATCAACAACCCCGTGTAACAAATCATGCAGAAGCGAATTCTGTGGGTATCATTTACAAAGCGTTCGCAACGGTTCTCTCGGTCCTCTCCCATGCCTCCATTGTGGGGCTGGGGTAAGGGGAAAATCGCAGTTGTGTCTTGCTTGTGGGGGTAAACGATACAGGGAACTAAAACGCTATTATGACAAACGAATAAAAAATGCAGTCATTGACCCCAACGATGACTCCGTCAGCGACAAAATCATAAAAACCCCTCAAGATTATATCAAGAGGTTTATAATTAAAGCAGATAATAAATTAGATAAGTAGTATTATTATACAAATGAGCCAAGATTTCAGACCCCATCCAGTGCTTGTTAATTACGGAGCCTCCAGTGATGGTGTTGTTAGAAATTGCAGACTAAAAAGGCCAGTTGGATGGGTAAATAATATGGGATACTTGATGTTTACAGCCGGGGGAAGAAGTATCTCTGTCACAGAGCCATCTATGAAGCATTTTACGGATTGATTAAAGATGGCTTTGTGATTGATCACATAAATGGCGTGAAGAGTGATAATTGTCTTGAGAATCTTCAATCCATCTCGCAGCGCGATAACCTTTTAAAAAGCAACGCTGGTAGGCAATCAAAACGCCCTAGGGGGGTCAAATCGTTTGATTTAGAAACCAAAGAGGAGAAAATATTTCAATCAATAAATAAAGCTAGTAGATACTTTGACATTTGTAGGTCTTCAATACGATTTGTTGCAGAAAATATTACTAAATTAACTCTGTCGAAAAAAAATGGTCATAAAATAAAATTCGTATACATCTGAAACAATTCAAGGGAGATAAATCCTTTATGGATAAATCCGCCGCAACTCACTCTACTCACTAAGTTCCCTTGTATTATGACGTCAAAGGAAATGTACCGTCTGCTATTACCTGAATACCTTGAGTAGGCGCGCCACCCACGTGACTGTAATGGAGTATAATACATAGTTTCGTTAGAGTTGTATTTTTACAATTTCTAAAACCTTTTATTGTCGCTTGGCTAAAACTGCAATTTAAACAGTTGTATTTATATAGACTATCTATAATACACTTTTAGTACAGACGCGTTCTTTATGATCCAGCGCAATACCTATGCGCTCAGCCGGAACAGTGTTTCTCATTCATTGAAGTAGGTGGGCGTGGTTAAAATTCCTCTGTATACAGCTCTTTGTGATTTAATCGATAATGCATTTTGTCTAGAGAATTAGAACAGGAAAATATACGCTGTTTTTTAACAACTGTATTTTTTTGTTTAATGTTTCATTTAAATATTTTTATATTTTTATATTTTGTCTCATTTAAATGTTGTGAAACAGTATTAATAAGCAATTCAAGGAAATAAGTAATTCAAGGAAATAAAATAACACACTCGTGAATCAACGCTGCTGTATTAGTCACCTTATATATGTCATGATTCGTAATAAGCTTGGGGCTTTCGAAAGCCAATCGACCAATCAAAACTAGCCAACGCCATTAACACGGGCGTGTGGTTGTCTTTTGTCAATCATGCAACCGAGTTAATTTAGTTTGGTTGCTTTTGATTGGTTGGATTGGCCGTAGAAAATCTGCCCCGTCGTTTCATTGTGCTGTCTTGTGCCGTCCCACATCATTACATCACAAATTCCATCATCGTTTCATTGAATTATAATCCATCCTTAATTAAGTTAATTAAGTATATGTATGACTACAATCTGCCGCAACACTCGAGCGGAGATTATATATGGCATTGTGCCGCCCATAATTAAGTTAATTAAGTATATGTTGTGATGCCCCCCAAGCATATCTTCTGGGCGGTCTAAGATGGTGTTTGCCACCTTAGACCTCCCTTTCGGAGATGTATGCTTTGGTGTTCCCTTGGGCTTACATGGCACGCCCACCATCGCATCACAAATTTCATCATCGTTTCATTGAATAATTAACTTAATTAAGTATATGTATGCCTACAATCTGCCGCAACACTCGAGCGGAGATATATACGGCATTGTACCGTCCATTAATTAACTTAATTAAGTATATGTATGCCTAAAATCTGTCACAACACTCGAGTGAAGATATACGGCATTGTACTGTCCATAAAAAAACGGGTAAAAAACGACCCCCAATTTTTTTAAAAATTAGAGGTAAAATGTATTATATCTATATTTTTATAAAAATATTGATATCAAAGATGTAAATGATATAAGTGCTGAAATTTGAATTTTAAAGAATCGAGGGATAACATTATCTAAAGATCTCGACTGTGACAGGATTGCCTCGGAATATGAAGACATTGAGTATCAGTCTAGTAAGGGTCGTTATGTTTTACCTAAGATGTACAGACTCGTGAAAGGAATTCAAAAGTCCATCTATGCTTGTTTGTACGGTAACGATATTGATGTATTAATAACGCTATTTGCACCGTTGAAGCAATACGTCAAAAGCTCGGCCAAGAGTATCAAAAACGAGCTGAAATTAGTTCTAAGGTTCGTGATATTAGAAAAATATTAAACGAGGAAAAACCAGTATCCTAACCACGTGAGCGTTACTATAAAAAATAGGCCTTCAGTAATTTTCAGTAAAAAATAATTTTTTTTAGCGTTTTTTGTAACACTCACATGGGATTTTCTCCTGAAAGGATACTCAGCAGTTTGGGCTTGCTCATGCAGTTATGTGCGTACTGGATGATCTGGTTGTGATAGCAAGTAATTACCGCGACGCCTCCATTTTCACGTAGTTGTTGTTGCCGCGTCGTTAACAAAAATCGTTCATCGCCGTTCTCAGATATTACAATTCTGAAACCCCCAGCGATGTTATTTCTGAAACACTCGCGGACAGCGTCGTACAGTTTAACCTTGTCCGAGATGGATACGTTAGCTTGATGGTACATTATTTAATAACTCAGCTTTTAATTGTGATAGTTTCACATTTGAAAACTCAGTTCACAAACACTATATGGTAGGTGAATCGCTTACAACTAGATTAGCCCGAGAGCGGCTAGCAGCAATTAAAAAGTTTACACCGGTTCGAGACAGACTTCGTGAGAAACTTCAACAACGACAACAAGCGCAGACTGACGTTTCTGTGTCAAGTGAACAACTGTTCGCCCCGGTAACTAAGGCGACCAAAGATGTGAAAACAGCAACTGAACGAGCAATATTTGGAGATATTCCTGAGGAAGGCAAGCGACGAGAAGTGCCTGTTCTTGGTGTGCTTGAAAAAATTGCAGCAGAGACCGAACAAACAAAAAAGTCTTTAGAAACACTTCCAGTAGATATAGTAACTACTTCACGGCAACAACAAAAAAAGAGCGAGTACTAGAAGAACTAGGTGCTACTGCAAGAAAACCAGAAGAAGAGGAAGGAGACGTTACTATAGAAAAAATGTATTCACCGAAAAATATATTTACACACGATGTATACAGCAAAATTAAAAATTTTAAAGATGACAATGATTTAAATAACTTTACCGCGCAGAATTTTTCACTCGATCAAAGAGAAAGAGCTGTAAACAAAGGGTATAAAGAATATATAAAACACGACGAGAATTGGAAAAAAAAAGTATACCTGGCAAACCATGATAGATTTAGAATCACAGACAGTAACCACAATGATTTTGAGAGTTTTAAAGACAAAGTATTGAGTAGAATAAATAAAATGTATCTAGTTGTAGAGGATGAAGAGGAGTCAACTGAAGATGAATATTCAGGTAGTGGCATAGTTGAAAACACTAGCGTTACTTGTCCTGGTAACATTCTCAGTGATATATCACGGCTGGAAGTTCTCATCGGGGAGAAGCAAGCCGGAAACAACTCCGTCGAGATAATTAATGAAGCAGCTGATATCTGTAGACGATTATTTGCTGGCGGTATCATGGACATTAATGTATATCGAGAACTCATTGCTGAATTAGTTGAAAATCACAGAGACGCACATGGTTATTACAGCGATTGATCACCAATTGAAAAATTACTAGTTTTATAACAAGATGAGCATACACTACAACCATGATAAACCCGTAAGCGTCTACGTGGTGAACTCACGATTGCCTGTTTATAGAGCATATTACGGAGATGGTTTCGGCAATACCATTGCGGGGCTATTTACAAGAATGGCCCCAAAAGTGGCGCCGTTAGCTAAACAATTATCAATGAAAGCCATTGATATTATTCGTGATAAGGGAATCAGCGCTGTTGGAAATCTTGCAGGAAAGGCATTTTCTGCCGCGAAAGATAAAATAGCATCATTGGTGCGAAAGAAACCAACGGTGCTGCCATCAACTACAGTGATGCCTGCAAAAATCAGCAAAGCAATAAATAGCGCAGTGGAAGAAAAACTAGCGTCGTTGGCTGCTTCGGTGACTCCGTCGCCATTGACAGCTTCACCGGTAACAGATAGCGCTATCATGAACGCGATAGCAGGAAGTGGTTTGAAACGAAAACAAAAACGACGATGATTACAAAGAGTTTCACAATTGAAAACACTAGTATGTTAATAAAATGTTTAAACAACAGGCTGATCCCGCTCTTGATATAGAAGCCCCAGTACCCAAGGACAATTCCGTCTGCGATTATCAATTTTATTCCTATCATGCAATACAACCCGACCTACGATCGCGATTTGAACTTCAAGTTCAAGATACCAGTAAATACTTTTTGCCATGTGAAGCATTTATTGAAATCGAGGGAAAACTCGTAACAAACGATGCTGCTCATAATGATCCACCATATGCAGATGATTCAAATATCCGAGTTGGTTTCGTCAACAATGGCATAGTGGCGCTATTTGAAAGTGCAAGATATCTCATTTATGGAAAAGAAATTGAATCAATAGACCGTAAAGTTGATGTTGCAACAACAATAATCGGGCTAGCAAGATACTCCGATGATTATACAAGATCGGCTGGTCCATCTATGATGTTTGCAAAGGATACCTCTGATAACGCTGACCACCTTCAATACATTAAAGTGTTAACAGCAAGAGATTATGCAGAAGCCGATCAACAAGAAGCAGCTAATCCAGAACGTCGAACCAGACCCGGAGCTGCGTTTGAAATTATAAAAGAAGTTAATGGTAATTTCAATCTAGGGTTTGCAACACGAGTAGCAACGTTGCAAAGACCACAACGATATTTTTCATGTGCGATTCCACTCCATCACATATTTGGATTCTGCAGAAATGTCAGAAAAGTCATCTATGGAGCCAAACACACAATCGCGTTAGTGCGAAAAGGCAATGACAATGATGCAATTTGGCGTACTGGTGCCGCTGATGGTAAAGTTGTTTTGAGTAAAATAGTATTGTGGATGCCAGTAATGACACCATCAATTACCAGAGAAGAGCGGCTACTTTCATTTATGGAAACAGGCGGTAAATCATTGCTAAGTTAGCTAACAACAACAACTGATGCCAAAGAGGATAATGTCGCTGGTACATTTACATGGCATTTGGCATCAAAACAAGGGGTTTCAGCTCCACGTCATATATTTATAGCGCTGCAGAATCAGAATCGATTACGCTCCCAGGAACGCAGTCATATGATATTTGATCGATTAGGGGTAAGTGAGGTTTCATTGAGAATAAACGGATAACAAGAACCATCTGAGGATATACAGCTTAATTACGAAAACAACCACATAGCACGTGTGTATCATCGGATGCTGTCATTTATGGCCCGTGATCAAAATGTTGATACTGATTTACAAATATCGCAACTTGATTTTAAAAACCTATATCCGATTTATTACTTTTCGCTGGAGCATCTTGATTTAATAAGGCAATCCGTTGTTGACATACATTTTCGAGCTCGTATAGCCCCTGGTGGTGTTAATTATAGAGCGGTTGCTGTCATTCTCAGCGACAAATCAATGCTACTTGAAGGTGTTGGTGGACGAATGAGAATCGTTGATGCACCAGTGGAAAATATGTAAATGAAACTTGAAGAGTTTCCAATTAGATCAATTGAAAGCATAAATGTGTTTTACAATAAAATGACATATAGTGTTGTTAGTGTCAAGCTGACTGATGGTCAGGTCAAGAAATTGCGATCAAAATCCGCTAAAGAATGTGGAACAACAATAACGTTAAAACCAGCGCAGATGTCCGGCGGTACACATAAAATATCACTGACGGATCGTCAAATAAAACATTTCAATGATGCGCTAAAGAATAAGCTAAGAGTTCAAATTGCATTTTCAAAGGCTGCAGTCGCCAACATGATAAAATCAGGTGGTATATTTCCATTGTTAGCTGCAATACCAGCACTGATTGCAGCGGCTGCCCCAGCAGTGGCGAAAGCGGCGGCGTTGGGAGCCGTTGGGACCGCGGCAGGGATGGCGTTGAAAAAGGCAACTGGGAAAGGATATAAAAAAAGGGAAAGGGGTTGTACCTACCAGGAACCCCGTATTCATGGTACAGCGGAAAGGGTCTAAGAATACCAGGAACGGTTTATTAGTTAAAAGCCCAATTCTCCCTATGTCCAATTTTGATTTAATTGATGTTGCTAAAAACTTAGCGATAAAAAACTTCAGAGGGGTTTTTATTAGAGATCAATTACCGAGAAAACCTAAACGTGTTGAAACCGGTATCATCAATCTTGATAACAGGAGCGGATCGGGAACTCACTGGGTTGCATACGCGATCGATCCGCGTGGGATTGTCTATTTTGATCCATATGGGTTAGCTCCGCCAAGCGAGTTTATGCGGTATATAAATTCTTCAATGAAACTCAAAGAGTTTCCGATTTTTTATTCCACGCTGCCAACACAACAATTAAATGATCCACCGATATGCGGCCGTGAAGTATTAAATGTCCTCGCGGAGATTTCATCATCACAGAAACCACCTCATCTGGTTGTAAATAAATACACGAGTGGGAAATTACAAGGTAATTTTAGAGAATCAATAAATTAAAAATACTAGAGTCTTTACAATAATGATTAATATTTGGGGACAATCTCTGTCAATGTCGGAACCCACCGCGGAAACATCTGCGGGTTCTATTGAGGATGTAAAAAAAATAATTAAAGATGAAATCGCTGAGACGTTAAATTTAGTAAGTGTTGACCCGAACGAAATAGTTGTATTTCAAGATCGCCAATGTAAATTGAAAAACAGTGATGTGTTATTGGATGACATTTTGATACGGCAGCGCAACGCCGCTGAAAACTCTATTGCGCTGTATTCCAACGATGGACAACTTAAACCAGGCGAACTTGTGTCTACGATCACCGACGCGATTGACGCCCACGACAGCATCATTGCCACCCGCGACCGTGAGCTGGATGATCATATACGAGGTTATAACAATTTTCGCAAAAATGTCGTACATAAATTCTTTGGAAGCCCGCTTGTGGTTGGCATGACTCTCGCTGAAATTAAAAACTTTCTATCGCCATTCTTTTTTAACAAGGAGGCGGGAAGGATGATGAATGAAAATGAAATCAAGGCAAATTATCTCGATATTTACAATGATATTTCTAAACTAATAGAAAATCTTGAAAAGGTACAAAAACCCACTAACGACGTCGTTGGTAAGTTTTTTGGAACCCCTCTTGTGGCTGGCATGACTCTCGCTGAAATTAGCGAGTTTATTGTCAAGCATACTCACAATGCCCACGTCGCTAATAGTTTCTTTGGTGTCCCAGCTACATCTACAATGACTCTCAAAGATATTAATATGTTTATGGTGAGACAAACAACACTTAATACCATCGTGGATAATTTTTTTGGGGAGAACACCTGTGTCTGAAACCACATCTCTGACAGGCCCGACCCTCGATGAAGTTAAAAAAGCTATTGACGAACAAAAGCTCACCAGCGAAATTGTTAATAAGTTCTTTGAGGTCAGTAGCCTCCAAGATATCACGACAAATTTTTCTAATATCGACTACCATATTAAAAACTAAGCACGGCTTGGAATCGACAACCTTCTGGTTCCATTCTTTTTTAGCAAGAAGGATGGGAGGATGATGGCTTCTACCGAAGTCCATGTAAACTATCTCGAAATGTATAATGATATTCTTAAACTAAACACTCTCGATGAATTTAAATACCTTCTGATATCGTTCTTTTTTAACAAGGAGGCGGTGAGGACAATAAATACTAACGAAATCAAGACAAGTTATCTCGATATTTACAATGATATTCTTAAACTAAAAGAAGATTTTGAAAAGGTACAAAACCCCGCCAGCGACGTCGTCGATAAGGTAAAAATTCCACACAGCGTAAAAACCGTTGATAACATCGTCTACACAGTTGCCAGTGGAACCTTTGATTGGATCCAAGGAAATAAAAATAGTTTACATTTTCGCAGCAAATTTGGTAGTATACCGGGTTGTTATCGATTTACAATAATACATCGCCGTAAATTTGATTTGGAAGTCGGCCCGGCGATGTATATAAACGGTGTTAACACAGTGACGTATATAAACAATATGATACCCGAAGCGCCCGACCGAATAAGATCCCCTATTAGAATTGATATAACTACATCCGACGGGCCAGCGGCAGGGATTAGGGAGTCGCTACCCTGGACGCTAGAATTTGTATCCGGTATTCCCCCAACCGACCATAAATCCGAGTACATAATCGAATAATTGAAAACACTAGCGGGTTTAAAATAACAGTGAAATCAATTGAACCGATAATAATCCCAGAGGTATCACAATCGCATCAATATCGATATGATACCGTGAAAGAATTTTCCGCGAACTTGAAATCACTTTCTGAGCGTTATCGTGAAAAAATGAAAAAATACCGACGCAGCATAGCAATCATCAACATCACCGTGTACTCGGTGTCCGGTGTGATGGCCAGTGCCGGGGTTATTTTGTCGACGGTGACCATGATGGCTCCAATTGCAGTTCCAATTGCTATCTCCGCGGCAACAACAATCGCGGAAGTCGCCACCGCAATAACTAAAAAGTTATCATCGTGTTCTCAGAAAAAACTCAGTGATTATACAGCTCGGTACCAGGTGGTATTTGACGCGTACTCGAAATTATCCGAGTTGATCTCGCTGTCGATAGATAATTCGTTCATATCCGATGTTGAATTTTCCACGATGACCCAGTTGTATAACTCCGCGATGTTGAAATTGGAAATTGAAGACAGCGTTAACAATAATGTCACTCGAACTGCTTCAACGAATCGCGGAGAATACCACTCCGATACGAACAAGCATGATATCAATAACATCAACAAACCCCGAATTTAGTGTGAACTTTCCTTCTCCGATTCCAGTGCGTGAGATCGCGTTGGCAAAATTACGAGTATATCATAGCTGGCCTAATATCGGATCGGTTGCATTTGGTGGTCAGCAACCCAATAACGCACTGGTGTTCTCGTATAAGAATAAACCCGATGATACTCCAGCGTGGGAAACTGTTTCGTTACCAACTGGGTCGTACCAAATTAAGCAAATCGATGCTGAAATTCAGCGTAGAATAAAATCAATCACTGGAAAAGAATCAAAAATAGCTATTAAACTTCATGAACCGACGCTCTCGTCGTCGATCGAAATAAGCACAGAGGGATACATTGTAGATATCTATAACAGCTCGTTAAGAACAGTGTTAGGATGGCCTGAAAAACCACCGGAAAAATCCGCCACCGACTTAACCACGGACGTACAATCATATCATGAAATCAATCCCAGTTATCGAGATAATTTATCTGATATAAGAAAAGGAAAAATCGCCGATAGATTTATATTTACCAACAAAGACACATTGCAATGGGATTTTATCATTAAAAGAACAGCCGACTCATCTGTTACTATTTCATTTACGCTAACTGACATCCGTGGCTATTTTAATGAAATTAAACAATTATATGACACACAACTAGAACAACTACGGAAAACAAAATCGCAAAAACACGTTGAAATAATAAATCAACTTATATCTGACATGGAATATATCTATGAACTAATTATTCAAACAATAATTAATGACAACAGCGACAGTAAACAACGATTCCTAACCAATTACAATATCACAGAAGACAATCTGCGTAATTTCAAGTTTCCCAAATACAACGCTGATGAACTAGCAAGAATTGTTAGAACCGATATCAAGGCACTACAAAAACCAGATTCAACTGTCCTCCTCAGGTATAATAATGATCCAGATGGTGGTGGTAGGCATATTGCCCCGCACAATGTAAATATTTCAGAGGTGATTGCGCTCAATTTAGTATGTGATGCAATTGAAGGAAGCTATCAAATTAATCTAGAGCAATCAAATCAAGCTCAGCAAGGATATATTCTTTATTCGTTTGCACCAACAGCTCCTCCAGGATTCCTAATTATTGAAAACCCAATTAATCCTGTCTGCCATAATAATTCGTTAACGAGAATTAATTTCCGACTCACCGACCAGTCAAATAATTTAATTGATCTACAAGATGAGGTGTTAGCGATTAGTTTGTTTGTAAAGTCCTAAAGACTCGACCAAATATTTGGTTGAAATCATTTATTATTTTTGTTAGCTTGTAGCAGCAGAGAGTGTGAATGACCACATCGTTGCGACCAAAATTGATTGAAAAATCGTAAAGTCTCCGTTTGCTAAATGGAGACTTATTTTTTTTTTGGTTAAAATATGAGATTTCGTAGGGAGGCTCAATTTTCCGTTTAAAGATTCAATCAAAATTTTGTCGGAAAAGTGTGGTCTGTTCACACTCTCTGCTGCTGATCGTCCCTTCATATCTGATCGTGTCAGAGTTTGAGTAAGCCATATTTCTAGTTGCTGATATTTCTGTTTTAATACATAACAAAGCTTTTCTCTATTTTTGTTATTTCACACAATGCAAATAAGAAAAGAGACGTAAAATTAATTGTTCTTTCTTCCGTGGAGTTATGATCTATGAGTTAGATTAGGTATGCTCTGGTTTTGCATTCAACCAACTGTCTACTAATTAACTACCAGGAAAATTAAGTGTTTGCTATGGAATGCTTTTGAAAGTCAGAAGTGTCTGCATTTATGTTAAATACAGAATTTACAAAGGTTGCTTCATTATTCTGGCAAGCAATTTATTGACAGACAATGTTTCTTGCAAGCAATTATGCTGTAGTAATTATTGACAGACAATATTTCTTGAAAACAATTATGCCGCAGTAATTATTGACAATGTTTCTTGAAAGCAATTATACTGAGGTAATTATTGACAGACAATATTTCTTGAAAACATCTATGCCGCAGTAATTATTGACAATGTTTCTTGAAAGCAATTATACTGTAGTAATTATTGACACACAATGTTTCTTGAAAGCAATTATGTAATTATTGCTGCAGTAATTATTGACAATGTCTCCTGAAAGCAATTATGCTGCAGTAATTATTGACAGACAATGTCTGGTAAGCAATTATGCTGCAATCAAGTATGCTGCGTTAATTCTGTTTAAACCGAGGCAAAGTGGTTGGAATCGTAACCTCAGTCTTTTACACAGCAGACATCGAATGATACGTAAACGAGAATCACTTCATGAGTAAACTATCTGTAATGACATAATTTCGAATTATTACTACCTGGTTACACTATCGTTATCATGCACGCATCGGAGATAACAAGTTTTGACTGACAACGTTTTTAATGGGACCATAGTTAACAACGATACATGTACTGCTAACTTTATAGAGTAAGAGCACGCCATGGCGACTGTACTGCTGACTTTACTAGGTTCATTTACTAGGTTCATTGTAAACCTTCATACCTACTTTGCTTACTCCCATGTAAATAATGAACGCCACAAGTAATGTTGTGAAATGCAAAACCAAGAACCGATCGGAATGTCGCTTGGCCATTTCCGTCAGGTTGTGAAATAACAACAGATGTAATTGTGGCAATACAGGCCTGGCCCTAGGGCAAAGCAAACGATTGGCCATTTCCGTCAGGTTGTGAAAAAACAACAGATGTAATTGTAGCAATACAGGCCTGGCCCTAGGGCAAAGCAAACGAGGCAACTGCCTTGGGACCCAGGCCTTCAGGCAATTTTGTTATTGCTTGGGGCCCTGCGCTCATCGCTTGCTGTTCTGTGTCCCGCAAGCTGCCTTGAGCCTAGCACACACGATTGCCGGGCTTGTAGTAACATGTCAATTTTATGGGTTTGGTGATTCGACTCTAGCAGAGTGCATCACATATGTTACAACAACAAAGGCAGAGATTATTCAGATCGGATATTTGTCACATTCCACCGCCATGTTGTTCCCTACAAACGAACTAATTCATAATATAGTTGTCAATGACGACCAGTCGAAGCCGATATTTATTTCACAACCTAACTGAAATTGCCGAGTAGTGGCGTAGCGAGGATATTTGGCGCCCAGGGCAAAACACCCAAATTAGCGGCGCCCAGGGCAAAACACCCAAATTTGCGCCCCCGGCTGTCCCTGTTGCGCAGTTATGTTGATACTTTGGGCCGATTTGGGCCCCATCTGGCGCCCCCTAGCAACCGGCGCCCTCCACTCGATCTAGGAACATGACGGGACCAGAAGGATCATATTCGGCATTTTCCGCCAAATCGAGAACGAATTCTCGGACATATGTGTCTTCTTCAAATGGCTCATCGTGGCAGCGGAAGGAGACAAAGTCGCAATCGGAATACAAACTTAATAAGTTACAGTGTTTGTCAAAACCGATCATGTTCATTTGGGATTTGGGGAGAGGGGGGGGGTGCTTTCTACAGATATTATCAACTTCTGAAGGAGTGACGGGTGTAATGTAAAGTTGTTTGCATTTGCAACATGCACAATGGAGAGAATGTTTGCATACCACAATGTTTCATTCACGTACTGTGACTGAAACGTCTTTAAATATTGTATTTGTGAAAATTGTAATGACTTCAACATAGATATACCAAATTGGACACCCAAACGTGCTCAAAGTTTTGTAAAGCCAGAAATAGTCTAAAGTACATTAGCAGCTAATACAACTAATAAAATAGGGAAAATAAATGCTTGCCAGAATAGACAATACAAATTTCTGAAAGTGCAGTGGATGAATTACAAAATATCTAAATAGTAAAAAGAGTATAGGTTCTTTCTTCATATTTACCTCTGTGTCCTGGAAGTTAGTGTAATCAGGTAGACCTACCTAGGGTTGTTTTTGATAGATGCAGATCTTAAGTTTGGCCAAGCCGTATCCTCCAATATTCAGATTGAACACATCAATCATGACAAAAATAAAGGAAATTGTAAAGTTCTTTTTTTAATTAAAAAAACTTAGATACACAAGTTTTTTTTAAAAAAATAATAAAACATACGTTAACTAGTACGGAAAAGCTGGGAATTTCTTTTCATTGAATAATCTAACCCATTGCAAGCCACGAAACCTTATAGAGCTACCTTAAGCGTCGTGGTATTGCAAGCTGTGTAGGTTTGTGTACCTCCTAACCTAACGTGCAGAAGCAGAAACAATGCGCCACCGCTGAAATATTTCACAACGGAAGTGTCATCCAGAACCATATATACATTTTTTTATCATCACCAATTTCTTTACGGGTTCACAATCTTCTATATAAATAATACCACGAGTCCTCCAGTTGATATGGACATTTTTATGTTTTGTAAAAGTACATGCTAGCGCGTTTTACCCACAATTTGAGTCAATTTAATTACAATGAAGACATATCGACCGTAGCAAGGTATTACAACATTCAATGTCAAGAGACAATTTGCAAACATTTCCCTACATGTGTGTTTGCTGAAATGTTAGGAATATTTCCTCTAAAACTGGGAACTCTAAAAACTGCCGCGCAGCAGTTTCAAAATTCCGCGCGCAAGTTTTGGTAGCAAATACATATGCTGCGCAGCAATTTCAAAATTCCGAACAAGCAGGAAATCTATTAGAGGGAACGATGGATAGTGGGCTCGGGATAATGACCAAAATTTCAAAACGTCAAATATTGGAGCGAATTTCGGCCTTTCCCTTCGCAACGTATGTGGTGCAATCCGCCTTAGGCGAATCACCATACTCCTCAATCTGCATTCTTAGAACTACAGCCGAGTTTGTTGCTTAACGGGCCGGAAATGAACGAGCGATGTTCCAAATGACGCAAAGACGTTCGAAATTTCTGTCGATTATTGACATCATTTTTCTTTGACACATTTTGACGCGTTCGATTATTTTGACATATTTTTATTTGTCGATCATTATTTTTTTATACATATTTTATATATATATATATATATATATATATATATATATATATATATATATATATATATATATATATATATAAATATATATAAATATAATATATATATATATATATATATATATATATATATATATATATATATATATATATATATATATATATATATATATATATATATATATACATTAAGTCACGTAGATGGAGTGATTAATCTGCACAAGGTCATTACGCATGCATGTCCTGCATGGACGTATCTATATCTATTTGTTTGTCTTTGCATATCTTTAGATAATTTAACCACGTTGACATACCATTTGGGAAACGGTTTGCTTTTCGATATATCAAATAGTCCTGGTTGAAACGTGAACGGAGGAGACGGTGTCACATGCATCTCTGAGCTTTAGAATATAAATAAATACATTACTATTTTTAAAGTCATAACAGTTGTCAGTTAGGGTACTAAGTGTGCAAGACGAACCTATAGGAAATTGTGGCTATTGTTACTGACTCCACCTACTTACACATTATTCTATCATTCGTGTTTCTGACAACGCACATATAAACATATAATAGACAGTACCGTCCTCATTTGACCTTCCCACTTTACGTCGTGTGAGACAAATTGTTGAAACAAACTGGGCTGGCATGTAATAACGCAACACGATCGATAAAACCTTCTACACAGGTGGCAACACAGTGGTGGACATATCACCAGGTAAGAAGTATTACCGCAAAATTCATTTAATCTTTCCTTCATTTCTGTAGTCAGTTTCATTGTTGTGTCAGTTTTACATACATGTCGGCTTGGGTCAGTATTACCCGCTCTTTTGAAAACTGACATAATCGTTTATTTTCAACCCTCAATATGTGTATTCAGTTTCCTTGTTTTATTTGCCTAGCTTCAAATGGAATCCGGCAAGTCACGATTCGCCGATAACGTTGGCATACCATTAAAAATATGTGGCTGCGTGTTGAAATGTCCATACACAACTCGGTTTGGGTATATGGGACTGTAAGAAAGAATATTTACGATATGTAGGCATAGAAAATGGGTTAAGGATAAACAAGTCTAAGCAGGGGTGGCAGGTTGTACATTTGCCAGTGCACTAGAATATAATATCACGACAAACTCTAACCATAAGAGCCAATTCATGTCTAAACGTCAAAGTCTGAGACGAGTTTGCTCGCTACGCTATAAATCTCGCATTAATATTACCCCCAAACCATCTTCTTTTTTTTTAGCATTCTTAGTTAATCAAGAATGAGCGTCAGATTGAATGTATGTCGTGGTTTTCATCATTTTGAAACTTAAGTTAAAACGTGTCCAAATATGCAAAGTTATAAACTTCTTAGTTGTTACTTCTTAGTGTTTTATGAATATGCATAAAGAAATATACTCCATCACGACACAACGTAATAATAGTATACATATCAAAGTGTTTTTATTGATAAAAAAGGGACTGCGTTTGAAAGTTGTTGTTGTTGTTATAGGGTTTAACGCCATTTTTCAGCACAATATAAGCTATACTTGGCGGGCAGTATTAATGGTGGAGGAAAAAGCCCCGGAAATTACTACCGACCCACGAGAAGCTACTAGCAAGCTTTCTTACATACCCATACTGGCTGAGCCCGAGACTCGAACCCACGCAGACAGAGGTGAGATAGCAGTGATCCGTAACGGTGAGCGCTTTAGACCACTCGGACTCTCGGGGCCCTACGTTTTAAAGTAAAAATTTAATTTGATCATCAAAAACAGGATGAAAGATCGTGTTGGCATTTATAGGCTCGAGGTCAATCCTACGGTCCTTATATCATTATATTTCGAATGCATGCCGACAGCCGCTACTCTCATAGGTGGAGGTAGAGGTGCAAGTGTCGACAAAGCTACTATTCGGACCATCTCGGCCATTTACGGAAAAGATATTGCCTGAGAAGCTGCTAATGCAAGGAAACATATTTTTCATTAGTAAATTCTCTATCAATCCGGTTGTACAAATAGACATGTCAGACGAACAAAGTGAATATCTTTTCTGTAAATTACTCTCCCGATAGACATCCGAGACAATTTACTCTCATAGAAAGAGCAGAAATTATCCGAATTGTTGTATTCGTTCATCATTACGAGATAATTTTAATCGCGCTTGCAGTGACTGGCAACACATTTCTATGTATATTCACTAAAAACGGGAAAATATTATCGTAGGCAGCTCCAAAAATATATATATATTTTTAAAGATATGTATGCTCTGTGATGTTGCTACATTACCTCACTCTAACAATATCAACATAAAACTACTTTTTAATTAAAACGCTTTCGTAATCATTTTTTGACAAGATACACAATTTCAAGCATGTTATGAAATAACTACATTTTTAAAACGTGGCTGTCCCAAAATTGAACTAATATATAGGAACTTATTTTTATCGATGTAGTAATACAGCTGTTAATTGCATCGGCGCAGAATTAACAAAATCCATCATATCGACGTTTTATGCCTTTTTATATATCTTTTGTGAAATATTTTCTTATATCAACTCAAAACACATAAATATCTTCTATTTCTTACTGGTAATTCCTTAATCAGCCACCAGTGTATTTTATTTGGGAACAAAACAGCTTTTACATGCTTGTGGTCAACAATGCTTTTAAGTGCTTTTGGTCAACAATGCTTCATTCCTCACCGCATGCAACTACGAATGATATTGATTTGATGGCAGAGTCTGCCTTTATCGTGACTTACTTTTGTATCATTCATTGTCAGTAAACCTTTATATATATATATATATATATATATATATATATATATATACTGCCAGGTTGATGACAATAGAATCCGAAGGAAAGATAAACCAATTTGACTGGTTGACGACAAAGGGAAGATAAACCAGTTCACCGAATTGACAGCAAATGAACGATAAACCAGTTCGACGTGCTGACGTTAAAAAGAAGATAAACTAGAGTTTGACGGGTTGACGTTAAAGGGAAAAAACCAATTTGACGGGTTGACGTCAAAGGGAAGATAAACCAGTTCATCAGATTGACAGCAAATGAACGATAATCCAGTTCGACGTGCTGACGTTAAAGGGAAGATAAACTAATTCGACGGGTTGACGTCAAATGGAAGATAAACCAATTAGACCAGTTGATGTATCCAAACAGCCCTCGATATTACCAGTTCTTAATGGGATAGACTCCTCTATACAACTGAAGAGGTTCTTTGGGTGGGTGGGATGGGTTTGCATTGGTACTTTCTAACACTGCTTAGAACTCTCTTTTTTACTTATCTTCTTAACTTAGCATTGTAGAAGTGTGTGTGTGTGTGTGTGTGTGTGTGTGTGTGTGTGTGTGTTTGTGTGCTCTGTGTGTGTGTATGTGTGTATGTGTGTGTGTTTGACAGTTATCAATCCAAACTTTTTCGTTTCTGCTATCAATGTGGGTTGTAATTTTCAAATATCTGATTCATCAAATCAAACTAACGTTCTAGAATTATCAGTGCATATTTTGCAGGTGTCATTGACTGTCTTTGATTTAAGGGTTTAGTTGTCTGTCCCTGGTAAACATACCATCGGACGTTGACCCTTTGGGTAGAAATACCAAGGCTATCAGCGCCTTAAACAAGAACGGATATCTGACCTGACAAAAATATAGAACGTTTAATTTCGATATTTATTAAAAGAAAGATTAAATTTATCTTTCAGAAATATGGCCTTCTCTTTCCATCAACAAGTCGATGTTGCCCATAGTATCCAAAAATCTCCGTCAACATGCCGACGCCCGCTTCTGCCTCCGTGCCGGGTGTGCGGTGACAAAGCTTCCGGATTCCATTATGGTGCCAACACATGCGAAGGTTGCAAGGTAACTGACGGCTTCTTCAGCATTATATTGATTATATGTTTAGATTTTATTCATTTAATCTAGTTTTTGAACCTAAAATGACCTGAATTTTTGTGAATTATTTTCTACATGGACAGTCAAACTTAAGAGCAAATTAAAATTTAAAAACAATTAGCATAATATATCCATGATTTTTCATCATTGTAGTGGTTTTCCAATATTATTGATTGATCAAAGTTTTTGCTCTAAATATGACCTACATATGTTATTAGCTTTTTTTTCTTCTGAAGAATATCAAATCGAACTTTAAAGCAAATATGATTTACAAACCCCAACAGCTTGAATTTTTAACTATTGATCGTAAGATGTGCCCATGAAGGAGACATAGGCTCGTGAACAAATATTTTACTTCGTTGTTTTGTTGTGGAAATTTTGCGTCTTGTTTTAAAAATTGACTGAGACTATTGTAATTTTGAACGTCGAAGAATTGTTGGCTTATGCACAAAATGTAGATTTAGGAATCAGATTCTATCTTCCTGTCAGAACGTTTAGTCACATGATGCATTAATAGCTTATGTCTAGGCAATTACCTTAGTAGTGACATACAGATCCTTTAGAACGCGGTAACAAGTATACATGGTCGTAGATTAGCACTTTGGAATACAAGCTGACATATGGTTCTATTCTCTTTTTTCAGAGAGTCATAATAAAGGAAACTTATAATAATCTATTCATTAAATATGACAGAAGTCATTTTTCTATTGAATAAATCTGTTTAACATTCAAAGAATTTATCGCGGTTGTCAAATTTCCAGTGTAATTTATCAGGTGAGGAAATCACTAAAAAAAGGTTCTAGACAATGTTCTTCTGTAAAGTGCTTTTTCAGAGTTAAATCAAAATTCGATGTGTAGTTTCAGGTTTCCTTTTTAAAATCGCACTGAGACGACGTGTCTTCTGATTGCTCATTTGTATTCAGACGCCATATTCTAAATGCAAGTGATGCAATTGCAAGGTAACCAGTGCCGTATCGACGTATATTCTTTATTAAAGTGTCGCGTAATTTTTAACTCACAATTATTCCAAAAAAAACACTCATGAACAGAACTTAACCCAATCATTCAGGACACAATCGAGACGCTAACAATGCGAAAATACTACAAATAAAAATATATTTTAAACTGAGTCACACATAATTCAAGTTGACACAAAACAATAATTTGTCAAAGAAAAATTAATTCTTTCATTAAAAAAGCGGTTTTGTTAATCGCGGGAAAAAGAGAAAAGCAAAAGGTAAATAGGGAAGTGAGAAGCGAAGAAAACCTACAGAAATTAAATAACATTATCATAGCTAAATGATGAAGAAACGAAAAATGCTATTCAGAAGCAGATTTATTTTGGAAATTAACTTATTAGAATTACTAAAATTAGGTTAAATAACTTTTGTCTTTGTTGTTTTGATACAATAATCTACATACATACCACGTTTTTACATGGATGTTAATGCATATAAATACGTACAAAGGCGGCTAACAGACATTTCTTTCTATTATGTAAAATGTATATTATAAGAAATGTAAAAAACAACAACGTAAAAACGACAAAAAATAATGGGCATAGGGTATATATTAGCAAGCATTACAAGTTGATGACGGATTTTAGTGTATCATACTGACTGATTATTGCAAAATATGCCTCCTTTCATTTGACTATTAGAATAGAATAGACTTCATGTCCATTTTTAGGACATGATCTAGATGGCAGAGTAAACGTATTATGTATTTTCTTGTTTGCTGCGAAAATCAGTGTTAAGAGCACGCTCGTGTCACATGCACGAAAGCGAACAGAAATAAATCAACATGTCGGGTATAAAGCGTCAGGTATGGAGAATTGCCTAGGGGAAAATAAGATATGCAAGTAACAGTTGACATTTAAGTATAGACTAGTTATACATCTTAGGTCGACTGTCAGTATAGCGATCTTTCACCAGAGAGATAATGCTTAATCTATAAAGCCATTGAATCTGCATTAACTTGATCTCAAAACAGATTTGCTTATCCTATCAGTCGTTGTTGATCTGTATTTCTTCCAGTTTGTCCATTTTGTTCTTGGAAACATAAATCGCAATAACCTCCCCACGCACTTAGTCATTATTGTCGAGTATGGACATTTGAACACGTCTGTATTCAAATCTATATTTTTGTCTATCTCTGTTACTCTTTGCCTGTCGCATATTTTTGTCCGTCTGCCTATTTATATCTATCTGACTCTCCACATGTGTATGTCTGTCTGTCTATCTATCTGTCTGCTTGTATGTCTGTCTTTGCCTCTCTGTACGTCTATACATACTTGCCTGGATGTCAACACATTTTACTTCCCACTTCTTTATGAAGACATTCTCTTTTAAATAATCACTCAGAATTTTTTAAAAATGTGAATCATATACAGATTGTTCATCTATATGTCGCAGGGTTTCTTTCGACGGACAATGTTGAGATGCTTGACGTATACATGTTACGGCATTGGAAACTGTCAGATTTGTCCAGACAAGCGAAACAGCTGCTCCGCATGTAGATACAAGAAGTGCCTCAAAATTGGAATGTCAAGAAATGGTATAAAATCTTTATAATATTTAGTCACTTTGCTAGAAGCCTATAAATTATATATATATATATATATATATATATATATATATATATATATATATATATATTGAAAACGAAAGCTTCCTGGATTATATACATGTATGTGTGTATATGTGGTTGTGTGTGAATGTCAGGACCGAACTATTCATTCTTTATACCAATTCTTTTAAACCAAAGCGTTATTTTATGGTGAAGCAGATTTTGTTTCTCAACATGAGTTAAAAATTGTCATATTTGTGTATACTATTAGTATTTCTTTCACTCGAAACTTCTTAAAATGAAACTAGGTTGATACATATACAGATTGTAGAGACGGTTAAAGAATAGCTATTAAACCATAAGGTTAAAACAAGGTTATCGCATTACTATAAATAACATTCGTATATTATATGGGTCATAGTTTTCACTCCATGTATTATGTATGCATATAATTATGAATGTGATTTTCTAAGACAAGGAGACATGGACTCCACAATATATTTGTCAAACTTGACTAGCAGCCAGATCAAACCACGTATATATTGATCTAAACTGAATTTGTTTTCTCGAATAAATGTCTTTCAGCTATCAAAACAGGACGCTATTCGCATGCAGTACACACACAATACATAAGGGAAGTGAAAACACTTTGCCCCGAACCGCAGCCGGATCCGGATGTTGGTATAATAGATAGCAAAGATGGCGACGTAGAGATGTCCGGGGATGTCAAAATGCGTCGATACATGTCAGACTCTTGTATCTACAAATCTTGTGAGAAAGAAAATTCCCAACATAAAAGCAAAAGTGTGACAGAGGTTGGCTTTTGTGTCAATGACGAATTCGAGGAGCTTATTGAAAAACTTGTAACTGCTCAAAGTAACGCTCAAAGCAGCCTAGATACGTATTTAAATCAGGATTATATCAAAAAGATGGAAATGAAATACAAGGTGAAGTAGAAATCAGTTGATCAAATGAAAACACACACACACACACACACACGTATCTAAAAGGAATGGTTTCCCTGGAAGCCACATGTAAATCATTTTCTAATGGGAAACTCGCATGTAAATGAAAAGTTTTACATTTTAGTATGTTTATTCTAGTGTTCGTTTTCCACTTTTGAGAAGAATAATTTGAGAGTACATAAAATTACAGTCATAATTAAAATGAAGGAGTATTAAAATATTTCTTATTCAATTTAATTGATTTTCTCACTCGCAACTGCTAGGTATAGTCCGTTTACGTATATTATTCTACAAATAATGCACCACCTTATTGTTGTAATTGCCATCTTGATTCGTTTATGTTATTATTTGAATAGTGGTCTTTACTACTACATACGTTTTGACTATATCTTCTGGCAACCAAAGGTCATTACTAGATATGGGTCTTTGTAATTGACAATATTCAGCGTTACAGAATAATTTAGCCCGTGTTTTATCGGTAACAACTATCCTTGTTTATTATATTTTCTTACGTTAGCTTTGATTCGTTAAAGAGTGACTTGCATGATCTTTTTGGGGATGCGCAAAACTAACCAGTAAACTAGAATATTCGCCAAAAGCTGTAACGTGAATTATTCAGCCATTGCACCGTTCATTCTTATATGGACTGGTAGGCCTGAACTCGGAGCTATCTATTTGAAGAGAAGACAACTGTATTGATCATGACATCCCAACGAAAGTATATCTGGTTTTATTTTTTATGAGGTCGAACCCCATATAACAGATGTTTTTATCAGTTTTGAGCTACATCACTGAGTATGATTTGAAATGTATTTTTTTCTTGTTATAAATACTTACATATGTGAAAGTATTTTTAAATAGCTAGGAAAATGTCTGAAACAAGTGGAAAATATATATCTTATGCTCAGTGAAAATACGTTGCAAACGGCTATTTCCTGTCACCTAATTCCGTCTTCTTTTTCTATTAGGAAAATCTCCTTTCCAATCCAGTTAAGGAATCTTTTTCTTGCATCATCCCAAAAGACGAATATAAACAGTTTTATGAATCAACGGGCGTAGACCTTGACAATCGCATTGGTATGATGCACGCCTTCGCTGAGTACATGCAAGAGGATATAAAAGGTCTCATCCGGTTTGCCAAGGAAGTGCCGGGCTTCTCTGAACTACCAGCTCAAGACAAAATTTCCCTTATTAAAGGTATTTGTTTCCAGAAACGATCTTATTATCTTATAAACAGTTATGAAATTTTAAAGATGATGTAAAGCTGATTTTTTCCACAATAAGACATTTTTGTCCAAATGGAACAACTTAATGCCAGTATCGATTTGGTCTTTCTGAAACGTAAAACAGCTTGTCTAGCATTAGGGCATCATGCCACAGACATGTAGCATGATGTCTCACCCAGTCACATTATCCTGACACCAGGCCGACCAGTCCTAACACTAACCTCTTAATGCTTAGTGCATAGCAAGACAGCTGTTAGTATCATTTTTTTTTATAAGAATTTGGTATGAAGCTAGTTGGTGTTGTGGTTAATGTTTGTCAGAATCTGGATTATCAGGAACGATACATCAGTTTCAATGTACACTTGATCAAGTAATCAATTACATATCTAACTTTCAGATTTATGTAATCACAGAATCACTTATTTCACAGAATATCGTTACCCCACCCTTCTTTCATATAAAATAGATGGTATTTTGGTATGATATCTTTTGCAAATGGAGGCTGTCATGTGTCGAGTTACGTCAATCCAGAGGTAAAAAGTCTCAAGGGATTCATTACAATTCATTTTTGTTACATGTTGCAGTCGGAATGTTCAGTATGGGACCAAATATCGTCACATTCACCCTCTCGTGGAATATGGTTGCTGTATCAATCCTAATATTTGTTAAGTCCGAGATGGCATGTACAACGAGATATCTATATCGATGTTAAACTAATCAAGAAATGTATTGCAACTAAAATATTTTAGTTGACATTTTGTGAAGTGTGCAATATTTGCATAGCAGTCATCGAAAAAGAAGGGTGATATTTTCATCTTAATCTTTAGCTATTATTTTGCTGTCTTACATTACTTCATATCTGTTTAAGCGTAAGATTTATCAAGGAACCGATTGGAGAAGTAATCTCTGAGACGAAGCTGTGTGAAATGTGCAATATTGTCAAAATACCGTAGAGTGTACCGATTTCCTTCTTCCGCGACTACTAGTAAAAAGTATTTGTAAAAATAATTATATAACGAGTTGGTGGTTAAGCTTGAACAATTGCTATCAAATTGATAACAACTGCCATAATTTAAAGTAAAGTAAAGTTCGTACTGTGTCATTAATAAAGAGAATATTAAAGGAATAAGAGTGCCACGGTTAAATTAACTAGATCTCTCTATGTGAAGCCATTTGTTTTGATCACGTGACAATATGGCGTTGGCGTTAGCCTGACTTGGTATAGCGGATTGCAGCGCAGGGAGTATGCTAAGAAGGAAACCAGGCTATGTATACCCCTCCTTGTGCTGAAAAATGGCGTTAAACCACACAATAAAAACAAGTTTATTTGTCCTCGTTCATAAAGTGCTCATTTTTATTGGAGCAGGTATAACGTATGTTGCTATGCATTATCAAGCATCTCATGGCATGATGGGTAATCTTTAAAAAAAAAATGAATGAAAACTTATTTGTCCAAAAAGTTTCTTAAAATGATTTTATTTTCAAAATCATACTATAAAACGAATCTGGACACTTGTTTCTATGAATATGACTGCGCATTCACAAATTGGATACAAATATTAATGTTATGACGTCATTTAATACAACTCTTATGTCACTATGTGACATAACACATAAATGTCACAGAGACTTAAGTGAGTAACTGGACGTGTTGTATGATTAAAAAATATCTTTAAAATTTCGATATTTCGATCTCATTGGACGTTACATTTATTAAATAAGTTGAATTTGATGGTGTACTTGTTTTTTTCTTCTTTCTTGTATATAGTATTATTCAACTCGTTTCATAACTTTTACATTAGTGAAGACTTGTATGATATCGTGTGCACGCATGTCCGTTATTTCTTCATATATTACCGGGTACTCGTTTTAGCTGTCCAGTTTGATTACTGGCTGTTGGGTCATTACATGTGTCACAACTCCGAGGAGAAAACGTACGTCGGCGAGTTCTACTACAGCATAAAAGACTTCGAGAAGGTGTGGGACCCCGTCTATCTATCGCATCTCTATCCCTTCACAGACAAATTGAAACAACTGAACATGGACAAAGTGGAGATTGCTTTCATGCGTGCAATAGCTCTGACCTTTGCAGGTGAGATTGTATTAGTTGACAGTGCTAATGTAGCCTAAGCTTAGGAATTTAGCAATCTGATTCACATCATATCTCCACAATCCTAGTTGGAAATCTGATGGACGCCGATAAGTCATGTGCTATTGACTTTATGGTTCACCAACCAAATAATTGCTTTCAAATTCACTTGGAAGAAATCGTTACTATCCGTTCCTCTCCCTAACACGAAATGCAATACTTCATCTGATAGGCTACTGAAAATCGTTAATTTCAAAGGTCACAAGAATATTATTACATTTTATTTTTGTCAGTCAGATTTCCAAGTAATACTGTGAATATATGATTTTAAACAGATTGATGAACTAAAACGACTTTTGGTCAAGACAAAACAAGGAGAAATATTTTTTGTTTAAACAGTAGGTCTCGAAACCTAGCATCCACAAATAAATTAGTTGTCAGTACTAAAGAATGACATATACAATAAAATGGATATACAGTATTAAAGAATGACACTTACAATACAATAGATATACATTACTAAAGAAAGCCATATATAAAATGAAAAGGATATACAGTGTTAAAGAAGAAAACACATATAACATGGATATACAGTGATAAAGAATGACACATACAGTACAATAGATATACATTACTAAAGAATGCCATATATAAAATAAAATGGATATACAGTGCTAACGAAGGACACATAGACAATACAATGGATATACATTGCTAAAGAAAGCCATATATACAATTAAAAGGATATGCAGTATTAACTAAGGACACATATAAAATGGATATACAGTGTTAAAGAATGGCACATATAAAATGGATATACAGTGTTAAAGAAGAACACATAAAATAAAATGGATATACAGTGTTAAAGAATGACACATATAAAATAAAATGGATATACAGTATTAAAGAAGAACACATAAAATAAAATGGATAAACAATGTTAAAGAATGACACATATAAAATAAAATGGATATACAATATGAAAGAATGGCACATATCAAATGGATATTAAGTGTTAAAGAAGAACACATATAAAAAAAAATGGATATACAGTGTTAAAGAAGAACACATATAAAATAAAATGGATATACAATGTTAAAGAATGACACATATAAAATAAAATGGATATACAATATAAAAGAATGGCACATATCAAATGGATATTAAGTGTTAAAGAAGAACACATATAAAATAAAATGGATATACAGCGTTAAAGAATGACACATATAAAATAAAATGGATATACAGTGTTAAAGAATGACACATATAAAATAAAATGGATATACAGTGTTAAAGAATGACACATATAAAATAAAATGGATATACAGTGTTAAAGAATGACACATATAAAATAAAATTTATATACAGTGTTAAAGAATGACACATATAAAATAAAATGGATATACAGTGTTAAAGAATGACACATATAAAATAAAATGGATATACAGTGTTAAAGAATGACACATATAAAATAACAGGGATATACAGTAATAAAGAATACCAAAGGTAAAATAAAATTGCTATACGTTATTAAAAAATGACACGTTGAAAAAAAATAGATATACAATATTTAAGAATGACACATATGAAATGGTTATACAATGTTAAAGAATGACACATATAATATAAAATGGATATACAATGTTAAAGAATGACACATATAAAATAAAATGGATATACAGTGTTAAAGAATGACACAAATAAAATGGATATACATTGTTAAAGAATGACACATAAAATTAAATGGATATACAGTGTTAAAGAATGACACAAATAAAATGGATATACAGTGTTAAAGAATGACACATATAAAATAACAGGGATATACAGTACTAAAGAATACCAAAGGTAGAATAAAATTGCTATACGTTATTAAAAAATGACACATTGAAAAAAAAATAGATATACAATATTTAAGAATGACACATATAAAAGGGATATACAATGTTAAAGA
Source organism: Unio delphinus (assembly GCA_029339505.1). Classification (NCBI taxonomy): domain Eukaryota; kingdom Metazoa; phylum Mollusca; class Bivalvia; order Unionida; family Unionidae; genus Unio; species Unio delphinus. The sequence continues at coordinate 18,599,491 of JAQISU010000008.1, forward strand.
ATGACACATATAATATAAATTGTATTTACAGTGTTAAAGAATGACATATATAAAATGGATATACAATGTTTAAGAATGGCACATATACAATAAAATGGAAATACAGTACTAAAGAACAACAAAGGTAAAATAAAATTGATATACACTGTTATAGAATGACACATGTAAAATAAAATTGATATACACTGTTAAAGAATGACACATGTAAAATAAAATTGATATACAGTAATAAAGATTGCCGCACAAAATAAAATTGATATACAATATAAAAGAATGGCATAGGCAAAAAAAAACAAAAAAAAAAAACAGATATACACTAATTAAGAATGACACATATAATCATTTTCTAAAGAGCTAGCATTCTCTGAAATATCGATCTGTTCTCCAAAGAGTCCCATAACTATTGACGAAGATAAATCCACTTGTCTCGTAGCCTGAAAAATCGGAACCATTACGTCGAAACATTGAATACAGTACGTCAATATTTTCACGAGAGCTCTTATTTTCTCATTATTTGCGATCAGTTAGTCTGCTGCAAAAACAAAATTCATAAAAGTTATATAATAATAATAATAATAATAATAATAATAATAATAATGATAAATATAATAATAATAATAAGCAACAACAACAACAACAAGTCGTCGTTACATCCAAGGTGTGAAATCTTATCATAGCAAAAATAACCCGCTGTACAAAAGCGAAGAAGGTTCTTAAACATGTTTAAACAGATTTGTTCCGGAAGAGAAAAGTTCAAAACCCTTTTCTTCGGCATCAGTCAATTGTTAAATTCTTACAGAATGAATGTTTTATGATCCACAATAACACGTAAATATAACAGACATATTATATTCTGTTTTACAACCTGAACCTCAAGGAGATGTCCATTAGTGGATACGAATATTTCACGTATTTTATCAGGCAACGAAACAAAACCCGTTGCGTGAAATGAACAATAAATTTTAAAATCATACTTTCACATATCTATCTTACGAGATCTGACAGGCATTTGAGCTTTGACCGACCTGATAATCCGTTTAAGACATGGCATTGTTTTCGGTTTGCTAGGATATTTACGTTTAGTCTAAATACATGCTGCGTGGCTCTAATGATTTTGAATCCAATATATTGCCAATGGTAAGGTTTGCAAGATTATATCTTAGAATGCTATAGGTGTGTTGATATATAAATAGTTTTAATCAAATTTTTAAATGGGTTACGCCATTTATCCAGTCTCTGGTTTCTTTTCAGATCGTTGTGACCTCCAGCAGGCTGAAAAGGTAGAAACTATTCAATGGCGTCTGATCCAGTGTCTCAAATATCTCATCAGCAAACGAAACAAAGCCTTCAACAAACGATTCGCTGAAATCATGGATCGTATCACGGGCATGCGCGAGCTATCGGAGATGTGCTGTCAGATGACAAACAAACTGAACGCCGATTGGCCAGTTCTGGATCAATACCCGCTACTTGTTGAATATTTCTGCAGTTAAATATATTCAACACGGAAGTTTAACGAGAGCTTTTCTTGTTTTGGTCGGTTCCACATTCATTGGAAGAATGCAGTCATGTCAAGCCTAGGACAATTAGAAATATGGAAAATGATATTAGAAATAGTAGGCTTTATCTAATAAGATGTGGCCAAATATGTTAGTACCGACGTGAAGGAAGAGAAATCCAGAACATTGTTTCGGTCGTTTGTAAATGACTCCAGTTAAATGTGTTTTCTAGCTGCAATATTGTTGTCCAAAATGTTCTGTCACCTTTTTATGAGATAATGGGCGAAAGCATGCTTGCGTATGTGTAGCAGATTAATGCTTTACAAATTTTGTCAGAAGTGGAAGTGAACATTTACGTGCAAATAATAAAATGTGATAATAAACATACTCCAAAACTATTTAAGAAGAAATTCAAGCTACCAAGAAGATATTGATCTAATGGTTACAAATATGTGTTGACTTTATTGAGTAAATTTTGTTTCCCTGGCTCCAACTAGTTGAAGCTTGAAGCTTGCGTTTGCAACAGCACAGTGATTGTCGAGGAGCTTAGATTTTCGTCTATAAGATTGTCATTTTCTTATCCTCATTCCGACGTTTTTGGAAAATCTAATATAGACATTGCATGTTTATTTTTTGCATGTTTGACCGATAAATATGTCCTCATAGTGTATATTCGGTTAGTCGTTACAATAACGACCATTGAAATTTAAAAGTTCTTATGATGACAGATTTATTTTTATTGGTCAACTTAAATTCTTACTATGAGTTGACCAGAGTGTCTTTGTTTTCAAGAAGTTCTGGTGGTTTGTATCTTGGCAGATTTTTTTTTGTACAAAAATAACTCGCTCGTCATTCTTGTCAGATTGAGCGAGCTTCCTTCTAGTAGAATGGACTTATTTTATGTGGCTTCTTGCAAGCCAACTTTTCAAACAGGTAACCATAAAGTCCTAATCAAATCTCTGTCTGAAAACATGCTTAGCATTCGTTAATTCCCATAGGTGGCGCGTATGCTTACGGTTTATAAATTTTTTTCATTTGCTTTTAGATTTAATTATTCGTAATATTTTAATATATTGCAGCAAACGATAATCGCAGAGAGAGAGAGAGAGAGAGAGAGAGAGAGAGAGAGAGAGAGAGAGAGAGGGTTTAATGAGTACCATATTTGTTATGGTTTTATTTCATTTTTTTCTGAATTATTTTATAACAACTAATGGTCCAATGTTCAAGAAAAGACATGAGAATTATGAAATATATGAATACAAAACTAATTATAATAAACAAGGGGAAATGAAATGCATTTTGTTTTCTTGAATAAAGATTAGTACTTCATTTAGCTACACAATTCGTAAACTTGCGGATATTTTGTTCACTGTTCACTTTTCAGCACCATCATTGCTTGGAAATATCTCTTGTTTTACACTCTTCATGACAAATATAGCATTATATGTATTGTTTACAAATTACTTAAAGTTAGCATTTTAATGCATAAAAGTTAGTTAGTCACACTAAAATAAAATAATATTGATGTGCATGTTATGTAACATAAAATATATTTCACTTCTATCGATTCTTGTGTTTCCTTATCGCTAAGCGTTAGTTCTAAACTTATTAGAAGACACTCGAAGATTTTTTTTATAAGCAGGTCTATTTTAATAGTTACACTGGAATTTGAAATAATCTTCCCGGCCGAATTCAGTTTGATATGTTCATAAAAAGAAGGTTATCGGAATAAGTAATTGTTCAATTCTGACAGGAAAGCATTGGTAAACCTTTGTTCAAAATAGGATTGAGTGTCAATAAATCACGATGGTATTACCAGTTCAGTGGCCACAGTTATTGCTACCCTTAAGTTGAATATCTAGATTGGGGAGATAACATGGCTTTTCCAAAAAATGCTTATTCGGACAACTTGGCAATGCCTTTGAATCAGTATTAAATTTATGTACTAATTGTTTCGTGTGGTGAGGAATTAATATATTATGTGTCAAAAGAACACAGGTATGTAGTTTTATCTGTTGCAGAATTTGCTTTGCTAATTGTCATTGTAAATTTACTTTTCCAGACTATTATTGAACATTATGACGCACGGTGAAACATGACATAAGGTTATGAATATTAAAAAAAAATTGTTTTGCTGAAATTAATTTGCTGTCAGTGATTCATAGTATGACGGAAAACCGATTTAAGCAAATCCATTCTTACCATCATTCTCTCTCTCTCTCTCTCTCTCTCTCTCTCTCTCTCTCTCTCTCTCTCTCTCTCTCTCTCTCTCTCAAAAAATCAATCTATCAAAGAAACATTGCAGTAGAAGGCAACATATGTGTCCGATGCTTGGTGTTGAATAAGGTTTGAGGGCATAGTTTACCTATGTTCAAGTATTTGCGTCGGAATTTTATTAAATTAAAACATTTATTTTAGATCTTGTCTGGATACAATGTACGTGCTTGAGCTTTGGATCTGCAAACAAGTGCAAATGTGTACTTACATAAATATATTTTTCACTCTGGACCTTCCATACATATCCAATAAACAAAGCAAATATGAGAGCTATAAGCTGAGTATGGGTATTTACATAATATGAAGAAGAAAATAATCAACAAAAAAGACGCCAAGCTTCTTGAATACAATCCCACAAATCGGAGTGGTATATTAGATGTATACGCTAACTTTGAGATTAAATAACTCCGACAACTTTGCTCTGAAGTCACAAATTTGTCTTTCTTTCTTTTTCAACTTCAGTTTTGGATTCATTAAAACTTGAATATTGAGAAGATTGAGTGTGATATCATCGTGACTGGTTTAAAAAAAAGATATCGGAATGATCTGTCGTTTAATCTTTTAAGCTATATGCAACATTTATATCATAAATATATTGTTAGACCAAACAGTATGCTATATAAACTGCTAACGTGAAAAGGGACATATTTCAACCATGCATCAAACAACATACTCCTTTGGAGGTAGGGGCCCCGAGTGGCCGAGTGGCCTAAAGCGCTCTCCGTTACGGATCACTGCCATCTCACCTCTGTCTGCGTGAATTCGAGTCTAAGATTCGGCTAATGTAGTTATGTGAGAAAGCTTGCCAGTAGCTTCTCATGGGACGGTGGTTCTTTCCGGGGGGGGGGGGTTTCCGGGTTCTTCCTCCACCAATAATACTGGCCGCCATGTATAACCAATGGTGTGCTGAAAAATGGCGTTAAACCCTGCAGAAACAAAACAAATCCTATGGAGGTCATGCTAGTATGTAATATATCACTTAAATTCACCATGACGAGGCGGTCTTTTGATACAAAATTTGACCTCAACCTAAAACAAATGTTGATTTATCCAACATTACAAATTAGCTCTTTATCGCTTGTTTTGCACAGTTCACTTATGTCAGAAGGCTGTTTTTGTTCAGGTTTTGAGTCTAGGTTCAGCTTGTGTGTTCAGTTACTTTCGTGGAGGCGTAGCTAGAGTGTTTGGAGTCCGGGGACAATATTCATTTTTACGCCCCCCCCCCCCAACTCTGAAACCCATTATTTTCATCAATAAAATCACCATCGCTCAATGTAACGCCAACGGCTATTAAAGAAAAGAAGAAAGAAAACAATGCATATTTGCAGAAAAAACTCCACATACAACCTATTTCAAATCCCATTTTGGAGCCCTCACTAGTCTGGAGCCCGAGGACATCTGTTCAACACTGCCCCCTACCCCCATCTACGCCTCTGTACTTTCGAGAAAACGGGGTCAGATATTGCGAGAAATAGGCTAGGAGCTTTGACATTTGGGTTATCAGAGATCGCATATCTGCTTATCGTTAGAATAATGGTCGGGCTGAAAGTATACACATGACCCTACCATAATCTAAATATGCATATGGACCGATATGTTTATCCAGAGGAAACGAAACCGTGATTTCTAAAAATCCAGCCCTAAACAAAACAAAAAAAGTATATTTTTCAAATCATCTTGCATATCCGGCTAGATGTCTATGAACAAATCGCGAAGAGGAAGAAACATATTTTAATTTGAGAAACAATCCAAGCCTTCGTTACGTACCAATGCCCAACTACTGCCATTCCAAAAGGTGGTCTGTCTCTACATTTTGAAAATCAGCATGCGTTGATAGTGGTTATATAATATTTCGTTTTCATCTGCGTCACAGGTAGAAGATCCTGAGACCCTTAATTTTATATTAGATTGCAAATTTAGGTACATGCCAACTGAATGTAATATCGGAATGTATATGTAAACGGCTTCAATCACCGTTTGTTTCCTGAGAGATTTCAAATAAAATATTGAATAAACCAAAGCAAAACAGCCATGTCACGACACACATGCCAAAACTACAAAAGGATCGTCCATAAATGAAAATATTCTTGTGAAATGTCAGCGATCGTTATTGATACCGTTTGTTATTTTAAAAAAATCAAACTAACATGCTGTTTATGCTTACATTGTTATACAATTATAGTTACTTTAAACATAGAAGGCTAGTGTCCCAAACAGAGGCTACATAAATGGGATACTAGCAACACTCAATTAAACATGTTCCGGAATGGTATATGACGTGCAAATGTAAGGGGGAATTACACACATAACAATGTTGCTTTTTACACAGTATTAAAGCCTGCAAATAAAATAGATTGAAAATGACATCGATTCAAATCTTTTTGTGATTAAAAAAACAAGCAAACATGAGAATAAATTACACTCGGGACCAAAGTTATGTCTTTTTATGATATATATGCTTTAAGTTTGATTTATTTTATTAACATCTTTTTCCGAAACAAAGGTATGTTGTTGCGGGGTTGTGACTTAAATCTCACGCTTTTCATGAATTTTGTTATTTGTGGTCATGGCAGACACATGGATCTGGATTGACTTGTGTCATTGTCCATGCCTTGTACAAACCCATTCACTTACTATATTTCTTAGCACCGCTTGATTAATATCTATTTCTGGTCTGACTAAAATTCTTCCTCGAAATCGAATATACGTGATATGCGAAGAAGGTAATTACAAAGCCCTCTAAAGAAATTACTTAGTCGTCTTAAGAAAGTAATTACAAAGCCCTCTAAAGAAATTACTTAGTCGTCTTAAGAAGGTAATTACAAAGCCCTCTAAAGAAATTACTTAGTCGTCTTAAGAAGGTAATTATAAAGCCCTCTAAAGAAATTACTTAGTCGTCTTAAGAAGGTAATTACAAAGCCCTCTAAAGAAATTACTTAGTCGTCTGAAGTAATTGCACAGCCGTCTTATTTTCTGATAGCAAAGCTTCAAGACTTCAACAACTTAAAGAAAAATGAATATTTCAGATTTTGTGCTAGAGTTGTTGTTTCAATTGTAAATATAATGTCACAATACTTGGATATACTGAAAACTGAAATAAGCCACATTGAATAGAAGTATAACAATTTTCATGTTCTGGACTTATCAGATTACGTATTGCTAGATTAGAGATTTTGTAATTAAGGAAGGTGGACGAGTCAAATTCATTGTGGAACCATATTGTTCAATTGTATAGTGTAATAGGTTCAATGGCATCCATGCATAGAGAGTTGGATGGAAGCTGATGTCGAACTAAGTACATTAAGGATTGTGCCGGATGACAATGGCTTAGACAGAAATACATTCAAGCTTAACTCAGACCTGCTGGAAAAACCAAATCCTAAGAAGAGCATGTCTCTATTGAACATACTTGCAGAGGACATTCACGCAGAAAAGATTGCAAAATTACAAATCGATATTTTGAAAGAGTGGTGTCAGTTGTATATTAGTTCCAATTGTTTGCAAAACGACCTTCAGGTGTTTCTTGAATTTAACTTGGGTGGAAGTGGTGAGTTGGACTGAAGATTGGATAGAGAAGGCAATGAAATTAGGAATCAGGATGCTGAGGGCACAAGAAAACACAATTTAGATAATTTTGGCACACCTTATAGCAGGTTAAAGAAGAAAATGATGAAATGATGTGAGTGTTTGCTGCACAACGATTATGGTGCTAGAAGCAAGTACTTAGCAGCAGTTTTAATTCGAGCAGGAACCTTTATGGGCATGAACACAGGGATAAGCCATTCACACATGATTACCCAGTCAGATAGATACTCGCATGAGTCTGAAACTCCATGAGACACCTGGATGGCTAATTAGTGTATAGCAGTATATCGCAGCACAGTGCGCCTCAGACTACGATGCCAACATACGATGGTACCGAACATACTGATGTCACTCTCAACCCATTTGAAAGAATTGCAGAAAGTATCAAAAGTCAGAAAGTGAAAAGATTGACAAATTGTGTGTGTGTGTATCAAGTATAGAGAAATAGGTCATCTTCAAAGCCAATATTCAGGTAAAGAGAACCAACATAATTTGTCAGTAGAAAATTGTCATAAATGAGGCACCGTCATTCAGAATCAGATGAATCTTTGCAGGTGAAATCGAAAGGTTAACTGATACAGCCTACTCAAGCGTTCCATCCATTTTGTAGTAAGCATTTTTTGTTAAAGGTTGACGCCAATGAAGACTTTATGGATTTAAGGCGTATTTGCCTACTACCTGCATACATCACACTAAATCTGCTAACTAAAAGGTTAAGTATATTTAGCAAATGATGAAATATTGTTAGCATCACAAAACACCGAGAAAAGGCTAATACTTATGAAACATCTATCTTATTTTAACTATTTTTTAATCAGACATTGTTCTCATCCAAAGATGCAACACGAATCAATATGACGGTGGAGTTGTCATCAGTTATAATGGCAGTGACATTGAAAGACCATCTAGCCGAATATTTCCTAGTCAAATACAAGAGAATACCGATCGAGTAATTGATGCATTGCTCTCTAGAAGATGTCTCTTTGAGTATACAAGAATGCCTTTTGGGCTATGAAGTGAACTTTCAACGTTTCAGCAAACCATTGACTCATCTAACGAGTAATTGTCCTTATTTACCTTGATAACGTGATAATCACTCAACTTATTTGAGGAACGCCTTGCACACTTGGAAATGGTGTTTAACATAATTCTTGAATATTGAATGAAGGTAAAGACCGGTAAATATAAGTTGGTCTATACAGTGTACATATCTTTTGGCTTTTTGTTAGTACAAATAGTGTGTAGAAACACTCAAGGTTGACAGAAGTTGATGGGACTTTATAAAATCCTATATAACCACAGACGCATACGTGTAAATACTTGGGCATTGGAGCTGTGCTCTCACCGGAGCATGAGAGAGAGGAAATACTTTTTGTCTTTGCCAGGACGTGCATGTCATTCACCAACGAGTTCGACAAAAATAAGGACTTTTGGAAGATGTTGTGCTAATTGCCATTTGAGGAATAAGCGGATATGGTTGAGATAAAATCACAGTGCAACAGTCTGGGCCTGAAATGATGTTCTTCATTATAGGACGGAAGATCCTATTGAAGACGGAGAACTGTTGAGAGTACCTAGGAAAGAAAATGAGCCACCTATAGTGCAGACTAGACCTTATGTCATCAGCAGAAAGATTGGCCCCATCCTTATGAAATAAAGGATGTCAGGACGGCACTGCTAATTTATCAAAACAATTTGAAGCAACTTTACTCTGAAGCTGTGTCTAATCAGTACCTAGAGTATAGTCTCACATCCAATGAATATAATGAATTAAAAGGAATTCGGATTGACCTTATCGTTTGTTATTGTCTTGTCCATGCAAAAGAGTATTATTGTATTTAGTCTATTTCAGAAACACGGCAAGATAAAGGAGTTACTCTCAGAGTTGCTTCATACTGCAGGAAAGACATAAGTTTCCATAACATTAACATCCTGCATTCATGCATGCATCTCCTTCTTGTTGAGTTAATCTTATGCATTGATAATTTCTCTCTCTCTCTCTCTCTCTCTCTCTCTCTCTCTCTCTCTCTCTCTCTCTCTCTCTCTCTCTCTCATCATCTCTCTCATCATCATCATCATCATCATCGTTATGGTGACATATGACATATGTTGCTTACAATAATACATATGCTGCAGGTTACATAATAATTCAAAAAGAAATATCGTGTCACTAAAAGCTTAAGCTAATCATATATGTGACAATGGTTACAAAAACAGTTGACGAACACGTTACACAAATACTTGCGATGATGAAAATATATTAAAATGAACTCGGAAATGGACTCGCATCCGATAAATAAAGCTGGTACATAATTACTGATACGATTGATAGAGACGTTAATTTGCATTACAGAGCCGTTCTTTAAGTCAGGGTATTTGTTAACGACTGCTGTTTAATCTGCTGAGTATAGGCAAACAACGGTTAGAGGTAATCGTGGATGGCGCGAAATCAATGTTAATAATAAAACAGTTCTTGTATTTGCTCTATAGATGCCAGATCGGTAACGGTTTTGAACCAGAATGTAGTCGATATAGTTTTGATTGGTCCAGCAATGTATACACAGTTATGTGTATTCTTCAAGTACAAGCTCATAAAAATAAATCAAGCGCGACGGTAGCTGGGTCGTCAACATTAAAAATTATTTTGACTGATCTGGAATACATTATGTCGCCAGAGTCAATAAAGCCAGATAGTAGCGACCCAAAACATTGTAATCACTTGTTATGCCTCTGCTTGAAGCTGTTAAATAATATATATTGATATATATTGTAATAAGCCAAAGCGATCTCGCTACCTAGAGAATACAACCCTGCCTTGAAGCCTGACGTATCGACAACATTGCTTTAATCAATGCATAACCACAAGTGTTACAGCTACATGTTTATTTTACAACTTTACTACTGCCTGCCAACCTCACAACTGTATGGGTTTTATTTATTTCATTTCCGTAACATAACGCCAGTATATCACGCTTAGAAAATATACAACTCATACACCAAATATAGGAAGCTATTTTTCCTACTTTACCCTACGTCAGTAAAATCATGATTTGAACTATCATTTCGCCTATAGATTACACCACATTTACCATCATATCAACAACAGACGGCGTCTACGAATAATGGTACAATCCGTTCTCAATATTTACATTGTAGAATTTATGAGTCACTAGCACAAATATTTTGACCGATCCGGTGGCCTAGTGGTTTGATTTCTTTAGGTTACGGGTTCTATCCCGGGCCGAGTCATATTAAAGTCTTATACAAAATGGCTGACTTGCTAGACGTTGAGCATTAAAAGGTTAGTGTTATGACTGAACATCCTGGTGTCAGGCTCAGCTAGCCTTTGGAAGATGAACAACAACACTGAACCTGTTGACAGTCTCTGGTATCAAATATCCAGAATGCTGGGATTAATGTTATGTCACTACTAACAATTAGAATCTAATAAAATCTGATACAAGCACTAAGTCTGAAATGTTACTTATAACAATATATAATTGTTAATATGAGATACATCAGTTTGGAGCAGACAAATACTGTTTGAAAAAGCAATGTTGAGTTTACACAAAAATGCTGATAAGAAATTTCATCTGGATCTTACTGGTTTTATGTGGCTGGATTCTAATTAGTTTATCAAGATGAGTAGTCAAAATACAATCAAGTGCTTGTCTTTTGTTTTTGGAGTTACCCGTAAAAATTAGTGCGAGTCAAAGCTGTATTCATATTACAAATAATTATACTGTATTTTAACATACGGTGTAATATTAATTCTCGTAAGAACCCTAGTCCTCCCATATAACTACTATTAACAATATAAGCACCACATGGATATTATTCGTACAAGATTATTTGATTCCAAAAATTAGTTTCCTTTTTGAAAGTAGTTAATGACAATGTGGTTGGTACAGCTGTATAATGCGGAAATCAATATCACGAAAACTAAAGGGAAGTAAATCTTAAGACGAAATATCACTTGTATCTGGGTAGTTATAGCTCCTTAGTCACAACTGCATAAAAATTCCGTTAAAAACGGCTCTTGAAAGGTGTACGTTTGCTTCTGTATTCAACTTTCAGGAAAAGTATCAATATATATATATATATATATATATATATATATATATATATATATATATATATATATATATATATATATATATATATATATATATATATATATATATATATATATATATATATATATATATATATATATATATATATATAGCCTACATGGAATAAACTTTATGAAGGTTTTATCACTTATAAAAAAATGATTTTAATGCAGTGTAAGTTTTGCATTTAACGAGGAAAAAGTTTGAAACAAGGAAAACACAACAAAATCAATATTGCTTAATTACTTTACAGATTATATCTTTGTATTTCTACTGACTTGTTCACATATACCTCTTCTTTTTGTAATAATATCCTACTCGTAAGGAGACGAGGGAGAGTTTTTGGGGAGAGATTAGAAGTGAATAACATGGTTTTGATGACCTCTCTCTCTCTCTCTCTCTCTCTCTCTCTCTCTCTCTCTCTCACACACACACACACACACACACACACACACACACACACACGATTTCCTACTGTAACTAAGGCGACATACATAAATGTGATTCAAGCATTTCCCTATGTGCCAGATCTGGGCAGTCGAATATCTGAAAACTATGATGGCCGATTGCGTCCACCAGAATACAACATGAAAGTAATATGAATTTGTACATGTACACGTTATACGTGATGGATTTACAAGTAAGAGAGTTTTGTATATGTACACATTTTGCTCCAAACTGTACGTGACGGATTAACATATTAAAGTAAGATTTATACATGTACACATTTTGCTCAAAATGTGTACATGTACTTTTCTATATTATTTCACAAGCAAAACTAATTAACATTCCTTGCAGTAATACGTTAGAAAGAACAATTCACCTTTCTGATAACCTCTCGTCTTAATTATTTGTTCGTCTGAACCCAATTACGATGGTCTCTATGTTAACAAGAAAGAGTGAGAAAACCTACTTCACAGTAATAACAAAGTTGTTTTCAGTTATAAGTAATCAAGTGAGTCCCCCCCCCTTCTCTCTCTCTCTCTCTCTCTCTCTCTCTCTCTCTCTCTCTCTCTCTCTCTCTCTCTCTAAACATGAATCCATCCATAATCCATCCATTCTGTTTAGCAGTTAATTTCTGTATTTAATTTTCTTTGATGATAGGAAATATTTTAGCTTTATTTCTGTTTAATGAATACGAGTTTGTGATTTTTGAAGGTGTGGAAACGTTAGCACTACCAATGAATACAATTAACGTCCTATTTACTTCATTGGAAAAGTAAAATAATTTCTAGACAAATTATAAAAATTGCTGAAATTCTTTTACCCTTAACAAAACAGTTCTCCGATGATTACTAACATCTTTATGCAACTTGTATTGATTTGCAGTATGCTTCTTTGCAACTTGTATTGATTTGCAGTATGCTTCTTTATTTGTTAGGTCAGAAAGTTAGAAGACTTTCAAGAAAAAAAGAGAAAAAGTACAGTCTTCCTATCATTTCAGTAAAACATAGTCACCATTTTTGTTCTTCAGTTTTGCAGACAAATTACGTATGAAGCAGTCATATAAGTTTTAATAAATAGCCTTTGATGTACCAAGAAGTAAAAGAGTGCTCGCTATGTTTATACTACGTTATGGGGTTTTTGCTCACGACATATAGCCTATGTTTTAATTACTGTTATAATGCTGATTTCTGAGTTTTCTGGATTTGCTTGAACATTACCACACTGATAACTTTAATAAGAGGCTCAATCAAGGGATTATTTATGATACAAAATACTACCTATATTTATCATGGAATATATATTCTTTATTTTGATTTCAGTTACGTTTATCTATCACTACGCTGAGAAAATCTTATCGTACAAGGAAATTTCGAATTAATTAGAAAAGCATATGACATAAATTTGAAGTAAAATGCACGATATTTTTTGTAATGTAGTAGTTCTTTCTGACATTAAATACAATCTGATATGCGTGTAACGCTTGTCGCATTTCAGTCATAAATACAGGTTTGGCTTTTGCATTTCATGAATATTTGAAGTCACTATGAGATGTATATGTATTTATATGTATGGCAGATTACACATCCTACATAAAGATTTCTAAAAAGGAATTCCATTCATAAACATTTAAATTAAAATTAAGAATAGTGGCTGGTCGAGGTTGTAAGAAAACTTCAGACCTTTTCTTTTTGCTTTTTAAATTTAAGATTCTTTATCAAATTACTCCTTTGCTCGTTATATTTAGATATGTGGTATATACTATTCACATCAGGTCATCATCAATACATATCGCCTACTTTCTTCGTAACTTCATTCACAGCATAATTTACTAAATAAATGTAGCTTATTGTGAAACATTGGAAAACCCTGAATTCGACTGCAGTTAACATCCCATTCTTGAGTCCAGATCTTGAACTGCAGGCGTGTGTAGAGAGAGAGAGAGAGAGAGAGAGAGAGAGAGAGAGAGAGAGAGAGAGAGAGAGAGATTTTCATATAGCTAAACAATTTTTTCAGTCATATCGCTACGATTGCTGCAGTAGGGCAGTTTATAGTGATGTCTAACACCGGGGTATCATGTCGCAGACATGTATCTTATGTCCCACCCAGTTGAATTATCTTGACACCAGGCAGACCGGTCCAAACATTAACTTCTTAATACTGAGCTCATAGTGAGGCAGCTGTTATTATCATTTTTAAAAGTCTTTGCTATGACTTGGCCGGGGTTCGAATTCGAGACCTTTTCCATCCAAGGCGGACAAGCTCAAACCAATAAACAGTCGGAACGAACAAACGTTTTGCATCTACTTGATTGTACCGATGACTGTGTCACGTTTGCTCAGCCCCAGTAAGTAAGTCGAGTATAAACTAAGGTATTATCATGTTATTACAAGCTATGCTTTGATGTCTAAACATTGCCGCATTCTAGAATTTATATCCTAGGCATGAGTACCGTGACATAAGAGATGACCCGGCATCTTGAATCCGCACAGGCGTTAGATCGCCCAAATTCTTACCTATTTGTTAAGACCAGAGGAAACCCATCACAACATGGACAAACAGCGAGAGGGACATTGTGCGCTAAGATCAATTGGATCGGTTCACAGCGATATCCAGTTGGAATTATAACTAGCAAGCGAAAATTTAGTCTCGACTATGAAGACTGCTGTGTAATATAGGGTTACTTTGAGAAAGCCACTCGTAATTTGCTGTCAAACTTTGAACAAACTCTAAGGGAAGAAAAGCTTCGAAAAGGAAGCTCTTTGGCGGACAGAATTTCCAGTTCAGTTGAGTCCCGAGTCTCTAAGAAGGGGGACGGAAGTTAGACTAGCAGAGTTGTCGGAGTCGACAAAGTCTAGTCGGTCGAGAGAAGGTGGATAGAAGGTGGAGGAGGAGGAACTGTAGTCTCAAGGAGAGAGAGAGAGAGAGAGAGAGAGAGAGAGAGAGAGAGAGAGAGAGAGAGAGAGAGAGAGAGAGAGAGAGAAGAGAGAAGTCGAGGAGGAGGAGAAGGATTTTGTTACATAAACATGTTGTAAAATCTCCAGAATTCCGTTTGGGAACTCAGGCTTCTCGTAAGGCGTTAGCGTAAATACGCGTATGACGCTCATCTTGAAGTGTATTTTTTTTTTCGGTTCAACGCGAAACATGGTTAAATCAAGTACGCATAAGTTGAGAGTTAACTGTATTACAGGTAATTTGGCTATAGTTTATAAGTATTTGCTTACCGTTGTTAGTGAAATGTGTCAAAGTTATTTCGAGTGTCAACTTGTGTGTGGTTTGTTCTGATGTTTATATTTTAAAGGGTCTCATGAACTAATACACGCAAGCCAAGGCAGCTAATACAAAACAGATTCATAGCTTGCAAGCGCCTTCGGTAAAAGAAATTTAATTTCACCATAGAATAAAGACATTCAGCACATTTCTCACAGTCTTCACTAATGAATTTAGTGTGCCTGATGGGGATATATATATATATATATATATATATATATATATATATATATATATATATATATATATGTGTGTGTGTGTGTGTGTGTGTGTGTGTGTGTGTGTGTGTGTGTGAGAGAGAGAGAGAGAGAGAGAGAGAGAGAGAGAGAGAGAGAGAGAGAGCATTCTGTTATTCTTTCCATCTGGTTTACAACTTGGACTATACATTATGATTCCATTGAAGTCTTTATGCAATTCCAGTTAATAATGAATATTGTGCTATACAATAAATCATGTGACGTGATATTTAATAACATGTATCATTAAAAAGTAGTCGCACCTTTCTCTAGAAATTCTGAGTGTCCAACTTATTCATATTGAAGAAGTGAAAAGAATTAATACTAAAAAGTGAAATGCCAGACGATGCAGAGGTCCAGTAGGCGTCATTGTAAAATACCCGTATACAGACATCAGGTTCAAATTGCTTGCCATGTTCATTCATCGTCTTATTCGTGCAACCGTTGAATGCCGATGTTGAATGTTTCTTTTTATTTTCACACATTGGTGATTATGTGATCCAAAAGTGGCATATTTGTATTGGTCCTGCAAAAATGTCAGCGTTTCTTGGATTCAGTAATAGTATTCGTTGTCAACCTTAAACGAAAAATATGCATTGGTTTGTAAGAAATAACAAATCATAGTGAAAACGTCGAATGCTTTATTGACAGGCTGTTACTCTTATATTCAATAGATTGAATGATGTTCTCTAAAGAGAAACAATCAGTGAAAGATACCAATTTCGTTTTTGTACGATAAGCCAATCAATTGAAAGCAGGCATATTTATATAAATATATATGTATTGACAATATTATTTTTAATATATGCAGGTTTCACAGACTGTCTTTATCATGTGATTCAAAACGACAAAGACTTCATAATTTTCCAAACTGGATTACAAGAATTTGACTTGCATGCTCCTAGTGTGTTTGACAGAATGGGCTGTAGTGATGCATATAATTTGAAGGAGACATTGTAACTGCACTTAATATCCTGGAAATGAATCTTTAGCAATATTTGAATGTGCACTTTGAAACGATGAAAACTACTTTCCATCCTTCGGTATATACTTTAGAGTATTCTGCAGATCAAATGTAATACAATCATCTGATTTTAATGTTCTTGAAATACAAATATCATATACAATCATCTGATTTAATGTTCTTGAAATACAAACAGTCTTTAGAATTAAGACTTACAACCTGTGCGTAATTCCTTTGATATCGGAAATGTGCAGATTGTTCAATTAGCTGGAATGGGTATTTAAACTTACAATGCTTGAAATTAATGTCGCAAAAAGAGAAGCAGAAGATAAAGATTGTTTTGTATATTTTCTTTCTCTGAACGACCAGAGGTAACGTGCAAATCTTCGTTATGTTGCGTGTGTGGTTTATTACTTTAACCATCTGGTCCAGATGTGTGACACTTTGATCAGACATTTTCTTCATTACATGTTCTAAAACCTCTTCATCCAGTTCACCTCTTGATTGGAATGTAGCTCCTTTCTTGAGACATGTTCATAGAAAGGGGTCACATGATCAAGAGGAATTCTTTACACCTTTAAACTGAAATTATTGACACCTTTCAACTAATAATATATTTCACCAGTTGCATATTTGATAATGTTTAACAAATATATTCCATCGTTGGACTATCACATGATCATATGATTTCGCTCAGTATCGTTCCGTTATTTAATTTATTCCCATACATGGATCAACTGTGCCATGAATTAACCGCAACTGTAAGGTTCAATAACGGTAGTGTGGTTCCCTGACCTCTCTCCACTCGGTTTAACGAAGAGTAACGGAGTGGAGAGAAATCAAGGAACCAGACTACATAAAAGCTCATATGTGTCAATGAAAGAAAACTCAAATTTGCAAAAAATTGGCCTGAGTGGTTCTGATATCGCTAACATTGCTTATGTTGGTATGCAATGTTGTATACACATTGGGAGGAGGCAAACATATATTCACTGAATACCAGGTTAGTGGGAATGTTATAAACTATTTATGCTGGCTATACATAAAACAGGATGCAACAGATGAATTAATTTCGATTGTATTGAAGATGATCAAGGAACTTGACTGTGGTTTCATACAATATAAAAACACTTAAATTTGTTGAAATAAAACTGAAATTCAAAATCTGAGGGCTATTGTTAATTTGTTTTCAAGGTTACAATTTTTTTTTTTGGGGGGGGGTCAAAACACAAAGCAGTTGCAAGATTAACTACATGAGAAGCATAACATTTCTTACAAATTTAATAAAGAATGATTTTGGTTTCTAAATAAATTAAGATAAACCAAAAATTAATAAATACAGTATGAAAGTAATAGTGCACACATTTTTGCACTTTCTCAACAGTTTGGCTAACCTAACCCAAAACCGTATTCAAATAGTGCATGTTGTGAGGTTGTGATAGAGCCTTTCATCATTTTTCAAACTTTTAGTTGTTTTATTTCTTTGGCTACTTTCATTTTCTAGGCTATTTTAAAGGTTTCTAAGGTCAAAATAAAATGTTGGGTTATACTGACTTACTTACGTTAATCGTCCAATAACAGTGCTCCCATCAAGGATGGGAAAGTACATCTCCGTGTTGTCTATTTCTTCAAAATGTTTTATTGGTATGTGCGACCTAAAATAATAATAATAATAATAATAATAATAATAATAATAATAATAATAATAATAATAAAACAATAATAACAATATGACGCTATCAACAGTCAATGAGATATATAATGATAAGCCAAGATATCTACATATGAATCGAATACGTTGGTATGTGGTCCAGTTCAAGATAGTGCACACTTTTTTAAAAATTTTGTTATGCAAGAAGAATAAAAACTTAAGATTAAACATATTCACAAAACACAATATCAGGTTTTTTTATATCTTAGAGGTGACACTGTAAAGACAAGTCATTGATGGAAGGATATTAATTTTATCACGATTTTAAGTACAAAAGCTGTATGCAAGTTCATAATATTACGAGCATTGTTAAATAGAGAGTTTTACATTTCTCAAATATAATGTTAGTTTTTGCAAAGCACTTGTCAATATTTCCGAGTCTTCGAAATTTTTTAATCCTTTTTATTCCATTGAGAATAAAATGTTCTTGAATCGATTCCAGTTATGTTACATACTGTGTTTGGTCACGACTAATGACAGCAAAAAGATGTTACCATGGTAATGGCGTCATTATGGAGCAACACAAGGACTCGCATCGGATGGAGAAACAAACCTAAACAAGCAAACAAAACATCATACAATTACAGCAAAATAAAATGAAATAATATTGTTACAGGTTGTAGCAGCATAAAGTGTGGACACAATTCGAATTTATAAGATCCCATTTGTCAAACTATGGTTTCTTACAAAAACGAGGGAGAAAACAATAACGTCAACAACGCGAAGCCGAAGCCTCTAACTAACTGAGTCGCTCTTGGATTTAGTTGTTTTTGTTACTGAATTGTTATCTTGATATTTTTCTAAATGAATGCACGCGAGTTTACCCCTATGACATCTCTGCCGAGGTCACGCCCGCTCTGCTGCTGTAAATTAGATCATTGTTATATCAAATATGGCTAGAACGAGCGCGACAAGAAGCGATTCAAACGTGTCTACCAGTCCATGATTCTTTCAGGCAAAACTTTTAAGAAAGTCAGCAATCACAGGTTGATTATACCGAGAGTTCTCAACAATTATTCAAACCTGTTACTGAAACAACTAAACTCCTTCTTCTTTAACCTGAACATCAAATTCTTCCTGGTCTATCGCCTCAACCACTAAAACGTATTACTAAAGAGAAAAAAAAAAACACCTGACGAAGAAATAAAACTACTGAAGATGCTTTAAAAGCAATCAATAAAACTGATCCGAATGCGTTTCCTCTTGTTGTTATGACTTCTGAAAATAGAAGAAGAAAACATTTGCGACCGACATATGGACAATATAATTCCAGTCTACAACACTGGGCTGATGTTTTTTTAAAAATAAAATTAAAGCTAACACAAGTCGAATTGACACAACAAATGTATCATATACAGGATTCATTGATTCTGTAAACGATGTGTATGGTCAATATTAGGAACAAAAACAGCACACAAGGAAAGAAGAACAAAAGCAACGAAAGTAAAGAACAAAGACAGCAGAAAACACTAGAGCAAAAAAGTATTTCATCCATTGAACAATTAATTGATAAATTTAAACCTTAAACTTATGAAACATTAAAGATACGGATGATGATCAATTAGCTAAATATACTGATATGCTACCAAAACATTATGGTTTGTATGAGATTGATTATCGTAAGATGATATTTAGAATTCGTCATAATAAGGGTAGCATTAGTAAGAATGATCCAGATTTTTTAAGTTTTCTGCAAAAGTAGATCAACTAAAAGCAAAGGGAGAAAAGGAAGAAGAATATTACGATCCTCCTGGCCCTAATGGTATTCCAAGTACTGCTAAGGGAAGTGGTCTTGTTACATACCATAATAATGTTCCTTCTGACATAGAAGGAAAACGAGCTGGTAATAACTCATCATAAATAATTAATGAAGCCGCTGGTATTTGTCGACGATTATTTCAAGGTGGTATCATGAATATTTGCATTTACCGAGAACTGATCGATGAACCCGTTGATAATTATCACAGTGGACAACATTGACCTGTAGTAGTTAGAGTAACAAATTCACGATTACCAGTCTATCAAGCAAATTACGGTGATGGTCTTGGTAATCTGTTCAAGGATTATTTAAAAGAATGGCCCACAAAATTGCACCGATTGCAAAACAATTATCAATACTATCAGTGCTATTAGTGGAAAAAGCTCCTGGTACTGTTGGTAACGTTCCTGGTAAGGCATTCACGGCGATCATGTATAGACTAACACGATTATTATGACGAAAACCACCACCAGTAAAATTACCATCTACTGAAATTATGCCCGCAAATGTCAGCAAAATAATAAACCAAGCCGTAGATTAAAAATTAGCAATCTTAATGGTTCAATGATTTGAAAAAGTACAAAGAAATATTACTGCAAATTTAACAGCAGGAAGTGGTCATCGTATTCTTTTGACAAAGTCAAAGCGATTGTGATTTAGATTGAGGCATTTTTGTTTATAAAACTTTAAACGTGTATCTGACCCAGCATTCGACATAGACTCACCGTTTCTCAAAGATGAATCGATACGCGATTATCAATTGTATTATTATGACACAAGATAACCAAATCAACGCGGACGTATCGAACTTCAAGTTTACGATACAAGTATATACTTCTAACCCTCTGAGGCATTAGTTGAAGTAAAAATTCAATCATTACTCAGTGGTACAAATAATATCAATAAGTACAGTACAAACGATATCTATGAGCATTGTGCAAGCGATATAAATTAGTACAATGCAAACAATATCAGTGAGTATTGTACAAACGATATAAATGAGTATTCATAACTTACAAATGTTGATTTTACATCTAGTACCATTAACTGAAGCGGTTTCTTTTTACCCCACATTTAAAATGACCCAGATGCGTGTTTGTCGTGGATGAGTGAGTGAGTGAGCGATCATGGCGCATCATGGGAAGCAGGGGGGAGGGGCTAATCTCCACCCCATGCCACTTAATAACAGTCCTAAGCACTTTATCTCTCGTGCCCAGGAGAGCAACACCTTACTCATTCTGCTTTTGCATAGGCCTATAGTGTTGGTCATAATCCGAGAGAATTTTATCATTTAGATATATCTAGTTTTTGTGCCTGGTAAATTTATTATTGATATGTTTTTGAGCTGATATCATAAAATACCTTTGTATGGGTTGAGTATCGCATTCATCTCGTTGTAGTATTTGTTTTATTTTGTTTTAGTATTGTATATTTTGTTTGAGGTTTATCCAGTATGATTCCTGTTGGTTGATAAACCTCACGACCAGCGAGGTGAGTACATTATTTATGTTTATAAAAAGCTCGGCGCACAAAACTCAAGCCACTCTATAATGGATAGTATTCATATAGCCAAAGTCCTCGTGGTCTTGTTAAGGACCCTCTTAAGGTCTTTCTATATATACTGTAATGGATTAAAACAGCCGAAAACCTGTGTTAAAAACAGCACAGCTACAAGCTTTTGCAGTGCTAACTATTCTGTACAGCATTAAAACAGCTTAAGCTACGTGTGTCCCGTATAGCATCACCATCAGCTCTTGCTATTCAAACAATACTTTATTACAATTATATGACCTTAAACTAAGCCAAAAAAAAGAGCGAATAAAAACTTTGTAAATTTTCAACGAATTTCAAAGGAATAGAAAGTGGAAATTTAAAAAGAACTTACAGTAATGGGAATTAAATCCCAAGTAGTCCTAAAAGATCTAACACAGGCCAAAATGTATTTAGTTCCAATTCAATTTCAATGGTATTCAAACAAAATTCCAATGAATAATAAATTGTCAAAATAAATCCATCCAAATTAAGACTGAACACAACAATACGACTGGTTTCACTTCATACGTTAAGGCAATAATGAATAATTCCAATATAATAAATATGATATACCCGTCTACTTAAATCAAGTTGCAAATACCATTTTCGTAAAATACTCTGTTAACATATTATGAAATTTCCATTTTGGTCGTTTCTAATGTCAGAATCAAGAATGAATCTTTAACTCAAACCAAAGTAAACATATTTGGTACTAATATGATCTGAATATTTAATCCACAAGGATACAAAAATATTAGCAATCAATTATGTTGTTTACAAAATAAAAGTCACTGCTCAAGTACACCATTAACTAGACTTTGATAAGGTTAAGTACAAAAACAAATATACATAACATATATATAATCATTAAGAAAAGCCAATTAACAATACAAATTAAATATATATAACTTTCACACAGCTTGGTGTATAGATTCTTCTAAGGGACGCCCCTGAATGACTTTACATTATCAATAGAAAGTCATATAATGGATACTAGCGAGTTATCTTCCTAATTGGTGTGGAAATAGAAAACAATTGGTTCAGATAGTTGGTTCCTCTTGGATCGTATCGTTAGGCAGAATACATCATTTTATATCTTGGCAACTTCATTTCAATTTATTTCGGGGGGGGGGGAGAGCTAAACATATCGGGCTTGTTTACTTTTGTAAATAGGCTACAACAATTTTACAATACATACAACTTCAGCCCCTTCTCCCATCCTATGACATCATGGATCTTATGCTAACCATTAGAATGCATGATTCATGATTAATGTATCAATGTAACCAAATATAGTATTATTTGAGGTGATACAAAAGATATAATGATATTAATCAGGACTTTGTATAGCGCCTAATCTTTAGAAGCTCTAAGCACTTTACAACATATATAATGATATGAATACAAAAAAAAACACAAAAACAAACACCATGAAATTGGAAAACAAAAAAATATTTAAGGTGTGAAAACTTTTTAGGTCTCTATGTTTGCTTTTGCAGTCGAAAAAGGTGAGTTTTGAGAGCACTTTTGAAAGGGATCACAGTGTTCATGTGTCTAATTTCAATATGCAATTCATTCTATGTTGCTGGGCCCTGGTATGCAAAAGAACGTTGTCCATATGACTTCGTTTTCATAATGGGAATAATGAGTATACAATTGTCAGAAGAGGAGTGTAAGTATCTTGCTGGTGTGTACACATGGGTGAGGCCGGATAGGTATGCTGGATTGTGAAACGTAGCACAGAGAACAAGTTATTTTTTGATTGATTCTGGATCGAATGGATAGCTACTGTAGGGTACAGAGGAGTGGGGAGGTGTACTATGATACTCTATACTACATTAGCACTAGAATACTCTACAAATGCCATTTGGTTTCTTTTTCTTTTATTGTTAAAAACACAGTATAGCTTAATAATTTAGGACTTCTTCTACTCACCACCAACGCAGTATGTATTGACATTTAATAATAGTATAACTTAATATCTAAAGCGCACATGTTATCAAGAATATGGAAGATCCTGATTCCTCAAAATCATCTCTCTGAGAAACTGTTCTGTTGTCAAAGTATTGTGAAAATAGTTTGTTTATCTCGTTATAAAATAACTTTCATTACAATAAACGTTATTGGTATGTAAAAAAAAAAATACCAGTCACAGAATTCACAAATTTTATATTTTGGGAATATTTATAGCATTTAAATTAATCTCTATATTAAAACTACAATACAGTTTTGCAGTTCTTCTGGCAATCCCTAATCAAATGTGATTTTCCATTTTTTTTTTGACAACGAATGGGCTTCATACTTGTCAAGATAACTTCGATTCTCTATTTTATAAACTCCATTTTCATCGACGATAACTTCAATGATCCGCAAATCTTAGACATTGGTAAAGCAGGATGAAAATATTATCCAATTCTTTGTTTTAAAGCAGGTAGTAAACCCAAAGTAATGACTAACCGCTTTTTTCCATGCTGCCACCTTTTGAAGTAAAGAAACGAAACTAAATACTATCCTACATTATAAGTGACATAAAGTTAGCTGTGATGATAACATCATGTCACAGACAGTCATAATAGTCCATTAAAATTATCAACATCTGGGACAGGCTGCCTATCAAATGTTTCATAATAGAAGCTTGCGTAGTTTGTTAACCAGTGGTGTGTGTGTGTGTGTGTGTGTGTGTGTGTGTGTGTGTGTGTGTGTGTGTGATTTGGTGGGGGTGGGGAGCGCGTGTGTGTAATTTGGATTTTAATGTAGCTTTCAAGCATTTTCAGTCAAATCGCTGCCGCTGCATTGTCTACAGTAAGAACGTTTATAGCGGTGTCTGGTATTGAGGCATCATGCCGCAGATATGTAGCATGAGGTCCCACTAAGTCACATTATCCTGACACCATGCCGAACAGTCCTAATACGAACCGATCAATCTGATTCAAATACTATGTCGACTGTCCTACGTAGAAACATGACATAGACCGCTAAAGGGTCTTGTTCTGGTGACCTTTAAATTATAGAATTGAAATGCAGCTCTCAGAAATGTAAAAATGAATCGCATGGTTCAGCACGCATTGATGTTCTTGATTCATACTTCCCAGTCTCCAAAAGATATAAGACTTCAAATAACTGGTTGATGAAATTAGTTAGTATGATAACGTACGTCACCAGAACATGACCCCGAAGCGGTCGCTGTCAGTTCTTAACGGACGGCAGTGGAGATATGATTTTAACGAGATTGTATTCAGGTTTAGCTTGGTATTTTTGCCGGTTGTACGTACCATGGTAATTTTTCAATATTTTCCTTCAGTATGAAATGTAAGGATATTCCCAAGTAACGTATTCATTCAGTATGAAATGTATAGATATTCCCAAGTTTAGATTTAATGATACTAACAGTGTGTTTTAACTTTTCATGAGAAAAGTTCCACAAAAAATAATATCTTTATTTTTTGAGAAAGCTGCATTTATCAGAAATTAATTTTTAATATTTTCAATATAATTACATTTAGGATAGTTTAATTAAATGTTTGGCAAATCTAAATTAGGGAAAAATTTCTAATTTTAACAAAAGTAATCAAGTTTTAGTTTTTTACTAGAATATATTAATGTCTTAAATACATAAAAGATTTAGAATCATCCGAAACTTTTTAAGAGATCAGCTATTTCCCTTGAATTTTACGTCCACTTTATATTTTCTCGTTTGACGAGTATGTTTTATGTTTCAATGGCCATCTTTGATAAATATCTTGCCAGGATGTTGGACCTATTCAAAGTTTCAGTAGTGTAAATAGTGATTAAGTGTAAACGTTTCCTTTTCTATTAGCAAGATATCCAATGTACGCACAATGTCTCTCACAGATTCAGCTCTACTGTAATTGTAATCTTCCCATACAGCTTCTGATTAAAGCTTAAATAAAACAATGAACATTAGCATAACAACTTCATTCACTATAAGGCACTTGTATTACGACGTTATGGTCTTAAAACAAGTAATAGAAAAGAGTGGGAATAAACAAGCATTGTAAAATCAATAATTAATTTATTTCCCTAGAATAGAAAGTTAAAATGCAAAAATTGATCTTTTGCGAATTACATCACAAATATTCGTAGAATGACAGAACCAATTTCAAATGATTAAAGTTCTCAAGAAACTTTAATTGAAATCCAAATTAAATCCAGCGCTGTAAGTGTTGATGTGCTTGTGGAGCCTGTGTTGTGGTGACGTACCAACAGTATTTTGTTGGATCACAATCATATAATCCAATCAAATGCCCTTGTTTGAAATTTCACTGTAATTTCAAGTTTCTATTTCTAAGAATTTTAGTTTGAGCACTTTGTATTTCCAGATGAGAATCACTTGAATTAAATAATTTGAATAAATATATTCCCGCCCAAATGAATTACTGGACACAACAATACAATGACTGAATCTGCTATGATCTAACAGAACGAATAAATTATTTCTAAGTAGCCTGTTAATTTTACTGCACCACATGACTGCATGTGTTTTGTTACTCCACCCGAGGTTACACAAATTGTGTCCTACTATCCGAAAAAGTAATAGCATCCGACCGATCTTAAACGTCGGCCGTTTAAAAACTCTCTTGTCAAATACGGTGTGTGTGTGTGTGTGTGTGTGTGTGTGTGTGTGTGATTTCAGGAAAACATTAATTAGCGGAAGTAACATCAATTTGCGGCGGCGGTTCTTTTCTGGGGGTTGGGATGTCTTCATGTCCAATGTTGATTAGTAATTATAGGAAATGCACTTCGAGTATTTATAATCCTTCTGATGGGGCAACTCTACAGCTCCAGTCAGCAATATATACTGGGAAGGGCTTGGAGCTTTACATAGATAAGAGCAAATTCACATGATTTCAATGAGGAATTAAAATTAATATACGGGGTTTAATTCCTAGAAAAGTAGTCGTTTTTTTTTTAATATCTACAACGCAAAATATCCAGAGTGGAAACAAAGAAGATACTCGCTTCTGCAGTATTTTTTAGATATATAAGTTCAATTGTCCTTTCAGCACGAGAGGTGTGAGGGCCCCGACGACATAGTGACTCTACTGAGAGTTCTGCTATCAACTCAGTGTTCAGTCTTTAGGATTACGTCTATCAATCTGATGTTCAGTCCTAAGGAGGACTGCTATCAACTCGATGTTTAGTCCTAAGGAGGAGCGATATCAACTCGGTGTTCAGGCCTAAGGAGGACTGCTATCAACTCGGTGTTTAGTCCTAAGGATTACTTCCATCAACCGAGTGTTCAGTCCTAAGGACTACTTCTATCAACACAGTGTTCAGTCCTTTGCAGTGATTGGTTGTACTGTGTGTATAACACACAGTTGTTGACAACTAACTGCAAAGTGTAAATCACTGAAACGAGTGTACACGTATAAGCCCAGAAATTCATAGAAAGGAACACTATTCCAGTGGCTGTGAATTCAGTGATAGGACCTACAGTATGTATGTAGTTTGTCAGTATTGTCGCTTGCTAGTGACGTAGAAATATGAAGATGAACTTAACCTTGAGCAAATGCAACCACCCAAGTGAAACCCTTGCGCAAAGAAAAATGAAAGAGATTTGGAGTTCAGACAGAAGGAGTTTGAATGGGAATTGGAAATAGAGAAATTAAAATTAGAAATGAAGCGTTTATAACTTGAGTTAGAAAGAGTATAAAATCAAGAAATCGTGACGGAAAAAAAACACATCTTTAACGCCATTTGAAGTAAAGATGCAGGCAGATGACCATGAACGAAGATAAAATATTTTGATTTGAGTGTTCTAGCAAAGTTTGAATCAATTGCAAAACATGCTAATTGGTCTAACGAGTTGAAAGTATTACAGCTAAGAAATATTTTGACAGGTGATGCTAGATATATTGCAACTCAAGCTTGTGACAATTACTTGGAACTCAGGAAAGGACCGATTGATCGCTTAGGAAAGAGACCGCATGATCATTTCATTGAGTTAATGAGCATGATGAAGGAAAGCACCGAGACGAATCGTGGTCTGATGGCCATGCTTGATCAGCACATACAGCGTTTCTTGGATGATTTTTATTCAATACTTTTGTTTCTTTGTGAGGAAAGCCTTGCCACAAGTTCAAGTATTGTTGATTAGGAAGAACAAAGACTCTAGTTCAGTTGTAGAGGCTGCAGAAGAATATATTCCCACAAATGTACAATAGCAATGGCAGAAGAATAATTTTTGTCAAAGTGTGTATGTAAATATTAACAAGACATATATTCAGAACATAGAGCAACAAGCTAAACTAACAATAAAGAACGACCGGACCAAACATAAAAATGGGCAATGTTATCGATGGAACCAATGTGAACATATTGCAAGGTATTGTACAACAGATGGTATGAAACATCATGCATCCCAACAAATTTGTTTTGTTAAGCCAACAATTGTTGAAAGGATTATTTCGTAAACAGGATGTGTAAATCATGTTTCTGAAGGACACTGACTCAGATATAACCTTGATTTAAAGAAGATAGCGTTCACGACAGTTGAAAGCTGGAGCGTCACAAAGTTACATTCTACACATCAGTGGGTCAGTCATGTACCCCACAGTTTACCGTGGTAAATATTGACATTAAACAGTATAAAGGACCAGCAAAAGTGGGGCTTGTTTCAAATTTAGCATCTGAATTCATATTAGGGATGGATATACTTAACAAGAAAGTGTCATTTGTTATTACGAGGTCTAGTGTAAGAGGACTCGACGATAAGAAGACTGTAGAAAATACTGACCAAAGTGAAGATGAGGTTAAGAACAGCATCGAGACAGAATTTTCTAATCAGCGTGATGAAATCGAAGTTGAAAAAGTTTCAGCAATGAATGCGGACATGTCGAACCTACAGACTGCAGATATGTCACTGCAAAGTATTAGAGAGAAGTCCTTTGCTACTCTTCAAGAGGCTGAGAAGACGCCAATTACATTCTCATGGAAGAATGAGACTGCAGCGTAAATGGCATTTGGTGATGGTTCAGTTGGAGGAGAGCAACTTGTTGTACCAGCAGGATTACGAAACATGGTAATGGCTTAGAACATCCTGAAATTCTTTGCCAAGATTCCTAATATCCTCTCTTTGCACCTTGTCAAGTTTACCCCCAGCTCAACGCCAGCATCACCTTCATATAGGCATGGAGGAACATCAATATCCACACAATCGTTCTTGTCTGTCTGAGTCTCCAGTATCACAGCAAACTTGTATCCACACAGTAAGCTTATATGATAGGTTACCGTGCCGTGCCTACTGGGTACAGATACCTGGTAGTTAACAAAGTTTACATTTCAGACCACACGATAAGGTCCCTGTCATTGTGTCTTCATCTTCTTCATTTTCTTATGGCGATCCAACAGATTATCTTTAAGCCCCGATGTCAGCCAACTTCTCACACATTTTCACAACATGCTCCATGTGGGACTTCGCGTCATCCAACAAACAAAAATGATAACATCTCATCCCATTCATTCTTGTTGTCTGTACAGAACTGTCGTAACATTGACTTCAATGTTCAGTTAAAACGTTCTACCTTTCAATCCGCTTGTGGATTTATAAGATCTTGTTTAACTCCACAGATACCCACTAGCTCATACAACTCGTCTCAATAGGGTGCTAGTGAAGTTGGTCTGTTTGTCTGTTAATATGACCCTTGGAACACCAACATGGCTTTAAAAAAGTAAATCAGTGCTATAGTTTCACTCGTTGCCTCAATATCAATTAGAGGAAGCCTCGGGATATCTCACTGCATCATCAACCACTGTCAGAATGTATTTGTGTCCAGACTTCGTTTAGATAACGGCGATAAAATAAGATCTGTAAAATCGAGCGTCATAGACCACTGGCCACCAGGGGCCCAGTCAGTGACAAGATATTTGTATAGCTCAGTTATTATTATTATTATTATTATTATTATTATTATTATTATTATTATTATTATTATTATTAGGCAACACCCTGTGCCTACATAAAGCTTCACGATGCTGGACATGGCACGCACCAAATGGTGGGGTCATCATAACCAGATCGACTACACACTGGTTCAAAACCGTTACCGATTTTGCATCAAAAGATCCACACATAAAGGAACATTCCCAGGTGTTGATCATGGGAGTGATCACGACCTCGTCATTATGAACTTCCGAGTGAGGCTGAAGAAAATTAACAAGCCATAGAAAATCAGTCTCAAATTCAACCTTAATCAACTGAAGGGCCCTAACATCTGCAAGTCATTCAAGGCCACAATTGGTGGAAAATTTGCTCCACTCATTTTGATGGATGTTAATGTTAAAATGATGATAGACACATTCAAAATGACAACAGCTGCCAAAGACATCATTGACCTCCATTCCCAAAAGAAAAAACCCTGGGTTACAGAAGAGATTCTGAATATGTGTGAATATCAGGGGGAAAAAAATTGAAGAAAGCAAAAGAAGATTGGATTGGACAAAAGTGCACAGAAATAGAGAGCAGTCTGATAAAGAATAACAGCAAAAAGACCTTCCGAATTGTGAAAGACCTCATCAGACAGAAGCAACCAAGAGTCGTACCATTCAAGACGAAAATGGAAAATGCCTTACAGAAACAAGTGACATTGCAGAATGATGGTCTGAATATAGTAAAGAATTCTACAACCATCCGACTACAGGAGTCCCAGAGGTGCTTGAAGTTCCAAATTCCACAAATAATGATGATTTAACCATTCTCAAAGATGAGGTGGAGTCAGCAATAAGAGCACTGAAGAATAGGAAGGCAGCTGGAGTAGACAACATTCAAGCTAAACTTATCAAGAATGGTTGGGAATCAGTAATAGAGCTACTAAGAAACATCTGTAGCAAAATATGGTAGACAGGCGAATGGCCAACACAGTGTACCCAGTCACTGATAATAACACTCCCATAAAAGCCAATATCCCGCTGTGCCAAAATTACAGAACTATCAGTTTGATCAGCCATGCTAGTAAGGTAATGCTGAAGATCATCTTGAACAGACCGATCCCACAAGTAGAAGAAAGAATTGCTGAAGAACAGGCAGGGTTCCAGAGCGGAATAAGCAAAACAGAACAAATATTTAATCTTAGGGTTCTGTGTGGAAAGTACTCGCAACATCAACAAGACATCTATCATGTGTTCATGGATTTGAAAAGGCTTTTGACAGAGTGTGGGATGAAGCATTGTGGACCACAAAATAACAGTACAACATGGGTCAAAGGTTGACCAAAACCATCAAGCAGCTGTACGCCAAGGCTACCAGTGCAGTAAATTGTTCAAGGTTCTGTGGGGGACTGGTTCAAGACAACATATGGAGTACGTCAAAGCTGTCTCGTGTAACCCACGCTTTTAAACATCTACTTAGAGCTCATCATGAGCGAAGCCCTGGAAAACCACTGTGGGACAGTCAGCGTTGTAGGGCGTAAATCACCAACCTACGCTTTGCAGACGACATTGATGGTCTAGCAGGCAGTGAAGACGAACTTGCCACCTTAGTGAAGAACCTGGATGAAACATCTTCCAGATTTGACATAGAGATAAGCGACGAAAAGACAAAGCTGATGAACAATAGTAGCAAACAAATCTCAACCATAATCACCGAAGAGGGATCTAGAGCAGAAATTATGTCACCACCAGCGCAAACAACGGCAGCTATGTAAAATCTATGACCCATCTGGAGAGACAGGACTATATGTCTGAAATCTAAAATCAGACTACTGAGAACACTATTTATCTGTCTTTCTGTATTCATGTAGGGCCTGGACCCTGAGAGCAGAATTACAACGACGAATCAAGGCACTTGAAATGAGATGCTACAGAGCCATCCTTGGCATCTCTTATATTAATCACATCACAAATGAAGAAGTGCGTAAGACCTTCAGACACAAAGTAGGCCATTATGAAGACCTCCTCACCACTATCAAAAAGGAAAAGATCAAATGGTATGGCCACATCATTAGAGCCAACAGTCTATCTACAACAGTACTGCAGGGCAGGGTTCAGTGTGGCAGGAAGAGAATTAGACAGAGGAGAAATCGACTGACAGCATGCGGAAACACAGGCATTGGTACATGATCTAGACTAGTGGATGGAACTTGTCAGATATTCAGCAGCACGGTTCCTCTACGACCACACTAGGTCAAGAGACTGATGATGATGATGATAATTATTATTATTATTATTATTATTATTATTATTATTATTATTATTGATCTTGTTGTTATTTTAGATGCAAAATACTTTGAACGCATGCATATTACTGTTATGCATATTTAGCGGGTGCTTAACGTTTGTCCATGATTGTTGATTGTATTTCAATTAAATGGGTATTTGTAAACCGAATGTTCACATGAATAACTTTTGTCCATGCGTGTTGGATTATCGATTATAGTAACTCATGTCTAGTTCAATATTATACACAGGGACTTGATACACAAATAATTTAGTCACATTTTAGCCGAGTCCCTAAAAATCAACGATCAGTAAATACAGTTGTAATTCTCACTTTACACTCATTTGTACAAACTGATCTCTTTTTAAGACTTTCAAAATCTTCCACTAATTTATTACCGATCACTTGCCCAGAGAATTGCTCGTAATTTGCTAGAAATTCTTTTGATGTTACATTACAAACCCCTTTGAACTGGTTTGAAGGATTCAAATCAAATAGGACTATAATAACACTTTATCATTTACATGCTAATACAACTGATAGGGTTTTATTGGTTTAGCAGAAAATGCATTTAATATAGTATAATATGTGGAAGAATCACTACATGCATGTTGCAAATAATGATGTTATAGTGTGATTGTGTTCAGACAACAATCGTAAATTAAAGTATGTGATAAAAAGAAATGGTGGACCTTCAAGTCCAGTAAGAAATATGCTTGTTATTATATTGAATTTCCATTTGAATACAGAATATTTCGCGGTTCATGAGTTTATAACAAATAACACTGGAAATGTTATTGAGCATACGCCTGAAATATTATGTAAATTATTAATGCTAATTGTCTGTCAGCAAATAGGAATTTGTTCTTGATTGTATGTGCCTTACTTTATACAAACGGTACACAAAATTAGTCTAAATTATCTAACTGGTAAGATATAATTTATGGTGTGCACGCCTCAAATATAAATTAAGTATGACCTATTAAATCCAAGTTACTGTAATTTAGTTGGGAATGTTAGTAAGTGTCTTCTGCACTGTTGTCTGCAGGGTCATAGAGTTTCGGGTGTACATGTTTTTTTTTATAGGTACACACGTTACCTATAAATAGCTTATCAGTGTGGTCTACATTTGTTTTTGCTTTGTTTACTTTGTTTATAGAAAGTTACGCTCGTATTTCGCTAAAGAGATGATGGGGTCAGTGAAACTTGAATACAGCACTAGTAAAATCAAAATCTGGTACGGAACATGAATACCACCCTAGTAAATTCAGAATCTGGCATGGAATTTGTATACAACCCTACTAAAATCAGAATCTGGCATGGAACTTTAATACAACCCTACTAAAATCAGAATCTGGCATGGAATTTGAATATAACCTTAGTAAAATCAGAATTGTCAAAAATAAAAATAGTTCTGAAGCATAATGATAAAGCAGTGCAAATGTCATCTTTATAAATATGATCCGTACTTGAAATGTAGGCCTCTGATTATTTCAACAACAAGTAACTAGGTAATAAAATTATAAATCGGCAATGTAACTCATTAGTTGTTTAATTGTCGTTGTGGTTTTTTTTTCTTTCCCTCTGTTTTTTTTTTTGGACATCCAGCTTAAATGACATTTTTGGCTGCTGTCGAGTAAACAACAGTTATGCGATCTGGGTGTTTAGTTCTTGTTATTTTATAAGAAAACTAAACCTATAAATGCAGCAACACTTTTTCAGCATTTAATGGCATAGTCTTTTTGTTATTAAAATAAACAAACTTCATTTTGGTTTCATCCACATTTTTTTTATTAGACGAATGACGAAATAACGACATTTTAACGTCGGCATGTGTAAACAGCCTATTAACTCAAAATAAATACTTCATTTTTTAGATAGTAATGCAAAATGTTTAAACTAAATAGACCAAAAAAAAGTTCCTTGTTTGACATTGAGTGACAGATCTGCGCGTGCCGACCTGACTCCAATCACCTGAAGCTGACCTATGTCAGTCGCTAATTAGACGTCTGCTTGTCGAGAAATCGGGGAGGCATTATTCAAGCTGATTTAGTGAAAATTTAGTATGATTAAATGTGTATGTCTACGTGAGCTCGTCATTCTTTATTCCTTGGAATATACGTGTCTTGTCCGATCTAATTTCTTGCTAATTGATTTTCATTTACACACCGGTAGGCTAATTTGAAGAGGAAAATAAAGATTTAACCTTTATTTACTAACCTCATCGAAGGAGAAAATCGCAGACATAAAACCTGTTAAGATTAAAAGGCTCTTTACAGACATCAGCCCGAAGCGATTTTATTTAATTTACAATGTTATTTTTTTATTTAAAAAAAAATCAGGAGGTGGGAGACAATATTTGATGCAATATTGTTTAGTGTTTTATGCCGTTCTTGAACAAAAATAAGATCGTTTTGTAAAGACTACGACATTTATAAAGTACCTTAAATTAATACAAAATAAATATTTTTTTATATTCGTCTTGAAAAATTAGCATGTATGAAAACAATATGTAGAAAATCTCCAGTATAAAAAATATCATAAATAGACGAGTGGTTGTTAGTAACTGACGCACATGTGCACTGGGGCATTTTAACAAACCTAAGACGGAATAAGTTGACTGGCGATGATTGACTAAAAATGGGAAAAAAACTAAGTATTTCTGTCTTAAATTACAAATATTTCCCCAAAAAAAACCTCTATGAAAAGTCAAGTCCTCAGGCTAAATAATTTCGCCAATTGCATTGTGTGTAGCCTGTAAATAATGAAGACGTGGGTGTCTTAATTGATTATATTGCGATATTGAGACCGGCAAACGCTGAAACCTTCTAAAACAAAACATTTACTTTATTAAAGTGTAATGCTTACTCGCTTGACTTCTCCCTTATTTTTGGAACGCATTTAATTTTAAAGATATGATGTGTCCTGATGTGCATACTATGTGTGTGAAGTATGATCATTCGATTTCTCATATATATTCATAGAAATCAACGAAACATTTGGATTTCTCGCGCTTTTTTTTATAGGAAGAATTTTAAACTTTAATTAAACTGATTTATTTAAAGAAAATAGATGCAACTTGATGTAATATCATACCACATGGCGTATTATCGTATTAAGGAATATCCATTCCACAGGACGTATTATCAGATTAAAGAATATTCGTACTACGTGACTTATTATCAGATTAAGGAATACCAATGCCGCTTGACGTACAATCAGATTAACTAAAATGTATCAATGTATCCAGTTTCATTGGGCAGCTAATTGTCTCTCATCCGCATAACTCTGAACTTTATCCGTTTTATCCACATCGCACAACCAGGAATGAAATGTAGCCGTATAATAGTAGTAATAATAGTAATCAGATCAAATTAAAATGCACTTTATTTTTCCTTTTTTTTTTTTTTGCAGACAGACACAAACAATTACTAGGAATTACTTACATCAGCATTTGCTGCGAACCTTCGTTCTCGCATATGATGTCGGAGCGGGATACCACTGATTTGGAAATCAGTCAAATTCAATTGAACTCAGTAGAACACCTATATCAGCTAAAATTTGTGGCTCTGCAGATTAAGTTTAAGCTTCATTTGACTTTAATGCCGAGAAGAAGAAAGTAGACAAAGACTTTTTTTTAAAAAAATGACGAACTTTTTTGTTCGGTTCCGTGTACAGTTTCAGTTTTAATGCTGGAGTTCGACACTATAACGATGGCAATAAAAAGACAACTTTCATAAACTTGTCAGAAATATAATCGGTCGAGTAGAGTGTAATCAAGGTACCTAACTGTACTTCACAAGGTGTAAATAAGAAAACGTAAAATAGATAAATCTCGTGGCGTACTGAATAAGTGGCTAATTAGCGTCCTGTATAGCCATTTAAAATGTGTAGGTGGCTAATAAGGTGTTAAGATTCAGCTGCCAATAACCGTGTCAGGCAGTTTGAAATGTCGAATAGCTAATTAGATCACAACGGGGAACATGGTTTGTCTATCACACACGAATTTAATCTGACTTTCAGAAACAAAGTCACATTCGACCATTCGGTCATGATCAATTGTATTGAGGAAGGGGTGGGGGTATGTGCAAATTGATACTTTCGCACCAGACTTTAGGTCGATCAACATTTAATATTGAAAGACTTATAATTGTTTCAAACGGCTCCAAGAACCGTATCTACTTATGATTCCAAAATCCAAAGAACCTGACAAGGATATAGAAGGTTATTCATAACACTGACTTTAATAATTTCATACCGTTCTTTTTCGGTGAACGCAAATGTATGTTTTATGTTTAGTTTAAAAGCACTTTTATCACATTTTTAGCATTTTCATGGCAAAGTAATGGGAATCGTCTTTCAGAAGGAAACGTCGAGGCAGCCGACAAGGGCTACGCGGGGCGGGGATTTTTTAATGTATAACCCTGTGAGTGCTACTGTCATTTGAATTATAATTTGCAAATAAATAAATAAATAAATAAATAAATAAATAAATAAATAAATAAATAAATAAATAAATAAATCCCCGAGACAACATGAAACGCTCTTTAAAACCAAACCTAATGTTTCGGACAAATTGGTCAAGTTATTTAATTTACCGAAGACCAGCTGGCATTTAAAAACCTGTGCATCTAGGCAAGTAAAAAAAGACAAGGCGATAGTCTTAACATTGATTGACCGTCTTCAACTTTATAACATTAATGGAATGAATATATATTGAGCTTGAAACAGAATAGTACAATTATATAAAACCGTGTGAAAGAAGCTCTGGTTCCATATTGCAAGCAATTTACCATATTAAATTTTTTTGTTGCAACACCAGATACTGTTTACGATGTTGTTTTAGACAACTGTGGTATAGTAACTATTTGGATGCATTGACAATAGTAACTATTTAGATGTATTGACAATAGTAACTATTTGGATGCATTGTCAATAGTAACTATTTAGATGTATTGACAATAGTAACTATTTAGATGTATTGACAATAGTAACTAGTTGGATGTATTGACAATATTAACTATTTGGATGTGTTGATAATAGTAGCATTTTAGATGTATTGACAATAGTAACTTTTTGGATGTATTGACAATAGTAACTTTTGGATGTATTGACCATATTAACTTTTTGGATGTATTGATAATAGTAACTTTTTGGATGTATTAATAATAGTAACTTTTTGGATGTATTGACAATAGTAACTTTTTTGTTGTATTGACAATATTAACTATTTGGATGTGTTTATAATAGTAACTTTTTGGATGTATTGACAATAGTAACTAACTGGGTGTATTGACAAAATAGTAACTTTCTGGATGTATTGACAACGAGTAAACTGGCCTTTTCATTATGAAGTCTGTAATGATTTGCTTACACTAAAATAAATAATTCAGATATATGTGTGTATATTCATATGTATTTATGTCAGTGTGCATCTCGATCAAAGTATTTGGTTCTTCGAAACTGAATATCACGCTGTGAGGCGTACGTTTAAATGGGTGGTGGGGTGGTGGTGGAATGTTCCTTACTGGTGGTTAGCATTAATTACTTGTTATGTTCCCTTCGTATCACCTGATACGTCGCCAAGATTGTCTAGCCAGTGTAGAGTAAGTTACAAAATAACAAACAAAAACAAATATCACATTTAATGTACCTTATTCATGCGCCGTGACATTTTTCATTCATTACGTGCAGAAATAGTACAAAAGCTCCGCTCACATGAAGATAGGGCACGAACTGTACCACTTACATTATATCCTATGTAGATATTGGCATTCATACATGGTTTTAAGCAGAAGATTTATCAAAATACTGTTTTTTTTTAAGCTCACTTTGACCACTACAGATCAACAAATCTTCACCTTGCAATCCACAGACAATAAATGCTTAAAATTCTTTAAACGAAATCGTTACCTGTACTGGTTTTAGACTAGAGGAGTCTATGCCGTGGTTTTCTGTCTGTGGTTCTGATGCTGCCATAAGTTGTCCGCGATCAGGTTTATTTTTTGTTATCCCTACTCTTCCTGAACTGCTTGGTAATTATGCAATGGTTTTACACCGGTAAACGGACAGAATGGCACCGGACCAAATAGAGACCGGACGAAAAGACAATATTTTTTGATAGCCCGGACAAAATGGCGATGAGAATATATTGCATGGTAGTCTCATGCTGAAAAGTTGATAGAAAATAAAGTGCAATAAACCATAATTAATTGCAAAATAAAAATTCCGTTAACAAAACATATACAAAAGAAATTAAAGAAAGGTATTTAATGGAAAGATACTAAGCATCAAGTGTACTGTAGTAATGAACACCATGCAGTGCCAGATAAATCGTGTTGATGTTCATTGTCATTTTATAATTATAATTTGCCCGTGAAACTAAAAAAATGTTGATAATAAAGAGATATCATTACCTATTGACTTGCTGTTATGTTCTTTTAATCCAAATCTTACTACTTTTAACTAAATGAGAACAACAAAGTAACGCTTTACAAACGAATTACAACCTTATGATGTTTCGATAGTGAAAACGTCTCCTTTTGTGTTGTTTTTCTTACCACAAAGTTCTTTTATTTTTACATTGTTGAAAGAAACGCTGCTTCTGTCATTTCATTTTTGTTGTGGTATCTGAATTTGTGGCCATTTACTTGCAAACAGCAATGCGTTTGCTTAACCAGACTAAGGGTTAATAAGAGTTTTCATTACATATACATTTGCATTACATATAATAATAAGACAAAAAAAAGTTAAAACATTCTTCATGATTTTATCAAAGGTTTTTAATGCATAACTGTAAACAAAAGAAATAAAATAAATTTAATTCACTTTACTTCCCATAAATTTCTCTCGCCAATCTGAAAATACCATCTTCCCATTTTGTCCTTTGGCTCTTTTATCTCATCTTCATTCTGCCAAAGGTATGAAGACTATCGCCATTTTCTCGGTCGCCAATTTGTTCTGCGCCATTCTGTCTTACAATCTTTTATTTCCGTTGTTTGTTAGCTGTCATAGACGTCCGCTAATTCTTCCTAAAACTACTTGGAGGAAAGTCATAAAACTAGGCACACAGTTTCATCCTAAAACTTGTTTGATTCCAAATAACAATAGTGCCCCTCCGACACCCAAGAAGGCCATCAAGGCAGCCATGTTTGATATCTTATTATCCTTACCCTTCTCGACGGATCACCATAGTCGCATGGAATTTTTAATTACGGTAAATACTTTATGATATTTAAATTATCATCGATGAGTGTTACCCATATGACATGGCCGTCATCGCTCTTTCTTCAAAAACATATTATCGCTACCAAAATATGCGCAAATAAGCAAAATATATTGACTATGAATTAGTAGGTAATGTTCTGAACGACAATATATAAGTTATATGCCTGGCTTTGTGATATTACAGTATACACGGAACAGGTTGGAATATAATAACATTTCCCCAAGTGTTGTTCCGATTATCGATTATAATCGATCATTAGTTGCATGAGCAAATCAATAAGATAATCGATTATGAACTCCATAATCGATTGTGTGTAAACGGAGACTACGTTTTAGGTGTATACAAAGCACAAAGGTTAGTAAAACTCCCAGCCACTAAAGTTGACCTGAAATTTAATAATCCCTTCACAACTACAAATAAAAAACTTTACGATTTTTAATTAGGAACATATAGTCATTATTACATGGTCAAGTTGTTAAATTGTCGAGTTGATAAATTTAAACACATTTTGTTGATTTGTTACAGTTAAATTGCAACATCTTTTGTAGTATTTATAAACAATGACAAACAAGAAAATCATGTCCTTCTATACTTTAAATTATAGACACATCACTTATGAACGAAGAATTTCGGGGGATTGTAGCAGTATTTCAGTTACATATGACTGATCAGCCATACAAAGTTGCATTCATTTAACAAAAGAAAAACTCAATGTAATATTATTGTCATGTTAAAGTACACATGTCATTAAAAGAGTATACTCCTGTACATTAATAAACATACTGAACTCTTGATCAAAGATATAACTGTTTAACAAAAATTACAATTTGCTATTAGTAACCGATTATAATTGATCGATGATCAGTTGGTTAAGGGGAACCGATTATCGATTATGAATTTCTGACCGATTCTCATCCCTAGTCTCCCCTGTAAAAGAGGACTACTGTTTCATATTCTTAATTTATTACACCTATGTTCAACTATTAACTATATACTCTTTTGTATTTCTTATCTTTCAAACGGTGACCTGAATTAGTAATTTTTACGTTGTATCTCGTGAAAGAATATTAATATCTACATACTACTGTCCTTTAAAGACGTATTACGACAGCTGCTTTGCCATCAATGAAAATGAATCAACTGCACATCATAGTCAGTTTTAAAAGTTTTCTATCACACTGCGTCTGAATGGATGGTTACATTTATTTCCATGGAACTTTCACTAAAGACTTCCAATGATATGCTGATTCTTCCCAATGAAAATGGTGGCAATCTGATATTTGGCAAGGACTGACGCGGGGAAAAATTATTGTCAATATTTATTAAATACAAATTTTGCAATCTTGATAAGTTAAAGACCGAAATACGGGATACAACATTGATCCAATAATTGAATACCAATATAATTACTGATAGGAAACATAACTCGGAAGTCAAATGCCTTCTTGTTAGGTTAAAGACCGAAATACGGGATACTATATTGATCCAATAAATGAATATCAATATAATTACTGATAGGAAACAACTCGGTAGTCAAATGCCTTCTTGTTAAGTTAAAAACCGAAATACGGGATACTACATTGATCCAATAAATGAATATCAATATACATACTGATAGGAAACATAACTCGGTAGTCAAATGCCTTCTTGTTAGGTTAAAAACCGAAGTACAGGATACTACATTGATCCAATAAATGAATACCAAAATTACTGATAGGAAACATAACTCTGTAGTCAAATGCCTTCTTGTTTTTGGAGCCAAATAATTCATCATTTTATACATATACATGAATTGCAATATCACTAATTGGTGTGTTGTCCCGCACTGTACTTATTTCAATTTCATATAATCCATCGTAGGCGAATTGACATACCACAGTTAATCCGCGTATTGTTTGTTCATTGCCACTTATGTTTTCAAACAGCTTACGGCTTACTTTGTATCTTGACAGTTTGGTTCATTTCATAGCAAGATTGACGTGTGTCACGTGGATTCGGTACCAAGTTAAGCTGGAACCTGGGGTTTCCCTTCATATTCGCGACGTTTATCGTTTACATGTTCTCATAATCGGCTTAATGTAACTCCGTCTGCGAGTTAACACCCCCTTTTTGCAGACCAATGAGAAGGCTACTATTTTATTTAATATGATGTGTCAGTGGAAAGATTTATCGCGCCGACTGCCTCAGAAAAAAAGCCGGCTTGAAGCCATATGCTTATTAATGGTGATTCAGCCCCTAAGATATTAGGGCAAGCATTTTAGTTTGAAAAACAGAAGTGGGTTTAAATTACCCTTGGAAAGTATTTGTATTCCGCAAACCAAGGAATGCATGCAGAGTTTGTCATCTTTTATGCCCCATTGATGTGTCACAGCACATAAAGCGGCAAGGTTGTGAAATAATTTCAACTGGTATCGCATGTGCGGCATACATGTATATGCAGTCCAGACCGCAGATTGTACCGCTGTAAGTAGAAAAGGTATTTTGTGTAATACGTCCCTGATGATACCATTTGGTCTTCGACATCAGCCCAGCGACTGAAGTTAATTCAGCTAATCTGCCACTCCAGAGGTTTTCAGCGGATTTATCGGTAAGTTGAAATTAAATATTTATAAGAGGTGCATATTTACACGAATGTATTAGCAGTCTAATGTGTTCTACCTCTCACCTATTGCTGCACAATAGAATTTCATGGTAGAGCAACGAAGTTAGGCTATAAATTACACGCAGGCATGCATTCGCTTGTGCGGAATAATTTATTGTAATGAAATGACAAAACCGTTTTTGTTTTCTATTTGAGTTTGTTTCTGATACGTTTGGCTTTCAGAACACCTGTTTAAACTTTAAAGTACACTAAACAGTTTTATCAATTTTGTATCAATCAAATCTAAAACTTCTTTTAAAAATCCGCAAGCAAAATGAAATTACGGACATAACTTCAATAAACTTAACAAGACACTTTATATCATTTTGTAATGTTGTAGGGAATTTTCCCGATTTCATGCAGCATTTGCTATAATGTGTAACTAGATGTCCTAAATGTTGTTAAAGGAATCATAATACAAAATACTATCGTTTTAAAGGTAAATCAAGGAGGTGTTCGACCGCCATTTACACGAAAAATATATCTTTCAACATATTTAAAAATGCGATTTTCCACATTATAATGTTATATACTTACTGGAAATGGCACCTGGGTGAACCACCTGCATCGATTAGTACGGTCTGTAGAATGATCAAAGAATTTTTGTTAGAAGTCATTTCATGGTAACCCTAGAAAGACATTACTTTGTTTATTATTTTCTTTGCCCTTTTCAAGTGTGAGAATGAATTGAATTTGTTCTTCGTAATTATCTGGACAAATAAATAACATGGATTGGTGTTAATGGCGTGTAATAGTTAGAAAATTGTACAAAAAAATATTGCGATATTGCAGTATATATTTCTTCGTGCGAATATGCAGTGCCTCAGAACAAGCTTACAGGTATCTTATATCCAGATACAAGAGTTATAAATTCTCTATGCGAACATTCAGGTGAAGAGATGCATCAAATATTTCAATTTCGTTCAAATGCACTTTTTCTTTCTCCATAAAATGAAGCTAAATACAGCTCCAAAATACTTACTTTTAGTATGAATGTCAGTTCTGACGTACTTAGTCTTTGGAACAAGTTGGCGCGCATTATAGTTTTTCTTTCCTTTAAGCAACAACCTGAAAGGTTTGATAGCGATTGGCATGGGTGGGCTTATAGGCGGTTCGAGGTGTTGACCTACACATCAACCCTTCCGTTTATTATAAAAAAAAACATAAAGGTACGGTTCTTACTGAAAAATATTAGATCCGTTTTTATTAGACAAATAGACTGCGCCATTTTATCGACTTATAATGCAATAAAATCCTGGAGACATCCTTATTGTCGGTCTCGTTGACATAATTTTTGTCTTTATGATTTGTTATCATCTAATTATTCTTCAAACTTATATAAATTCTTAATGATTTGACAAACTTGCAAATGACTAATTTAAGCATGGCATTTGCCTTGATTACATCTTGTACATTACAAAGCAGTCTATCATATTGGTCTGCAGCATGCAACCGACGGAAACAAGGACCAAGGGTCTTTAAACAAAATGTCTCGGCATCATGCCGTTCCTTTATATCCAAACTTATACTAGTTATTACACATCAAATTGTATTTAAATTCAAGTGCAGTTTTCAAAGTGTGCAGTGAAAAAAATATACAGTGTGATTTTCTTTAATTATTGTTCCTACTATCTTAAGTATATGGAAAAGAAAATCCCTTTACAATTTTCTCTAGCGTCCGCCTGCTGATGAACTACAGTTAATTGATAGATGCGCTTAGAAAAAAGGATGCATTGGTTAAGTAAATTTTTACGTTTCTTTCAGCGGTAGGTGTTTTTTATTTTTAATATATTTGTTTATTTGTGTGTTAATGTAAACATTTAAAATAATTTCGCCAATACTATTGGGATCCATTGCTGCTATTAATTGCAAATGACACATTTGCGCGCGCGAGCAGACACACACACACCTCGTTCATTTCATAGCTTTTTCCTTCATAGTTTATATCGCCATACATATTTGTTTTTGCTCCAATTAAAACGGACTATTACATATGTAGCAGTGTACAAACTTTCTACATGTATTTTTTGCGTTGTTGAAGAGAGATAGAGAGTAGAGAGTGCGTGCGTGTGCGCGCGCGCGCGCGCGTGTGTGTGTGTGTGTGTTTCAAGCCGCAAGTAAAAGGTATTGAAGATGTCACCACGAAGCTTTTAGAATGTTGATTCAATCTTTGATGCAGTGCCGAAGGATATGGTGTTAGTGTGTGTGTGTGTGTGTGTATATATATATATATATATATATATATATATATATATATATATATATATATATATATGGTTGAAAGGGCACATATTAGATCTCTTCGTCTGGCATCCTTGCACAAATTAACGGAATAGTAAAGTAACATGTGTGTGCGTATATGGTTATAATTTTTCTTTTTTTTAAATTCTTTGGTGTATGTAGCATGATGTTCGAGTGAGAGTCTCTTTTCGCCTGTCAGTCA
The DNA here is from genome assembly GCA_029339505.1 of Unio delphinus. NCBI lineage: Eukaryota > Metazoa > Mollusca > Bivalvia > Unionida > Unionidae > Unio > Unio delphinus. The sequence continues at coordinate 18,643,370 of JAQISU010000008.1, forward strand.
TCAATATAAATAAAATAAATGATATAATCGTGAAAATAACGCATTTTTTAAATAGTTCGTTTATTTTTTTCTTACATTTATTTCTTCGCGCAACGAGATTTACTCTTAAGTTTTGGGGTTTTACCTTGAACAAGTCACGTGACACTGATTCAAACTACGGTTACTTCACTATATTTTTGTTGTACCGTATGCGACCTAGCTCTTATATTTTACGTCTGCATTCATCACTGTGAGAAATATAAATCCAAACTGGATTTGTATCGCGTGATTATTTTAGGATGTGAGGTATTTAATAACTGGATTCAAAATTGGCGAAAAAGTTAGAGTCATGTAAAGATGCTTTTCAATGAGGTATACATAATTAAATGTTACATAAGATCATTGATGGTTACAATTTAAGATATTTGGTTCAAATGATTTTCTGAAACAGATTATTATTATTATTATTATTATTATTATTATTATTATTATTATTATACAAGTATAAAACGTTAGTCACGAAAAGATCCATGCACCACGTGATTCTCAATTTTTATAAGAACGTATTTGATAGCGCGTTTCGTAAAGAGTTGATTACATACATTCAAGCAAGCTCACACACGTACTTACGCAGATTTTTATGTGAACAAATATACTATAACTAATAAAGCATGCACATATTATTTCTGGACACAGCTACGGCATTCTTTATTGGGAGGCTGAAAATGAACGATTTTTTAATGATGCTTTAAACGAAGCAAGGGAATTTGAATTACCTATTCCCATGGGTAAGGAAAATAGTACAATTAAAGACCTTTGAGACGGTTTATTTTCGAGAACATAATCTGGAGATCGTTGTTAGTTGTTGATCGGAGATCGGAGATCACATTCAGTATTTGATGAACTTAATTCAGTTAGATTAGTGATATACTCTGGAGAAAGTTCGTATTAAGACTTGTATGTCACGATTCCTTTACAATACATAGGTGTTCACATAAAAATACATATGTTTTTGTATAGGAAGCCATTGTAGACTTGAACACAAAACATTTGAGTGAGTCATAATAAAAAAACATCGTAATTATTCGGGAGGGACTTTTCTGGAGTTTGTCAATTCTGGATAGAACTGGATGTGTATGGTACAGGCGTAGTCTATCAGTGGTTGGATGTGTATCCATAAAATAATGATTCATTATAAGTCATAGTCCGTTTGTAAGTGGCACAGTGATAGGATATGTATCCATAAATTATTATTCATTATTAATCATTGGTCTGTAAGTATCATAGTGGTATGGTATTTATCCATAAATTACTATTCATTATTAGTCATTAGTCTGTTTGTAAGTATCACATTGGTAGGATATGTATCCATAAATCCATAAATTATTATTATTCATTATTAGTCATTAGTCTGTAAGTATCACACTGGTAGGATATGTTTCCAGAAATTATTATTCATTATTAGTCATTAGTCCATTTTTGACTATCACAGTGGTAGGATATGTATCCATATATTATTATTCATTATTAGTCATTAATCCGTTTGTAAGTATCACTTTTGTGACTAATAGTGGATATATTTCAGAATATAATGGAACTGAATACCTTGGTTAGAGAGAGAGAGAGAGAGAGAGAGAGAGAGAGAGAGAGAGAGAGATGTAAATCTGTTTTCGTACGTACGTACACACACACACACATACATACATACATAAGTGATCATCTTTTACGTGCACATAAAGATACCAAAATCTCTTTTCATAAACAAGATATTTGTTTCCTAAAAAATCATGTACATGTATCATACAAAAGATTATAGGACAATATGCAAAATTTTGAAATTAAGTAATATAAGAAAGTAACTGGTTAGGAATGAAAGGATAATACGGATCGCTGTGAAGAGTAAATTAATAAAGTAACCGGTCGGAGTTGAAAGGATTCTACGGATGGTTGCAAAGTGTAATATAAGAAAGTAAATGGTTGGGACTGAAAGGATAATACGTACAGCTGCAAAGAGTAATCTACAATGATTAGTGTTTACAGTTTCGAATATTTTTGTCTATCATAGACACACATCCTCCAACCCTGGGCAATAGTTAAAAGTCGTGTGCAGAATATGTATTTATGTTTATGTATCTACTTTCAACAATGTCCCAAAAGCACGTGTATTTTAAAAAGAATTTTAAAGCAAGGTACAAAATCACGTGTCAGCTATCTGCACTAGTATCTCACGATATTCACGAGTGGGTTCTAAACCCGTGGACTAATCAGTCAAGTCTTTTGGCGGGAAAATGTACATATAATCTATTTCTTAAGTGATTACGTGGAAACTGTTAAAATTCGGGCAGGCTGCTAGTGCAGATAGTGTGGTCAGCGAGTGAGTACTAGAGGACACACACACGCACACACACACACAACAACAACAACAGAAAAACACTGCATTGTCACATACTTATATTGATTGTTTGATATTTTTTTTCTCGAAAAGTGGCATTTACGTTGCCTACGTTATCAATATATTTTAACTGAGTTGAATATATCGTATATAACCACTCCGATGACATAAGTGGTTAGAGTCCGCCTTGTATACGTGTTCGTGCCTCGGCCAAGTCATACCAAAGACGTAAAAAAGATACAATAGCAGCTGCCTCGCATGGCGCTCAGCATTAAGAGGCCAACGTTCAGATTGGTCGGCTTGGTGTCAGGATAATGTGACTGAGTGGGACATCATGCTACATGTCTGCGGCTTGATGCACCAGCGGTAGATATCACAACAAACTGTCACACTGCAGAAATTGTATCGATGACTCAGATCGTTATAGCTATTTACAAAATAGAAGTTTTAAAAGAAAACAACAAAAACACGCTGTGTCGTATCATTTCGTTTCAGTGACTTTTAAACTCTTTACGGTAAGGTAATTTCGTTGCTTTCACCAATTTGTTGTTTTAGACTGGTAAGTGCCAAGCTTCGTCTCTCTTCGTTCATATAACTGATTTGGACATCGCAGATTTCACAGACTTTTAATATTACTGAAACTTCTGATGTATTCGGCGGAAGAGTCCCGTCTAAAGTTGAAGCAAAGTTACGATAAATAACATCGTTACTTATTTAGAACTCGGCTTGATTATAATTTTAGCATTTAGTAATTTTCTCAAGAAAAAGAATGCCAGCAGTCGATCTTTACTTAGGCCGCATGAGTGCGAACTATAATGTAACTTATCGTACACCTTTGTGAAGTGTCTTTTGAAGAAATGCTAGTCCAATAAGGATGACGGCTTGTTGAGTATATTTAAATTTCAAATCGATAGATCTCGTCAGATATCAAGCCGTTTTCTTTGTTGTTTTGCATTTTAAACCGTCAGTTTGGTCATTTCGCGCAGTTGTAACCGACATTATCACAGGTGTACTGACTGTCTAACTTTTGAATGAAAATTATTTTCTTTCTGTCACGTATTCAGCTCGATAGTTACGTGCTTAGTGTTAGCGGTCTATAAAATTACCGTGAATGACATCATCATCATCATACAAATTATTATCTGAATTATTCGCCGTTTAAATTTTGGTCTTGTGCAATTTGTAAAAATAAAATAAAAAATGTACACTCGGTACCTCTTTAGGGTGCATGCCTGCAAAGTAGCAGCATAACTTCCAATGTGACACCTTTAAACGCAGAGACCCAACAGCATAAATTTGGCTGTCGTCTATACACATATCGTTGTAAGGATGGGACTAATTGTTGAGATAGATAATGAATTTATCAGAGTCTGTGATTGAAACGTCCAGCTCAACACCAAACAGATCATGTGTCACTTGTAATTTTGACCAGTTGTAATTGCTAGTTAGCCATAGAGTGCTATAAATTGGCCCACTGTACAATACACAGCGATACTGACGAGTACACGTTTTAATATACCCCATTGTTCGATAAAATTCTTGGTACTCAAATGAGCATGTTCCAAACGCTACCAACCGCTCCGGTGGCCTAGTGGTTAGAGCGTCCACCCCGGAAGCGGGAGGTCGTCGGTTCGATCCCCGGCCGAGTCATACCAAAGACTTACAAAAATGGTACTAACAGCTGCCTCGCTTGACGCTCAGCATTAAGAGGTTAGTGTTAGGACTGGTCGGCCTGGTGTCAGGATAATGTGACTGGGTGAGACATCATGCTACATGTCTGCGGCATGATGTCTCAGTGCTAGACATCACTATAAACTGCCTCAATGCAGACATCGTAGCGATATGACTGAAAAATTGTTAAAGCTACGTTAAAAATCCTAATCAAACAAACAAACCAAACGCTACCTACACCCTTCAAGCTCATGGACGTCTTTGGACGTATCAGTTTGCATGTACTGTAAATTGCTGTAGCCTATATACGAAAATTAACAAGACCGTCATGTTTTGCCCCGCTCCTCGCAAAAATTGAAATCATGTCCCTGTTCAAGCAGTCGGCCGATTTTCAAACTTTGAACATTGATGCCATTTTAACCTGCTGTTTGAATATATGCTGTGTGAGATTGAATACTAGAAGGGTGTGGTGTGCGTGTTTTGGATTTTTAACGCAGCTTTCACAATTTTTCAGTCACGTCGCTACGAGATTTGCAGTGTGACAGTTTATGGTGATGTCTATAACTGGGGCATCATGCCCCAGACATGTGGAACCTTGTCCCATACAATCACATTATCCTAACACCAGGCCAACCAGTACTAACACTAACCTCTTAATGGTGAGCGCCTTGCAAGGCAGTTGTTAGTATCATTTTTGTTTCACTATTCGTGTGGAAATATGCATTGATATGATGCAAAATATAGACCTTTTCCAACTATCACATATAAATGTAAAAAATATAAGCAGGATAAAAGTAATTATGGCATGTGCCAGGGACTGCACCGCTTTTTTGTGCCCTCATTTTTACAATTTTTTCCTTCTTCTCCACACAACACTGATATTAAGGTCTTGTACTTTATTTTACGAGCATCGATTGGCCGTATAATATAGGAGTGATTCACGCAGACTGGTACGCGATGTTGTTTCTTTCTCTCAGCAATTTTATACTTTGTCGTCTGCTTCGCTATTTTATATGTAATAGATAAACGCCACATGTTGAGTGTCACTAATTCAGGTCGCTTGCACATACCGTTCTATAAAACCTAGGATTAATTCTCTGCGTGAGTAATGGGTATGAGCATTCGGTTTCAAAATATGTATACCATAGGTGAGCCAAACAAAGTGACGGTATTTTGTAATCTAGAGTTTTCGTTAATCAATTTTTATTGTGATTCAGAGATAGCTACTCTATTTAGAAGATACTGTTTTATTTGACCTGAGTTTTAACCATCAGGCCTTTTCCTTGTCAAATTTTGAATCCTGTACAAAGAAATTGGCACATTTAAATTCACGTGATACAAAGAATATTATGGCGTATGCTTGCGACGTTTGTAAGGCCATTATAGTTGTGGAATCCACACTTTTAATGGGGTCTTCACCAGTTAAAGAATAACAGTTGTCTTTGCATCGTAGCGGCAGTATCTAAAAACAAAACTTGTATACCTTTAATGTATTTTAATAGTATAAAGGTAATACATTTGCAAAAGGATAGGAAACAAGTTACTCTCAACTACACAAACTTATATAGCTTGTAAAAAGTAATGCATAAAATCTGTGGAAGTTGCATGTTGATAGGAAAGAAAGCAATGAGACTATGTGATAAACAGTCCAACGGATGATGGTTGCAAAACAAATGAGATGAAAGTAAAATTTGTTAAATTTTAATTTTGACCTATATAATTTTATACTTAACTCATTAGTAGGGAGAGGATATCGATGTTATTTCAGTGGACATAAAGAAATATTTTAGGAGTGAAGTGCAAACATTGTATTGTCATGAGTGGCGAAGTCACGAGTGAAAATACAAAATGTTTCCACTTCATAAGTGGAGTATTTCGTTATTAATACTCATAAATATTTATTTTCTTTTCATTATAAATTTTTAAGGCAAACCCTTTGATTTACATGGATTTGTTTCTCCATTCTGCGTGAGTGCGATTAACATCTGTATTACTTCATCGATAGAAAGAAGTTCCGAAAGTTTAAAATAATTTTAATTTTACAAATTTGGATTGTACAAACATATTATCAAATCAAAACGGAATAACCAAGTCGGTGATATAATCGATATATTCAATTAAGTTGCATCATATTGTTTATTTTATCAAATTAATTAATATTTTCATGAGATAATGAAGACACGTTGATTTCTCTTAACATATTTCTTTGTGGATGTCTACAATAAATATTGTTCAGGTGCATATAGAACAGTATTGAAAAATGAAAGGACATTACTGGATGTAGTTTCATTAAACAGCAGATTTTAATGACTTTGAGTTTTCTCGTAAGTATTTTGGTTTCTGGGTTCTTTTTTAAATATTAGAAACCGGAATTGTATTTATGTTGGCAAGCGTGTAGTCTATTTGGGTAACGGACGATGTACCCAAATGTCGACCGTCATTTAGTTTCGAGAGCAATCAACATTCATCAATGTCTGATTTCTCCATCATTTTCAAAAATACATTGATTTGTGTGCGAGTTGACATCGATACTTATACAAATTTTGTTATATTAAATCAAGAGTGTATATTTTTTAATGTGTGACGCCTGTCGTTGGTTTATACATGTATGAAATGTAGCATGTGTGACACAGACTACCGAATAGCAACAAATCCCGTGAGTTGAGTCATTGACAATTTGCAAGATTCGTGTTGAAAACTAGTTATACAAAGTTAATATGTGATGCCTGCCTGTTGTTGTTTGGGTTTCATTTCTTGGTATTTTACACGGCACCATTTCACTGGGGGTGGGTGGGGTGGGGAAAGACAGACAGACAGAGAGAAACAGACAGAGACAGAGATAGAGAGATGTGAAATAGGCTGAAATATGAATTTACAGGTCTGAATAGCACACAGGCCGACATAAATCAGGCATATGTAAAAAAGAAGGTAGTTCCAAAAGTGATATTGCTGCAGTGGCGATAAAAGTGGCATTGTTACTTTGATCTCATACTTTTTTTCCCCCACATATATTTCAGTATCTCATTATGAAATATGGTCGAAAACCAATCATTACAAATGCTCATTTTCTGTATCAGCACCTACTGCATAGTGTTCCCTACCACCGAGGACGCGTGCTTCAACTTCCCTTGCTTCTTTAAAAATATCATTAAAGAAATTCTTTCTTGACCAGCTGAATGACATTAAAAGCTCTGAATATTTATAATTCGAACAACTTGTGTTGAAATGTATGTACCTGTATATTGAATATTATTTCTATTTGCATGGTTCACAGTATAGTCACACATAGTCATTCATGTTAAATATGCAAGAATGAGTGCGACGATGCCTGATCATGTACATGGTCTTGAATTTATTTATTTTTTGTTTTTTTTTTTTTATTCGGGTGGGTGGGTGGGTGAGGTGTTACCTTTTTTTATTATAGCCAATTACAAAAAACTGAGGTCCACGTGGAAAATTGGTCATTCATGAAAAATCTGTTATCCCCGTTAAGGATAGTTTATTATTATTATTATTATTATTATTATTATTATTATTATTGTTGTTGTTGTTGTTGTTGTTGTTGTTGTTATTATTATTATTATTATTATTATTATTATTATTATTATTATTATTATTATTGGTACAGAATAACACAAATGTATACTGTCACTAGCTCTCAAAATTGGATCTAATGTAATTTATTAATGAAAAGCATAGTCACCATCACCGTCACGAGTATATCGAGGCTGTAGATTTTGTCCTTGCATGAGAAATTTGCAGAAAACTCGTGAAATTTTTACATTGTAGCGCCTCCCCGATGGCTGGAAGTTGTCTGTGCAATTTCTACAGTAACTTCTTCAATCGTCCGAAACCTTTTTCCGACTAAAACTAAATATTTTAATTATACTTTTTGTCGTGTTCATTCTTCCCTTTTCCTTTTTATCACATTCCGTGGTGAAACGTTTCTTTTGATATTACATACGTGCGCAGGCGGAAATCTTATACAGGGAGTGGTGGGGTTGGATGATGTCCGAATCCAGATAAGTGAGTCTATTTCGTAGTCCATTAAATGTTTCATGCGTGCCTTTATCAAACAAATGGCATGCTATAATTTTCTACATTAATCACTGTTGGCTTTGTCTAGCACCCATTTGAAGTGACAGACAAAGAAAACCGCAGTCTGGTCACGTAATCTGAAAACATTTATTTAACAACAGGTGACCATTCAAGCTGGTGTACAATTTTGGGGATAGAGACGATAATAGTACGTAGGTAATCGTTATAGGCGAATAACAGCGATAATGTTGACTTAGGTGTCCCAGTCTAGAAGTTAAGAGTCCAAATCATAGTATTTTGTTTCAGTCTGAGGTCAGGTATATCTTTTCGGTTGCTTTTTGTACTTAAAAAAAAAACGAGTAGGTTTTAAAAATTGCCTTATACTGACCACACTAGATCCATGAATAGTCGAGAGCGAAATTTTAGACTAGGATGGGTTTCAAGTTCGTTGTTTCTAGTTTATGTTACTTAGCGATGAATTTGTAACTAAATTAAAATGAATGCCTCCTCGAGACAGGGTTAAAAGGTGCTTAATCAGGATTCAGCTAAAGATAGCCTATACACCTTGACAACATGGTGACCCTTTATACCCACAGGGGTTCGTATCGTTGCTTACAATTGACCTGTCATGTACTATATAATAACTATAACTAACCAGAGAGGACCCTTCTCCTTTCTCGCGCGACCCATTTACGAATAAACGCTGTTATTTCAAGCTACGTTTTGTGTACCGTAATACATTTGGTACCGATCTCAGGCATTGGACTTTATATGCGTATCCAAAGTTTGGCTTACTGTAATACCTTTATGAAATGCCAGACCATTTTCCAACGATAATTCTCGACATGGCCGTGATCGCGTCCATTTATTATGCAAGTGAAATCCCGCTGATTGGAATACTGTCCTCTCATTGTTTTTTTTTTTAAATTTTAAAACGATGTCCTGTATCTATTTATAACTTATTTTCTGTTTGGATACGCATACAAAGTCGAATGTCTGAGCTGAAACATTGGTACCAAATTTATGGTTTTCAGTCATGTACCGCTGATTCATGCAGCATGAAGGTCAAATTATGTTAAGACTTGTGGCATTTTTTAACAGTATCGCAATACGATATCAATCAGATCATATAAGTACTTGTGATATTTTTGGACAGTGTCAAAATATAATTAATATTAATTAGATCATTTTAGACTTGTAACATTTATGGACAGTCTCGTAACATGATATTAATTAGACCATTTTTGACTTGTGATATTTTGGGAGTGTCGCAATATAATATTAATTACAGTTTATACTTGTGACATTTTTGGACATTGTCACAATATGATATTAATCAGAGACCGTTTTAGACCCGTGTCATTTTAGACACCGAATGTTGCGATCTGATTTTAATACAAATGTTTTAGTCTTCTGTCATTTTGGGCAATGTAGCGATTTAATTTTAATAAGGCTGTTTCAACTTCTTTCATTTCGAACAAAGTCGCGATGCATTTTTAATCAGAAGCTTGCTGGCTTGTATCATTGTGTCATTTTAGAAAATGTCGCAAGTCAGATGTATTGATTTTAGGCATTTGCCATCTTTGTTAGACAAAGAACGAGAATGCTGGTTATCACCAAAATGAGTATCCGTTAATGTTACATCATCACTGACATTCAACCAACCAGAAACAATATTGGGGGATTCTTTAACTTATTTTTTTGAGGTCTTTGTACTTTTTTTAATGTATACAATACCTTCGCTATTTGTGTCGTATGACTAAATATTATCGCAAATAGCAGATAAAATTGATACTTAACATTTTCCGAGACAAAATTCGAAAAATTCTTCTTATCAAACCAATGTAAAATATTCAGACAGAAGGCACAAGTATATCTCAAATACTTTAACCCGCTTATTCCATGTCATGAAATCAAGCCCTGTCCTAGCTCAATACGAACGAGGCAACATATGTGGGACCCGCGCTTTCAGTGGCTGACTGAAATCAACTCCGCAATGCATTTTTGTGTCCTTGGGACCCCGCTCATCACTTGCTGCCTTAGACCCGGCACATCCTAGGGCCGGGCCTATGAACTCATTCCCTTGTTAATGATTAATATATATATATATATATATATATATATATATATATATATATATATATATATATATATATATATATATATATATATATATATATATATATATATATATATATATCTTTGCATCCTCATCCTCGGATTCATTATGCATTTTTTGCATTTTTATTAACTTAACTGAACTGAATTGCATAACTTTATTTTGTCTAAAACGTTAACTTTATAATTGCCACTAACAGAGTAAAATTTACACCCTCCTGCATCGAGGACCAACCAATAAAACATGTCTCTGAGAAAGAGTCAATCTCATTGAAGGACATTCATGTACTGTTACGTCTATTCAACTGAAGGGAGACGTGTTGTGACAAAGACATGTTTAGCCCGAAAACTGCGTTGCTTAAGTTACGTTCGACTATTTTGGTTTTCTTTATGGGCTCATTTAGCATACGCCAAGTGTTTGGTGAATGCGTTAGTCTGACTTGAGTTTGAAACCTACATATGTTGCGTATAGCTGTCTCCACTGCGACTATTGTAACACTAACCCTACACAATGGGCATCACGCCTCTCTGATAACACAACTATTTGTTTGCTGTGCTTAATGTGGGCCGTGCGTCTATTTGACGATAAAAAATATATTTCTGCTAAACAATGATGCAATTTATAGTACAATCAAGCTTGAAAAGATAGTGTTATAGATGTGTATTCATGGACAGGTGACACGGTGTCAGACGAGACTGAAAAGTAAGTGTTCATTTACTATGCTTTGTGGCTTAATGGTATACATTAAAGATTAGAAAAGTGGTCACAGGAAAATAATATATAGTTACTTGATATTTAGACGGAGTTGATTTTACTATTGGAGAAGTAAAAATTTAGACGAGGTTTGAGTTTTTAATAAATATTAATTTACAGTTGTTAATCCTATTTTTTTTTAAAAGTACAGCTACCAGTGTAAACTCCCTTTGTATCATATACAGTGATGCAAAAGAGCTATCAAGGGACTACTGTAGCTTATTTTTACGGTGATCTGCCAAGGACGTTGTTCAATTGTAATGACTGTTCTAGAGCTAACAACGTTTGGTGACCTTTTTGTATATTGTCGTGTGCTCTCATTTTTCTGGCTGAAATGCAGCTGAGATTTTCGTCTGGATTGGAAGAAAACATATATGGCGGACATAGGAGGTCGATATATTCAACCATAGTTTCACTCTGCACCATCGTCACTAAGTAAGCGGCTCTACTATCTGGCAATTTACTATATACATTTGGATATTGTTAGACGTAAAGGGGTCTCATTATCGAGCGAATCAAACAACTTCTGCGTGAGTCTGGTTTTGAAGTCCATTGTTTCGCTATTTATATGGACTCCAAACAACAGTCGTTGTCAACTGAAGGGTTGTTCAGCCCACGAATACTACAAATAACTTTTTTTTAAAAATACTAATTACCTAATGACGACATATCACGAAGTTCTAATTTTACACTTGAATGGTTTTTCTCGCACATTTTTATGATTCATCAATAAGCGTTTCCAATCTGAATTGGATGTTTAGTACTTCAAATCATGCAATAGAAAACACGACCCACACACAACATAAGAAATTTTCCTAATACACCTAAACCTAAAAATGTATTGAGAATTCCCTATTAAGAAATTAGTGAGGGTCCATTTTACGAAAATAATCCATGGTATCATTACGTCTCTTGAATACTTTACATTATGACGTCTTCTCCTAGAAATCGGCCAATTATTCGGCTTAACTTAAAGCACATAGTACAAACACTAAGTTTACTATAATAATATCTCTCTACTACACCTGATTAGCAGACAATTTTATATGCTAAGAGTCTAACAAAATAGGTCACAACACTGGGTCCCTTTGTTTGTTTGGATGACTTTCTAAGCCTATTATACGACTTGAATATAATTTGAACAAACTAAAATTATTCTTAAATATATGTTAACATGTGTTTTGTTATTGGAGCTTTTCGATTGTCAGAACATCATCTTATGAGGTGCGCAGTTTATTCACACTGTGCAACTCTTCAATTTTGGGGGTAAGCAAACCTTGCATGATGTTTACAATCTCAAAATTACATAAATGGATGCGATCCAATACTAAGGGTCATTATTTATGGGGCATACAAACAGATGCCCAAAGATGTTGGAGTATTTTGCATTGTAAGAATATGAACACTGTTCCTACATACTTTTGTTAGAATTAAAAATATAATTGATGGTGTGAGAGTTTTGAATCGTTTGAATTCCTGTATTGTCAGTGTCCGATACGATATTTGCAGTTAAAATTACTTCTGTACATATGTCTGCATTCACTATTGCTGCTTGACTTTATGCAAATGAAAACGTTGTCAGATGAATTAGGTTTTAACACTGTAGAAGTGTAGTACTAAAATACCCCATCACTAGAGGTCGCGTGAAGCAGACTCTGTCAGCTGACAGCACATTCCGTCAATTTCAGAGCATGTACAGTAAATACGCTTTCAGACCTGGACAGTTATTCTCACTTGATTTTCGAGAACGTTAACAGGGTTATGATGATGTTTTGTGTGTACTTCATTATAATGCTTGTAAATATCTCAAATGTTACAGCCACATAAAATGTAGACACCTCGAACGAAACTCTCTAACGATAAAACCACGCGCCTGGAAATTAGTAACATAACCATTAATTTCATCACAATCTGAAATATTTACATGAACTGAATGTCGAACTGACATGTCTTTGATTAAACTGCCATAATTGCACCGACATTAGATCACCTGCCAGAAGAAAACGATAAGTTAGTGAATCATAAGATAGGTGTATTCTCTTGAATATAAAACCCATAGTTTATTAAGGCTCTAAGTATAACTAACTTTGCTGCTACGTATCAATTTTCAAGAAAAAGAAATCTTATCGAGTTTTTTTATTATCAACAAAAGTGTGCATTCGGCTTTATGCCAGAAGTCTGATACGCTTGCACCATAGACGTTCGATTCTTAGTCACAACCCATTCCGAGTCATAATTGACATTACAGTACAATTGCAGTAACATTACATAGCATCAAATATTTAAAAACAAATATTTACACTTTGGAATTTTACTATTTATGTCATTTAGCCGCAATCCCAGGTCCCGGAGAGGATACAATATGGTTAAAGATTGCAGTTCTTTTAAATAAAACAAATCTGATGTCAAGTACAACATATGTATTAACTGACCCTTAAAGCAAAACATTAAAATAGCTTCAGGTGACTTGGAGAAATTCCTAATTTTAATCGAAAATGGATATCAGACAACTGTTTCAATCTACGGTAAATCCGTTTCAGATCGACGCCATATTTTGCTTACTGGTGACCTGCAATTGTCTGGAACAATTTTCTTTATTGACTTTCCCCGATAAACACTATTCCGAGGCTGAGTTGTAACCGATACATATACAAAGGCAGAACGTTATGTCAGTTTTAATAAGGATAGTATGGAGTCTTATATATATATATATATATATATATATATATATATATATATATATATATATATATATATATATATATATATATATATATATATATTTGCTGTTATTGTAATGTTTAACGCCATCTTTCAGCACAAGATAGGTTATACATGGATACCAGTAAAAATGGTGGAGTAAGAACCACCGAAACACAACCGCTCCGGTGGCCTAGTGGTTAGAGCGTTCGCCACGGAAGCGGGAGGTCGCGGCTTAGGTCCCCGGCCAAGTCATACCAAAGACTTACAAAAATAGTACTAACAGCTGCCTCGATTGACGCTCAGCATTAAGAGGTTAGTGTTAGGACTGGTCGGCCTGGTGTCAGGATAATGTGACTGGGTGGGACATCATGCTACATGTCTGCGGCATGATGCCTCAGTGCTAGACATCACTATAAACTGCCTCACAGCAGACATCGTAGCGATATGACTGAAAAATTGTTAAAGCTACGTTAAAAATCCTAATCAAACAAACAAACAAACAAAACCACCGAAACACGAGAAGCTACTGACAAGCTTTCTCGCATACACATATGGGCTGAACCCAAGACTTAAACCCACGCAGAGAGAAGTGAGATGATAGTTATCCGTCACGTTGAGCACTTTAGACCACAAGGCCACTCGGGGCCCCCTTATATATTTTAGATATTTCAATGCGAATTGGAATCCTCGTACAATATATACATTTATTATTATTATTATTATTATTATTATTATTATTATTATTATTATTATTATTATTATTATTATTATTGACCGCTCCTGTGGCCTAGTGGATGGAGCCTCTGTCTCGGATGCGGGAGGTGGCGGGTTCGAACCCGGGCCGAGTCATACCAAAGACCAATACAATTGGTGCTTGCATCTGTCTAGCTTGGTGCTCAGCATTTAGAGGTTAGTGTTAGGACTGGTCGGCCTGGTGTCAGAATAAAGTGACCAGGTGAGACATGATACCTTTTGTCTGCGGCATGAAGCCCCAGTGGTAGACATTACTATAAACTGTAACACTGCAGACATCGTAGCGATATGACTTAAAAATTGTTAAAGGTGCGATAAAATTATTATTATTATTATTATTATTATTATTATTATTATTATTATTATTATTATTAATATTATAGATTGTCGAATAGCATTCCCATATACAATGGGGCAATACAGTGAAAATTTTGTCTGTTTGTGGGGAATGTTTGAAATAAATCGATTGAAATGCTTCAATGTAGCTTCAATTAGCCTAAGGAAGTGAACTTGTAATTAGATGATAATGATACCATTACATTAATTTCTGATAAAGGACCGATTACATGCCTACATGTTGCAATGTTTTCCAATTAAGGAGTTTATATTGTCAAGCAGACTCATTCAGTTATAGCCAACTCTACTCAAAGATGACAAACATCTGTACCATCGATGCCATTTCTATTATAGATCAGTTATAAGCTGATTTTATTTCATTTAAAGAGGCGATTTGAGTTATTCTTATCGTTGTGAATACTGTACCTCCAGTGATAAAAATAAAACCTGAAACATATTTTCTTGTTTTTTTTGTATTAATTTTTATTTTTTTGAGAAAATGATGCCATGAATAGCAATATAGCACCTGTGCGATCTTTGAGCCGTATTTTGAAATAATTCGGATTACATGACCCTTTAAAAAATAATTCTGATATTACTACCCTTTAAATAATTCAGATATTACTACCCTTTAAACAATTAGGATATTAATACCCTTTAAATAATTCGGATATTACTACTCTTTAAATAATTCGGATATTACTACTCTTTAAATAATTAGGATATTAATACCCTTTAAATAATTCGGATATTACTACCATTTAAATAATTCGGATATTACTACCTTTTAAATAATTCGGATATTACCGCCCTTTATATAATTCGGATACTACTGTCCTTTAAATAATTCGGATATTACCACCCTTTAAATAATTCGGATATTATTACCCTTTAAATAATTCGGATATTACCACCCTTTAAAATATTAGGATATTACTGCCCTTTATATAATTCGGATATTACTACCCTTTAAATAATTCGGATATTACCGCCCTTTACATAATTCGGATACTACTGTCCTTTAAATAATTCGGATATTACCACCCTTTAAATAATTCGAATATTACTGATCTTTAAATAATTCGGATATTACTACCCTTTAAATAATTCGGATATTACTACCCTTTAAATAATTCGGATTACATGACCCTTAAAATAATTCGGATATTAATACCCTTTAAATAATTCGGATATTACCACCCTTTCAATAATTCGGATATTACTATCCTTAAAATAATTCGGATATTAATACCCTTTAAATAATTCGGATATTAATACCCTTTAAATAATTCGGATATTAATACCCTTAAAAAATAATTCGGATATTACTGACCTTTAAATAATTAGTATATTAATACCCTTTAAATAATTCGGATATTACTGCTCTTTAAATAATTCGGATATTAATAACCTTTAAATAATTCGGATATTAATACCCTTTAAATAATTCGTATATTAATACCCTTTAAATAATTCGGATATTAATACCCTTTAAATAATTCGGATATTACTGCTCTTTAAATAATTCGGATATTAATAACCTTTAAATAATTCGGATACTACTAACGTTGAGATTGTACTCATGAACCAGACTTAGCGTTTAACGTGACGAGCATTGTTGAATATCTCGAGCTTTATGGCAGTGGTTTGTGGTTCTACTAATCGCAAGAATACGTCGAACTGTTGGAAGAAAACGTATGCTACATGCTTCTTATCACTCTTAACTGTTATGATCTTAACAAACATTTCGACCAGACATGTCAGTAGGGTGATATTTGAAGTAAACACGAAGTCATCCAAATGCATGAGACACAAGACATCCATAAAGGTTTGATCCCTATTTTAAACATACGGATAGGGCAGACCAATAAATACAAACATTTTCAAGGACCCATTTACTTATATATTCTAAATTTAGGTAATGGCCTGGAAGCAATCGTGAGAGAGAGAGAGAGAGAGAGAGAGAGAGAGAGAGAGAGAGAGAGAGAGAGAGAGAGAGAGAGAGAGAGAGACTTTTGTCTTCTTCTCCGTTACATCAGAGATCAATGGAAATGGAGTGTTTGTGTATAAAGTATATGATTTATCTGGATACATAGGGAAGTTTATTCTTTATTGTACTTGCACAACCTCAGAATGCAATATGTGCATGATTTACTGCGAGATTGTTTTCAGTAGATACGTAGTAATGTTATTCATGTTACAAGGTTGACGCTTGATGTGTACTTCACTCTAAAGACAGTTACCACATATTCTATTCATTCCATTAGAGTCTAATTTTGGACGGGGAGATAAATGCGTCATCTAACTGTAGAGTCCAAAGAGAGAATAGAGTGCGACAGATCTTGCTGTGAATATTTATTGGGGTCGTCTGCACAATAAATGCGTTCGAAAAGTGTTAGATGATGAGCTGCATTTTCTGTAACATTGATCGTGCATGCGACTTATTTGCACCATTTATTTTTGGGAGTAAGAAATCATTTTGATAAGACATTATGCCGCGTCGGCCTACATGGTACGGTCTTTTATGGTTTCAGTTCGTTACTTATTCAGTCTGTTGAGATAAAGCGTAAATAAATTTACTGATACAGTTTTCTTTTTATTTTACAGCGTGATCAAGAAGAGTATAGTCGCACCAAGAACGTATATTTCGTCTGGACATGCATTTTAAAAGCATTGAACAATTTTAAATGTTGCCCCAGCCGCGCAAGCATCGGATTATATCTAAGTAATGGTGAATTAATTGTATTACACACACTGTGTTCTGTACCGGGAAACCCCATGCATCTATCATATCGTCTAAAAAATAATTTCATCGCACTTCGGTACAGGCCTAGTGCATATGGTAGACACTAGTTTACGAAGAAAAAATTTGAACATTTAAACTGAATGTATCTAGTAGCGTATTGGTTTGACAAGCGAGAAATCTCTGCCTCTTATTCCCTACTGGTTGATTGAAAAGCAGACGAATTCCAGCTAAGCTCTTCACGATTGAGGAGAAATTAGTATATCGTTGTACTGCTCTCGCCATCCGCGTCAGACGTCTTCTCTGAAGCTATATACAATACCAGTGTTAATAGATAATGTGCTGAGGCCCTGCATTTAGTAGGTAAAGAAACATTTGGAAAAGAGCAAGCTTTGGTTCTCTGAATAAAAATACACCGATGTTAGAATGGATAGATGATATAATCAAATTATAACCTGGTAGATGTATTTCTTCAAGTCGTCCACAGATGAGGTACACCATGCGACACCATTACGTTATTGGAATTTGTATCTGTTTTTTCTTTGGAGACAACGATGGATATTCTTACGATTATGAAAACGGTTACCTTAGTGATCTGAGTACAGACTGGGGTATGCACGGGGGCCGGTTAAATGAGCCAAAATGTGTGGATATTCCGGCCAATCTTACATTATGTGCGGATATTGGCTATCCCAAAATGCGATTACCAAATCTTTTAGATCATGACACTATTGCAGAGGTTGATGCCCAATCTCGTCCTTGGGTACCGCTTCTTAACATAGAGTGTCACGCAGATACCCAGCTATTTTTATGTTCCCTGTATTCCCCCGTGTGCCTAGATAGACCTATTTATCCCTGCCGGTCCCTATGTGAAGGGGTCAAAAGGGGTTGTGAGGAAAGGATGCGGCGCTATGGATATCCGTGGCCAGAAATTCTACGCTGTGAAAAATTCCCGGTTGATCCGGATTTGTGTATTGAACAAGTCAACTATAAAAAGGGTAGGTATCTATATTTTACAAAAAGTAATCATAATGAAAAACACATGGACTGCCGCACTAAGTCGCTCTAATGTCCTCCAAAAGCCCTAAAACAACAACGGCTTTTATAATGAATGAAGAAAAGAAGTGTTATTTATATTGCTGCCTGCTTCTCGTTTTTATCTATACTTCGAGAAAATATAAATATAATTTAGTCAGGGATATATTTTGCATTATTTCAACTCAAAGCCAAAAGAAGGGAAATATTGGAATTCGAAGAGGATATTTTATTTCAAATTTAAGATGAAAAGGCGAAATCGGGTGTTATGGTCCATGTCTTTTTCATGTCATAACTTTTGAACATTTTCATTTGAAAATATATTTAAATATGTCTCGATTTAGAAGGAAACCTGCGATAGCTATTTCCGTACTAAAATGAAATGAAGTGAACATGTTTTCAGAATTTTTGAACTTTTATGCTTCTGTGTATGTGTTTGAAAGATTGTTTATATGGCTGCAATTTTCACTTATTTAAAAGACTGATATAATTTACAATACGAACGCGTGATATCTGCTTCTTTATTTCTACTGGGCATAGACTTGAAGAGTTTATGGTATAATCTGTTTTCCGTCGTATTTAATCTTTTTTTTCAGTTTGTCCGTTAGTACATTTCGTTGTTGTGTTGCTGCTTCTCCTAAACGATCAGGAGGATTGCCAATTAACTTTACACACACACATTCATCTAATGGTTTAGTTGTTCCCAAATGAAAATGTAACCGCTTGGACAACCAATATAGCCGCCACAGTGGCTATCTCGAAAGGCTTTTTTTCGTTACTCGTAAGGATTGGATGTTCATACTATCATGGCTTTAAAAAAAATACTTTTTATGATGTCTAGTTGGTCCTAAATAAAATGGGGCCGATTGGATGTCCAGTATGGCCGCCACACCCTTCACCTTACACAGGGTTTTGACATGTATAAAACATTTATATTCAACTAACCAACTGCGGACCCAAATTATCTGACAGTATCCTGTATATTTATGATTAAACTTTTGCATAGATGGTACAGGATTTATATTTTTATTTGGTTTGGTGCCTTACGGCACAGAAACACAAATATGGTCTTAGCACTGAGGCCTACTCAGCTGAGTGCCTTGCCCAAAGATACACAACATTAGCTGACCCAAGCGGTTCCGATGATAGGATTCGTACCAGCATCCTTTCGGTCGTGAGACCGGCACGTAAACTTCTGAGCCACTTCGGCTCTTGATATTTATATATTACGGATGAATATCTTAACGACCAAATTACGCCATAAATCAGAAATTGGAAACAAGGATCACTTTAAAATTAATGGATGTAAAACGAAAAAACACCTCTAATACTCTTCTTTCGAGAAACTGTAACGAATCATATGATGTTATCTCCTTTAGCTTATTCACCATGTGTCATATGGTGAAGTGAGAACTGTGACCCCTATAGTTATATTGACTCGTGTCAGTATTCAAAGAAACGTCTGTAAACTGGAGAGACACTTATTCATGAAATGTATAAATTTTATTAATTCCATATTTGCGCCACTCGCAAAAGGAAGTTGTATTGTTACGCCCTGTACTGCATTGTGGGTAAATTTAAAATCCTTTGGTTCGGTTTTCGAAAATTTCGGTTTCTCTTGATTTTGTCATTTGAAACAGAGATGTTTATCATAGGATCGTACCTTATAAAACGCTATATTTGCAACCTCAGCTGCTTACCAAACAATGATTTGGCGAAAATTTGTGAATGTATCGAGATATTTTTTTTTCATCTTTCTGTAGAAAAAGTTATGGTGGTCCTTACACACTGCGGGTTCTTATATTTTCAAAGAAATTTGAGGTGAACTTAATGTATGAATATTCTGTATTTAATTTCGCCGACATAATGCCGATGTATATGTGTGTTTCGCACAAATAGCAACTGTGATCCGAAAGATTTTATTGCGAGTGTATTATTAGCATGTCGGCAGTGAATAAATAAAGAATCATGAAAAGTCGATTTTTTTTGTTCAACTGCTTCAAAACTTAAAATACATGTTTGATATTCTTTGAACAATTGTATTTTTCACGCCTTGAATTAACACTTCCATCACACGTCCTGAGGCAAAACCTTTCATGATGTCATGTGTTATGGACGTTTTTGTCTTAGCATATTACTTCACAGTATGGAAAACCACTAAGCCAACACAAACAACAGTTGATATACATGTGACAGAAACTACGGCACGACATACCCAGTCATAGTCCGTGATGCAATGAGAAACATAAGTTTGTAATCGTGTGATTGTGTGGTGTGGGAGTGTCTGTGTGTAAGTGTGCTGGGTATTAGGGGGTGGGGTTAATATTACTTTTCTTAGTCTGGTAAATGTTAAACTGTACGATTTACTTCAGTGCAATACAACTGTCTTAGCCTCTGGTACTGTCAAGGGATTCTTTATCTATTGTCAATAATCTTTATAGAAAACAACGTATCTTTCCACACATCACGAGGGGGGCCCGAGTGGCCGAGTGGTCTAACGCCCTTTCCGTTACGGGGCACTGCCATCTCACCTCTGTCTGCGTGGGTTCGAGTGTAAGATTCGGCTAATGTAGTTATGTGAGAAAGCTTGCCAGTAGCTTCTCGTCGGTCGATGGTTCTTTCCGGGGATTTCTCCGGGTTCTTTCTCCACCAATAATACTGGCCGCCATATATAGCCTATTGTGTGCTGAAAATGGCGTTAAACCCTACAACAACAACAACAACAACATACATCATGTAAAGTTATGCGCTTTGTGTTGATTACACGTGTAAAACGCACTTTAACTAAGTACTTGTTCTCAGATGATATGACAGATTTGTTATATTTGTCCTAATTATGCTACAAATGTTCATTTTATTTTGTATGTGATTGCCGCTGGAGTAACAAGAAAATTCAACAAACCATCACTTTTATCCGTGTAAATGAAAGATGTTAGTGTTAAACATATTTAACAAACCTTGGTTTTGCGCTATTTTGTATTCACTTCTGTGCTTATTGATTTAATAGTTTTTTTATGATTAAATGTTTGATTATGGGAATCAGTTTTGTGAAGAGATTTCTCAAACCGAGTTATTATGCAGTTACCGAGTGTATGCATCGAAAATGAACAGTAATCTAGAGACTATATGATCACATTAATTTCTTTCGTAAAATGTCCCTGTACAGTTTGTTAATATAATTTTAAGATGATCTGACATTTTGATTTAGTTATTTTAGATATGAATAATTCTGTATATTTGGTGTTGCGTTATGTTTTATATACCGATGCATCTAATATCGATCTTGGGCTCAGAATAAGATATGATAAATCATACTCAGGTGACGCAATAAAAAGCAAAGGTATGGGAATATGTTGTCTCTAGTTTGATTACAGGAAAACTATCGTGTTAGAGCGTCTAAGAAACCTTCAGTTGACAATGACTGTTATTTTCAAATCTTAGGAAATAGGGACAAGAACGATCTCAAACCAAAGTTACGCAGTCTGTTCGATATTTTTTTCCTTTTCGCTCGGTCTTGTAATATAAACGGATTGTATTACTTGCAAACGAGTGGTGTCAGCTGGTATTAAATCGCCGGTAATTATGTACATTTCTCAAACTGATAGTGAAGATAACTAAAGACCACATGCAACATACAGGTAAATATGCAACCCAGTTGTTTTAATGGATGCACATTTATAGATCCCGTTCAATATGTCCTAATGCTTCCGGTGATAAAACGTGTGCATTAACAATTACGGTCACTGTTAAGTGGAGACAAATGTACTTTATCTTGGAGTATGAACGAGATGTTTCGTATCTTATCAATACCAGCTACATGCCTCAATGCATTTTTCAAATGTGTAATTAATATACAGAAACTTCAGAACTATTTGAAACTAGCCTGCTTTCCGAATAACTTTTAATGAAAATTCTTAAAAAATATATTTAAACAATTACTACGTTTTTCAATCTCAGGATTAGCTTGTATGCTGTTGTGTAATTTTTACCTGTTGAACGGTGAAGTTAATTTTTGGATCTGTCTTGACAATCGTAGTCAAATGCGACACAGATGATATTTTGAATGCCCAAACATTCTAATACTAGCGCGAAGGCAACTCTTTTCTGTTCGATGCATCATGCGAGGATATTCCAGCCAAGTGTCAAGGTCTTGGACTTTTTAAATAGTGAGGTTAGGACAGGAACGATTTGACCTCGTATTTTAGAATGTTACCCCCTCGCCTTCTTTGCACATGCATTCGTTTCGTCCGTATTTTTTTTAAATGACTGCATCTGTTAATTTTGGCTTTTGCCTCGTGGTACATGTTTATTTTTAGTTGGATGGGTGTGTCTTCCTGTGAGTTTTGATTGGAGGGGTCTTCCTGAGGATTTTGGCAAAGATTTTACCTTTATCAGTTTTGCTACTCAGTCTCTGTTCTTCACTAAATAGCATGAAGTATACTGATGTGCCGTTAACATACATACATACATACATACATACATACATACATACATACATACATACATACATACATACATACATACATTCATACATACATACATACATACATACATACATACATACATACATACATACATACATACATACATACATACATATACGTACTGTACGTACATTTTCACAGCGAATATCATAATGTGGCAATTTTCTGAGCTTTATTGAGAATTCTACTTCCAAATATTCACAGGCAGAAAGTGTTTTGCATTGTAATATTTGTTACCATACGAAATTCATTGGATATTTATAATAATATTACGGTAATGAAAATTCCCATCCACCCATTAAACACGACATGACTAACATTACAACCACAAGGATAATTTAGAATATAAGTCTTATACTGATTGCATTTTACGATCGCACTTCCATTGCATGTAATGGATCTTACACTAGGGCACGATGATTAGGTTACCCAACAAGGAGCTATTGTAGCCGTCTGGGTACATAGCGATATATGAGATGCTTTTCTTTCAGTTTTATTTAGAATTTCTGCTGGTTTTAACTACACTTTTAACAGATATGATCAGTGGCTATTCCATGCCCAGAAAATGGGAGGTAATTGCATTTCCCAAGGACACACCTAGGTAGTCTACCGTGCTGGCTTGGGATGGTATCGAACCCGTATCAGAGACGTACTAGGTTACCTAGGATATTTTTATGTCCGTGTATAATACTCATTGACTGCAGACTGTTAACTATTTCGAACTTTATCCTACTCCAAATAAAGACCTACTCCAGACATATGTACTGGTTTTAATGGTGTCTGGATTAGACATGCTATACTGCATTGAACTAAATACCACATGCAAATGTGCACAGAACCGCACACTGCATTTTAAGATATCTTGTATCCAAAGCTCCGTTCCTTGCAGACTCCATTTTACAATGAATTTCGGCTATGTATAGAACGTTTTGTGCAGGTGTCGTTAACATTGTAGTTTATCATATAAAAGAAATTAAGAAAATTGGTTATTCAATGCTGCCGATTCCAAAGATGTATCCGTTGAGGTATGTTTTGCTGTTTAATAAGATGATTTGCGCGTTTATTTCTTTTTTTTTATTTTAAAAAAGGTAATTTCTATTTTTAACGCTCAAAGCTTCTGTCTAGTCTTTCTTCTACACCAAAGCTTGTGCTTTTCCTTAATTGGTTTTGACTTTAATTGCATGTTATTTCTTAAACATTCAACTTCTTTTCATTATGCTTTATCGCATTTAATTTGTTGCTTATGAAAGAAAATAATTGTGTAAAAGAATTTAAAAACTGTATTTTCGGATGGCGCACACTTTTTAAGTCAACTGAATACCATGTTTGTGTGCTCGTACAGATTATTCAGACCGTTCGTCGTTTGCATTTTGTCCCGTCTTTTGTGTGATTTTGTACAGCTTGATTTAGTTTTTCCACAAAGTACCTATGACGCACCTTGCTTCTTTAAAGCAGAGTTTAAAAAATGGAAAGGAGTGTCAAACTTTGCCTTGAAATGGCAGAAAAAAATGACATCCACTTTTGGTATTGTGGTACTTCAAAAGTATCGGGTGGACAGGTTCTTAGTACACTCTATCGTATCTTAGAGCTGTCATCGACGGCGTGTCAAATTACTAAGTGCCGGTTTGAGATGTAGTACTTGTCACTTTTGATCGACACTAATCACCGCGAGTTTGAATGAAGTGCTTTCCATTGAAAGCTTGTTTGTCCTCAGGGACATAATGGTAAACGAACACAAAAGACCTGTAAAGTAATTGAATATAATCAATGATTGCATAATCATGTAGGGTAGGAGTTTGCACGTATGAATGTGGCAGGTGGGTTAAAAGATCCTAAAGGTGGCTTCAGTACACGTTCGTTACTTTAAACCCACATACACACATTCTTGGCTTGGTTGAAAACGTGAGTTGTCAAAACGGTCATCCAAACTCGGTAGCCGCAATTATTTCAAACTTCAAAAGTTGGTTGATTCCCCTTCTTGTGTAGTTATGATTAGGCCATACAAAACCATTTTATAGGTGGGATGCGTTTTAAAGCAAAACTGTATACTGATTTTACAACAAATATGCATTGGTAATTCTGTTTAAAAATCCGCCGTATTTTACTGTAGAGATTCCTCAAGTGAATAAAATATGTACTAGATTACCGCACATTTACGAAGCCCATGTATGCTGTATCTTGGATTACAGATGGCATGCAAGATGAGCCTGGTTACCGCTACATATTTGAAGCCCCTGTATGCTGTATCCTAGATTACAGACTGTATACAAAGTGTACTAGGCTAACACACATATTTGAAGCCCATGTAAGATATACCCATGATTGCAGATGGTTTTTAAAGTGTACTAGGTTACCGTCGAAATTATTCACGGCTCCCTTTTTCACACAGTCCTCTTCATTTCTTAATAAAGGTTTATATTAAGAGGCAAATACTTTTTTGGTATCAAAAACTAATAATACAAACCACCATTAGAACATCGCGAAGAAAAGAGTTATGAAATAAATATTCTGTATGGGAAGAGGAAAATATAATTGTCACTCTGAACAACTCACCATCATGGTTTTCTGAAATTGCTTTCGCCTGCAGGGAGTTTTGTTGTTGAAAATCGATGATCCATTTTTGAATGACCAGTGTAAAGTGTTTCCGTTTGCACGATTCAGTGTAAAATCTGCGCATCCTTTGCACGAATCAGCACAAAACCACTGCATATGTTTTCACGATTCAGTGAAAAATTTGTGAATCCTTTGCACGAATCAGCACAAAACCACTGCATACGTTTTCACGATTCAGTGAAAATTTGTGAATCCTTTGCACGAATCAGCACAAAACCACTGCATACGTTTTCACGATTCAGTGAAAAATCTGTGCATCCTTTGCACGAATCAGCACAAAACCACTGCATACGTTTTCACGATTTAGTGAAAAATCTGTGCATCCTTTGCACGACTTAAAAACATAACGGTTGCATCCGTTTGCACGACGTTTCGTGATCATCTACTAATATTTATCCATTCCTAAAAAATAAAGTATCGATACCAGTCACCATAGCTTTATAATTCGTGTTGTTCTCAGCACGAAACTGTCATGGATATATTCATTTACGATTGCTATGTTCACTATTTAAAATAATTAAATCAGTTTGCATCAATATAAAAAAAAAAACATTTTCATGCTTGTCTACAACTAACTATTTATTTTATTTTAAAAAATTGAAGATCAATATTTTTTTCATGAGTGTAAAAGTACATGTCCTATCTATTCCGGATAAAATGTTATAATTTCCTTTAATGCTTATCTAAGTTTGGTATCAATCCTATACTAAGAAGTGTAATTTTGAGGCTTTAAAAAATTTGCTTAAATCTTTGAAGTCCATATCAGCCATACAAAAGCACGTAAAGAGGTGTTTTTGAAATGGCTACAGACATTGATACGTTGTCAAAATGGAGTGATACAAATGTATAAAAGTGCGTTAGTTGCACTTCAGTTATATCGAATTATCAGCGCTTACCGGTTCTTATGATACAGTATCGCTCACTGATAAAACGATAACTTCTCCGTGATAAAAGCTCTTGTACGATGCACTACAGGGTTTTATTAACAGGCAGCTCATTCACTCAGATTGTACCTTTCAAACATTCGAAACTGATTAGGTTCTCTAAGAAAATATGAAACGTAAATTTAATTTTCGCCCAGTTTAATTTGTTTTTCTATCCCTGATCCACCCATCCTTCCCTCGAGGTAAAATTCTTTGCGATCGGCTTTGATAAACGACAAGCAACTATATTTTCTTAACCGATATAATCCAAAATGATTATAAACCAAACCGATTCGCGATTTTCTTTTTTTTCTTCTTATTTTAAATAAGTTAAATGACAGGAAACGCGACCAGTTAAACAATTATTTTCGGTCAGTATTGCCAATTAACAGAATGAGTGATAATGCATTTACCTGATATTCTTAAATTAATTAAGGTAAGCGTATTTATTTACCAGTCAATTTAGCAGCTCAAGGTAGAGAATATTGAGACACACTATACAAGTTTTCACCAGTCACGATATTGAGTTTGACACTAGGGCCAAAAATGCTGGGATAAGAAGATATAAGTGAACTAGGCAATTAATAATAGGTACACTGCTTTTTAATCTTTGATAAGGAAGTTAGATTTTTTAAATTAAACAAATCAAGAATAACATTGCGACAATTAGCATCTGCGACAGACACGACGACAGAGACAATGCGTTCCATACATCAGTTTGTCAAGTCGAATCGATAATGACCTCTAAAATCCAGAAGCAAGTAAGGCCAGCATGTATCTTTCCGTTTTTTTCACATTAGTTTCTTTTGGAATTGTATTATTGATGTTCTGTACTTTTCCAGTCTTGTTTAATTTTCAACTCGTTATGTACGTGCTTTTAAGTTGGCTTGTTAGATTAGGACTTTTAACGTATCTTTAACAATTTTACAGTCATGTGGCAACGAGGTCTGCAGTGAGGCAGTTTATAGTGATATCTAGCACTGGGGCATCATGCCGCAGACATGTATTATGATGACCCACTCAGTCACATTATCTCACTAGGCCGACCAATAATAACGCTAACTACTTAATGTTGAACGCCAAGCGAGGCAGCTGTTAGTACCATTTGTGCAAGTCTTTGGTATGACTTGGTCGGGATCGAACTCATGACCTCCGGCTACCGCGGTGGACACTCTAACCATTAGGCCACTGAAGCGTTTGTTTTTTTAAGTCACTGCAAGCCTTTGAAAGTGTGACATGTCGTCTGCAGGATGGTTGGGCTTTTTTGTGATAATTGAGATAGAGCCATGCTTGTTTAAATGACATGTACTTAAATGAGGACTATACATGAAAGTGATTGGTCTCAAATTCAAATTTGACTAAATCATTCTTTGAAAATGAGGATTTGGCTGAAATAGCAAGTTTCTGCCTCCATTCCGACCACCCACCCAGACGACGGTTCCTCTGTGTATCAGATACATTCAGGTAGATTCACCCTTTTTCATTTTAAATGCAGGGATACTGCACAACATCCTTAGATTCCGACTGCATATGGTACATAGACACCCTACATATATCTTCATCTCTTTCCAGCTGTGAATAAACGTCTATCCGCTGAACACATGAATGGAAATATAAAGGGCATGTAATTTATGTAAACCTAACAGATAACGGACTCGCGTAGACTGATATAGTGCGTCAATTCGGACTTATCTTATCATTTGTATCTTGTCTTGTCTTTCTCTACTTTGTTGACACTGATGGATTAATGAAGGTAACATTGTGTTACGATGCAAGCTCGTACAGGAATAACAGACAGGCCGATATCGGATAGAATATTTTATCACAAACACTGCTGGATAACTGAACGATTTACAAGTAACGCCTTAGATGTAACCAGTCTATGAAATGGTCTATCTATCTTTCAGGTTTTTTTTTACATTATATTGTATATTTTATTAAGAAATATTCTCAATAATGAGAGAGAGAGAGAGAGAGAGAGAGAGAGAGAGAGAGAGAGAGAGAGAGAAGTCTAAAACTTATAGCAGCATATTTAACGTTGCGTAACAACATTTTAATTTTAAGTGCAATATCAGATTTGTTAAAAGTCTTTATACGTTGCGTAACAACATTTTAATTTTAAGTGCAATATCAGATTTGTTAAAAGTCTTTATACGTGAAGTTTATTTCTAGAACTCGACACTTTATAAACTTAGGATGGCAAAGTTCTTTTACACAAGCACTCCATCTGTTGTTGAAAATAAGTCAAATGAAAATGAAGTACACTATCAGTTGCTATTAAATATATCCCCGTTTGGTTATGAATCAATCAAGGCCATAATTTAAACTTTTAAACAAAATATTTTAGGTAAAATATTTTGGACGTTCGGTATTTATATTGCCTGAGAAGGCTTCGTAATTTTCATAGATTTATTCAAGGAGTCAGCGCCAGGGCCGCATTAGTTTTTAAAGCTAGATAATGAATAGCATAAGCGATGGCCTGGATATCCTATTAAAACAATTCCCCTACCATCAAGGGAGAGTTATTATTCTGAAAATCGTTTCAACACCCTTGCAAGACAATACAAGTTAAATGCCATGTATCTTTTGTTTATTACGATTGGCCATATCGTTTAACTGTACAGATAATGTTCAAAATTGTTCAAAGTTGTTTTGCAGTTTATTCCTATATTAGGTGTAAACCTCGATTCACCCTTTTTTAATCTACAGTATGAATGGTAAAGCCTGAGTAGAAAAATTTCTTTTCTAACACGTCCTCGTGTGAAATTCGTCGCGCTTAATGATATTCGAAGCACAAACTGTTTGCTGTTATCTTATTGTTTGTATCAGTACATACATGCCAAATTTCATTGTTATAAAGAGACAATAAATAATGTTTCTGCTATTGCCGACTTAAGCTGAAGTTCATTGTTTGTACTCGTAAATTAAAGATACTTGTAACGGTTTCGTTGCTAAGGAGCAATACCAGAAAGACAGTTTTGTTGCTACGTGGACTTAACCAGAAACTGTAGGTCCCGGAAATAGCGATTTTACGAATAGATATCTGTTACATATCAGTAGTCCAAATCTATGTGTATCATTTCTTTTGAATTTGAGGACCCTTCTTTGTCTTCCAATGTATTATAATTATCTTACGAAAGGTCGCATCATTATAAAGAGATTAGTCGCGGTGTAGTGTTCAGTGGATGTTCAATATTGCAGGAATGGTGTCCGTTGAATAAAAAAACACTGAAATTGCTATTTACTGAGATTATTCATAGAATTTCTTCCTTTCCTCCAGAAGAAACAATAACGTACGCCATTGCAAATCAATATTATCACTGGATCTGTACACGCAAAGAACGCAAAACCAATTAGATATGGTTCTAACATTAAAGTCTACAGATTTCTCTACCCTTTCTGATACGCAGATGTCAAGGAGATAACTACACGCAAACAATCCATGCGAGTGATGAGGAATTTAATAAATGTTATTGACGTTATAGTACAAATCGGTGGCAGTTATTTGAGCTTTATACTCCGAACAGGTGCACCAAGTTGTTTTCATCAGTGGTCATCTCATTCGATATTTATTATAAAAAGGTATTTCTTATTTAAATAAAAGAGACTTATATAAAATGGAGGAAAAAAGCCCCAAGTATTTATCAAATCTAAGAAGAAATTAATCAATTTTATTTTAGGGAAACACTACCAATGATCTTCCCAAACTTGTATAAAGTTCAGTCACATCGCGACACTTAAAAAATATCCCCTGCCTAAAGACATTAAAATAACCTTTTCGTGTATGTATATCCGAATGATCAACTGACATACAAAGATTAAATATATGACATTCTAGTGGTAAGACATAGTATCCTGGCAGGCAAGTAGTAAGACAGTATCCTGGTATACAAACACAATATCCCGGCATTCAAGTGTAAAGACATAGTTTCCTGACTGACAAATGGTAAGACATATTATCCTGGCAGGTAAGGGTCAAGACATAGCATCTTGGCAAGGAATTGGAAAGATATTATCCTGGCAGACTAATGGTAAGACATAGTATCCAGGCAGACAAATGGTAAGACATATTATCCTGGAATACAAATTGTAAGACATAGTATCCAGGCAGAACTTTTTTAAAGCATAATATCAAGGCAGAAGCGTGGTAGGACAAATTATGCTGGCAGACAAGTAGCCAGACATAGTATCCTGGCAGAAGAGTATGATAGGATCATTGCAAAAAAAAAAAAGGCTCTAGCTTGGCATGTACATGTGTGCCTTCCCAAAATATTCATAGTAAAACCTTTGATGTTGTAATTCATTTGCATTGAGTCACTAATATTTGAAATGAAATGCAATCACCAATCTTGACCTGAATTTTACGTGTCAAAAATTACATGCAGTGTATCCAGATTATCACAGTTGATGTGTACCGACTTGCACTGCAGCTCTTGGATCTGCAATGAATCCTCGTATAAAGAAAGACTGGTATGTCTGATGATTCAATTACGTAATGTCTAGTGCAGTCATGTTCTTGCGTTTATTTTTTATTTCCTCTGTCTGTCGATGCTATTTATTCATTAGAAAATAAAAACTTCAAGGTAATTTAAATAATGTAATGCTTTAATATGACGGGTGTCGAAAAATATTCTGTAAACCTCACTATTTTAGCGTCATTAAATTGTGTGGCGAAACTTTAACTTCAATATATTGCAACAAGTTTATGGTATATGCTATATGTATTTAGGTCTCGGTTTATATCTGTCTTACATTCTAGTAATTATTTGTTTGATTGGTGGGGAGGGAGAGATCGATATTTCTCAACCGAGTAAATAATCGCCAGACGTCATTATGTACAGTATTTACGAGACCTTATGATAGCATGGGTTACTTTTGTAAATATCACCCTCTATACTTTATTAACATAGAGTGTTCGAAGGATATTCTCTTGTATAACTTTTATTGAGATAGGAATAACTGTGTAGTAGGTATTATGGTCATGGCTCGTAATACTTTACCTGTCTTATGCTTGGACATACGTACTGATAAGTCATACGAATGTAAAGCAAAAACAAAAAATCCAAGTGTTGAATTAGAATCTCATGTAAATGTGGTCAGTTTACTAAAGAAAACATGTATTTGGCATTTTCGTGTTAAGAAGCCTTCAGTTCTCTGTTGTCTGAGATCATTTTGAAAGATTGATAATATCAACCTCAAGACAGCCTCACTCGTGTATTATTTAATTCGTTCAATAGTTTTCCTAAATCTCTTGCGTGTAAGTATTAGCAGCATACATTTTCTGAGAAATATCTACGTGTGGATTTAAACCTATGAAAATATAAGGACGATGTCTACTAAAATTCACTTTCCATAGAACGTAGATATGATTAATTTTAAAACAAATTGGGTTCTTCATAATTTTACATGGCAGTGCCATTCAGTTCTTCACACTCCTTCTTAAACTTTCTATCTTTCTTTGTACGTGACTACGCGGCTACTTGTCTACAATTTAATAAAACAGTTTAATACTGATCCTGCCAGACGATAACTTCTTTAATTCAATATGACTGTTAGCCACAGTTCTGGTTCCGGCCAGGAACAAACTTGGCAATTATCTGGTATTTTCAAATTAATATATAGGAATATAATTAATACAAAATAATAATAAAAATAATACTCAGAAACAAAAAATAGCACGACAAGAACTGCTTATAATAACTTGACACAAGAAAAGTTTTCCCAGTTCATGCTGTTGTTTTGAGCTGCTTTATTTTATTGAATTGTATTTTTTATGTTGCCGGCGAGATAATGTTTTTTATATTTAAAAAAAAAATGGCTTTGTTCAAAAGAGTGAAGATTACTTTATGGAGATTGAAAGGACCGATATTTTCATATATAAGTAAAATTGTCAAATGTTGGCATAAAGTCTACATTTGATGTCATCCGACAGTTCATTGACTGTTGAGAGACGTGTATTATCAGAGAGCAGAGCCCCGGGGACCCCTTAGTGTTACTGGATACCAGTTTGGGTTTTCTCCATTAAATAAAATTTAGTTTTGTTGTTAATAAAAAACATTGATCCAAGGCAGTGTTTTACCCATACTCCATGTCCCTAATTTTCATATAACCAATACTCCATATAACCCGTACTCCGTATAACGCATATTCAATATATACATATTCCATATAACCTTTACTAGTTATAACCCTTTGCTCCATAAAACCATTACTCCATATAACCTGTATTCCATATACCCATACTATATAACCCACACTCCATATATCCATATTACATATACCCATTCTTCATATACCCCATATTCCACATTACATATAACCAATATTCCATATAATCCATACTACATAAAACTCAAACTCCATATAAACTATATTACCCGTACTAAAAATACTGCTGTCTCCACATAATCTGTACTCCGTGTACCGATACTCCGTATAACCCATGCTCCATATATCCATACTAGATATAAACTATACTCCCCATATATACTTATACTCTATATACCCATACTCCAGATAACCCATACAGCATATACTCAGTAACCCTTACTCCATATATACCCATGCTCCATATACCTATACTCCATATAACCCATAATTCATATAAGCCATGCTCAATATACCCATGCTCCATATACCCATGCTTCATATACCCGTGCTACCATATACACATACTCCCACACTCCATAAAATCCATATTTCATATACCCATGCTGCTTATACCCATACGCCATATACCCATATACAACGTACCCATATTCTACTCGAAACATGTATGAGCATGGCAAATGCAGACAAGGCCGGCTGGAGACCACAAACTTCTGTTGGTACTTTCTGAAACGCCATAATGTACTATTGGTCAGATTCCGCCCAGTTGTTTTAACCGCTCCGGTGGCCTAGTGGTTAGAGCGTCCGCCGCGTAAGCGGGAGATCTTTGGTTATATCCCCGGCCGAGTCATACCAAATACTTACAAAATTGTTACTTACAGCTACCTCGCTTGGCGCTCAGCATTAGGACTGGTCAGCCTGGTGTCAGGATGTGACTGGGTGGGCCATCATGCTACATGTCTGCGGCATGATGCCCCAGTGCTAGACATCACTATAAACTGCCTCCCTGCAGACATCGTAGCGATATGACTGCAAAATTGTTAAAGCTACGTTAAAAATCACAATGAAACAAACAAACCGCCCAGTTTTACGTAAATCAGTGAGAATCCA
The DNA here is from genome assembly GCA_029339505.1 of Unio delphinus. Classification (NCBI taxonomy): domain Eukaryota; kingdom Metazoa; phylum Mollusca; class Bivalvia; order Unionida; family Unionidae; genus Unio; species Unio delphinus. Next base: position 18,677,130 of record JAQISU010000008.1, read on the forward strand.
ATAAGTCAAAGAGACCCAATTTGTAATTAAAAAGTGTATCATCGAAAATGTTTTCAAAAGACCTTAAGGAAAACCCGTTACAGTCAGACAAGCTTGATTAGTTCGCTATGGAGATGTTCAACTCAGCTACATCATTGGCGGAGTCTTCGCGTACGGCACTCAATTGGTCTTCTATTCGCAGGACCAGGAAACTTCTGATCTAAGCGAGTTGGTGTCTTGTCCTAGATAAACTGGATGGCTGCCTTTCTATCCCACAATGGCTGCTTCTGTTAGCTGTATGTGGATGGTTTCTTTTCACTTGCCTGCCACTGCACTAGACAGTCGCCCGCTGCGTCGATGTACTTCCCGATGGTAATCCTTTCGTTTGTGTTACTGGACTTCGGTGGAGGGTATACTTTGGTCAACAGCTTTGTTTATGCTGCCACGCTTACGCAGCTAAGCATTTTACTTCATTGTATTAAGTAGTAGGATGCTCATTAGTTGCACGTGGCGCCACGGAAACTCTTCACATGCCACCCTCTTTGTCTTTCTACCACATCATGTTCTCCGATCTTGGTGACCGGATGGCTAATATCTGACTGTGGATAGAATAGAATTAATGTGAATGTACGGAATGAACCATATACCACAATCCATCGTCGATAAGTGATCAACGCTGCAAGCTGGTAGTTACTGTCCAAGTTTGGTTATTATCCCTACGTAGAACGCGCTCGGCAGATACATATGGGCAGATACATGTGTATATTAAGAGCCTTACAAAATATTTCCAAACAGTTGACCCACTTAAGTATATTGTTGTGATGACCTGCTAGCGTCAATCAAATATATTTATTGCTTGTAATTTAAAATATGTCTAATTACTCGTAAGTTGCTTTAAGATGTGTTGAGCGTAAATTTGCTCCTATTTGTTGGATCATTTCATTGGTCAAATTTTTACTTTTGGGCTCGTGTAGTTTTTACACGTTGTCAAGCACTTAAATTTCGAAGGTCCGTAAATAGAAGTGAACGATTTTGAAAAAGACAATAACTTATTATCCAGTTTCTTTATAGACTATTTAATTTCCTTTCCATAATATTATAGTCACATAGTCGTACAATTTAAAATTATGCTGATTTTACTCGTGCGCTCAGCTACCCCGATGATTTATCCTATCATTTTGCTAGAATTTAGCCAAACCAGCCACAAATATGCAAATTTCTGTGCATTATTTGTACTCGCTGTATATAAAATTATCGCTTCAGTGGTATATGCGTGTACAGTTTTCAAAATATGTTTGTATTGTTCAGATCTGATGAACATTTTGAAAGGAATGAATTAGGTTACAGAACGCAGACGGGTAACTAAAACCCTAGTATCTTCCTTCAGATGTTGCGTTCCATCTACTTGTTGGCTTGCTGGAGCATGCTTGAGCACATGCCAAATTTGAAACAATTGAATCACGATAAAATACATTACTTTGGCAGACTGTTAAAGATACAGATGCAACAAAAATGTAAAACCAACATACCCTTGATGCAGTTGCAGGTCGTCGTCGTAGTAATGGGCGTACACTGAATGAATGCCTAACGTTGCTGGCATCCGTTACTCTAATTGAAGCAACACTTCAATTAACATCGAGTTATGTTTCGAATCTTTCTCATGAACCTAGCTTTAGTTCTGGTCTGTGAAAGATGTCAGTTCTTGGATTTGTACTAATTACGTTTTAAGATCCGGTATGTAATTGAATTATGGGAACATATGAGCTGTTCCAAAAGACCCAAAGTGCACCAGTGCATGGAGCCCTGAATGTATTTTCCTTCCCGATAAATTTCACAAATGTTTTTTTTTTGTACTGTACTATCGTATTTACGCTAACATATCGTCGTATTTGTCAGATCTGTAAAAGTTTTGATTCCTTTCGTTTCATTCTACTTTTTGGGAGTCTCTAAGATCTCTACAGATGTTAATAACACATACGAGATTTTACAAATATACGTTCTTATCAAAACTGATAAAATAGTATACTAAAGAGAGAGAGAGAGAGAGAGAGAGAGAGAGAGAGAGAGAGACAGAGAGAGAGAGAGAGAGAGAGAGAGAGAGAGAGAGAAACCTATCCACATTTGTACCTACTCATTCAATATCGGCATATATACTGTCGTATACCTTATTACAAACTTACACGAATTTTAGCACGTATAAACATGGTCTTTCTGCAGCAATAAAATACAGAAAGGAATCCTATGAATTAGATGTGTTACAGATATCTTGGTGGTTTTTTCAGTGACATTTAATCAAACTAATTATCTGCCAAAGTAAAATCCCCATAACGTATGGCTCACTTTGGTACTCATTTAAATTCTCAGACGTTACGTTGTCACTGTAAGATTTTCTGGGTTGCACACATGCCAACTAAAAAACGAATAATTTGCTGTTTCTTTCATTACGAAATTTTGCCTCTGACTAATGAGGCATGCGAACTATCTTTATGTTAACGCTTGTACAACAGTGTAACTTTTCTCTTATTATCTTACTGTAATTATCTTTTCTTCTGTCAGTACATGTATTTGTGTTATAATGGAAACGAAATGGAAGAAGTTGCTAAGAAAATATAAAATGTTGGAAATATAACAAAGATTTATTGATCAATGATCCTTGAAGAACTTTTCATTTGTTTTTTTTATGTTCGTGTGCACATGTCCATTAAATAATGTGTGTTGTGTGTATGTGTTATAGTTCGTTCGTTCGTTCGTTCGTTCGTTTGTGTGTGTGTGTGTGTGTGTGTGTGAGAGAGAGAGAGAGAGAGAGAGAGAGAGAGAGAGAGAGAGAGAGAGAGAGAGAGAGAGAGTTAGTTCCTATCGTTTTAATGGAATTCCATTTTGCATCCTCGCCAAAACATTTTCTTTGAAAGAAAAGGCAATCAGTCGTTTAGCTTAGTGGCGATTCTGGTATAGTTATCATCATTATGTTGGGATTTTTTCGGGAGCTGCGGTGTCTAAGTAATTATCATGCCGGACAGAAAGGTTGCGGGGTCGAATACTACCATCGGACCAGCATGGGTCAGGTACCGTGATGTTTTCTTGGCCAACGCACATTATTATAATTCTTAGGAACTAAATAGTCTGCCTGTGTTACCGTGCCATAAAATACCAAACCCAAACATTTATTTTCTTGCTATTTTAAAAGAAAAGTATTGACCATGACTGTATGACTTATTAAAGGCGTGAATTTGTGATGCAAAGCTGCATACACAAGTTACTTTAGCGTTTAGTTGTCTTTCTTTGGGTAGGGATACATAATTATGATTAATATACATGTGATTACCCTTTTTTTTACTCGTTGTTTGTTCAAGGAAATACATACTTTTTATAATAGAAATAAATTACCAGTTCACCGTTACAGCCACAGAAAATATGTCGTGCAGGTTGAATCGTATGTCTCCATGCTGCAAATGTATCCAGGTCTTCTTCATTGTTAATAAATACATTGCACTGGTTGAAAGTCGAATTTAACGACGCTTCATTCATGTTTTGATTACTAGTATTTGAACAAGGCCCTTGGTTGGATGAAATTTGTAGGCACTACTGGAATCTGTCCCGTTACGAACGACGCAGTACTCAGATCGATTTAAAATTCGCAGCAGAAATATTCTTGTGCATAAGATATACTGACTTGGTAGCTTTGAAACGAATTTCATAATTTCCAACAATTATTCGAAATCAGAGGGACAGATTCATTCAAAGTTTTCGGTCCAGTTTCTTTTCGCAAAGGCCTCGTTTTACAATATTTTTATCTGATACTTTCGTATTGTATGTACAACGTCATTTCATTCATCATCATATCATACATGTCATCAGTTTCTTTTCATCTCAAAAGGTCAGACCAGAAACGGAAGTGGTGAGTAGTGTTTTTGTCTGCGTACAATATAGATAGAGACCTAGATAGATGTAGGATTAGATCTACCCTTGACTAACGAATAACGCATAAAATATGCTTGATGAGCGTACGATCCCAATTAGACCTAGAGAATTATTTTTCTTTCAGCTACAGATTTAATAATAATAATAATAATAATAATAATAATAATAATAATAATAATAATAATAATAAAATAACAATAACAACAATAATAATAATAATTTAAAATTTGACACGATGTTGTCGAATGGTAAGAAGAACTCGATCGTCTATTTAATCATGAAAGCTTAAACACTTAGAGAGTGTGATTATTTTAGCAGCATGGTTAATGCCTACACTGACCCGCATGTTTGGAGAAAAGAATATTTTACCAGAAAACAAAACGCGAGTTCTAACTTTGTCAAAAGCAAATATATTTAATTTAAAAAAATAGCAGATCGTTTTAAAATAAATGTTAGCTATTATGAAATATATACAATCACTACTAGATAGTTTTATTATTTTGCGATGGTATCTAAATTTTATGTGATACTAGTCTCCAAAGTTTGATTTCCTTTAATTTTATTGAAGAAAAAAAAACTGTTAGGGTTTAATACAGATTTTATCACTCCAGTTTCTTATGTTTCTGAAGAAACTTTAACTTTTGCAACTTAAAGTCATGCAGTCTTTGTTTATTTCGACGCAAAAGCAGATGCCATGCATGCACCATCTGGACTTTGTAGTAAGACGATAAGCTGATATGGAATCTTTCCGTCATTTTGTGCCTTTTTCATTCTTGTAGTTTATCATGTTACAATCAAATGAATTACGTTCTGGAATCATAATATTTGTTTTTGATGTTGCTGAACACGTGGCTAGACAGCGAAACTTGTTGATAATTTTACACGCAAAAGCAATTCTACTGCGATGATCAACTGAAATTCAATAATACCAACGTTCTTTTACGTGACGCACGTCAGCAACATCAAGCCAACTTCGTTAATTGTATTCATTTGAAACTACCTCCTTACTAAGGGCATTAAATACGCAATGAAAATTAATTTATTTCTTAATTTTGTTTTCCTATGCCCAATACATTTCCTCTGATTTCGTCTTAAATATATATTGTTACCTTATTAAAGAATATTCCTGCAGTTCACAAAGTGTATGTAAATAACAATTGGTAAATATGAAGTAAATCATGGTGGATATAATGTAACTGTACGGAGTAGAGCAGTTAAGAGCCGTTGCACTCCTTTAGGAGTTCCTCTTAAATCTTCCAATAGGATCATGCTAAAAACATGAGTCAATCTGAGAACCATTCAGTTTGTCAGTTTAGACAGTTGACATAGCATTAAGAAAAGCTGAAGAATGATTTATAAAATCGGGATCGTATTTATATATTTAAACAACGAATAATAACTACTGTCTTTGTGATGACAATGCGGTATGGGTTCTTCATTCGTTGTTATTGACTGGGAAAACATAATTGATAAATGTTCTTTAACGAATAGTTTCTGATTCGGGATAAACCGTAAGGCAGTCAAAGATTTTGCAAATTCCGGTTGCACCATCATTTTCCTCATTGACATGTTGCATGGGGAATGCGTGCATTCCTCAGTAGTTGAGATGAATTACAGATCAGTTTAAATGTTCACTCCCCGCTGTTACATTTGGAAATATCATCGAGTTATGTCATTTGTGATATTCACTGCACAGCGAAGAAGTTGCACAGGAAAGCATAATCTAATTTTCCCACGGGAAAACGATTTTTCTTGTATTCCTTTGTATTTAAAAACAAAAATTACTTATTCTACAATATACCGATCTTGTAAATAGTGGGAATTATAAAAACGGAGCCAAATCCACTTTGTTTTTGCGTTTTATATTGTCTTTTACTTGGCGAAACAATTGTTTCACATTCATGAATGAAAATACACTTCGGGCGAATATAACAGTAGACATTAAGAACGTACTATTGATTTGATGAAAAGCATAGACATGTTTTAAATGGGAATATTAAAGACTAAAATGGCATCAAGCAAGCACATACGTTTTATTAGGAGAAATACATTTTGTATTAACAAATACTTTTGATCTGAAGAAAGAAAAAGAGAATGCAGCAATGGATGATTGCTACTAGAAGATATCTGTGTTCTTCTCATGTTTGTTATATGCATTCAGAATGATGTTAATATAAAACGTTTGGATTTCAAAGTGAAACTAACATAAATAGTGTAGCCAGATACCCTACCCCTTAATCGTTTTTTGTCTGACCTTTCACGTATAACGTCTTTTAGGGACAATTGTATTTACTCAACTGCATCACTGAACTAAGATTTCAGACCAAAAATAATAAAACCCATGGGAATGCCTCGTGCGTTCTAATGCAGATGTTAGCATCCCGTGTGAAGCGCCCTATTGCAAAAATAATTATTATAGTTGAAATTTTGCTGTATTATATAACATTATCAGGTACTTGTTTAATTCATTGTAGATCAACCTTGGGTGTATTTCTATTTCTGCTTGTGTAATAGAAGGTTCCTCATTTACAAATGGCAATGGGTGGAGTTGAGTAAATACGATTGATCTTCTTCTAAAGATTTCATTAACATTTTGCATGTTTTCATGTCATTATTCCATTTTCCCATACCATTTCATTACACCCATTTAACATTTAACATGCAACATTTTGTTTACCCCTCCCCTACTGCAAGTGACATGACAATTTTATATTTTAATACACTATTTGTATTTTAAAGTTTTAGATGCTGTCATTAGCCTTTACAAATGTTTATATTTCCAGTTTTTGGTTATTTATAAAAAATATTCAGTATTTCTTTGCTTTTATATTGTATAAATGTATTAAAATGGTTAACGAGAACAATTACAGTTCTTAAGTCAAAATATAATTTTGTTTCTGCAATGAGTTTAAAATAAAGAGAAGGCTTTTTCTTCTGTGATGATTTTTGCTTAAATACATTACAAATTATTGTATAAAATCTAGTATATTTTACGTTAATAATGGCAGAAACAAAAGTCAGATAGATACACCATGTATATATTTATCTAAATAATGTAATTGCAGACTTTCATGTTATCTTCAATTCTATGATAGGAAATATTCATTGTGGTGGATCTATATATATATATATATATATATATATATATATATATATATATATATATATATATATATATATATATATATGTGTGTGTGTGTGTGTGTGTGTGTGTGTAAAGTTCATCTTTACTGTGCAAAGACCATTTTGTTCTAATAACGGTTAAAAATTAAATGTTTCTCACAATTTCCAGATGGTATCTTAACGCCTAATATTCAGTCGACTCTTGAAAAACAATACTGTGTTTAGCCTACTAGATATAGCATTATAAAATACTTGGTATATCTTTACAAAATATTGGGTGTAGTGTTATAAAATGCTGGGAATTGCATTGTGAAGTACTAGGTATAGCATTATAAAATACTTGGTATATCTTTACAATATACTGGGTATAGTGTTATAAAATGCTGGGAATTGCATTGTGAAGTACTAGGTATAGCATTATAAAATACTTGGTATATCTTTACAAAATATTGGGTGTAGTGTTATAAAATGCTGGGAATTGCATTGTGAAGTACTAGGTATAGCATTATAAAATACTTGGTATATCTTTACAAAATACTGGGTATAATGTTATAAAATGCTGGGAATTGCATTATGAAGTACTGGGTAGAGTATTAGAAAATACTGGGTATATCATTATAGAATGTTGGGTATGTCATAATAAAATGCTGGGATATCATTATAATTGATTGTTATATCATAATAAAATGCCGGGTATATCGGTAAAAAAGGATGGGTAAATCATTATAAAATACTAGGTATATCATTATAAAGTGCTGGGTATATTGTTATAAAATGACGGGTAGTTATATCGTTATAAAATACCGGGTATATCGTTATAAAAAGGCTTGGAAAGGCAAACACCATCACGTCACGACTAACCAAGAATATGAGGGAAAACAGCGCGCTGACAGAGCACACCAAGGTCCAAGTTTACCAGGCCTGCATTCTCAGCCCCTTTCTATATGTTTTTTTTTTTAATGGTTTAACGCCATATTTCAACACACAAGATAGGCTATGCATGGCGGCCAGTATTAATGGTGGAGGAAAAACCCGGAAAACCCCAGAAAGAACCACCGACCCACGAGAAGCTACTGGCAAGCTTTCTCACATACCCACTTTGGCCGAATCCGAGACGAGATGGCAGTGATCCGTAACGGAGAGCGCTTTAGACCACTCGGTCACTCGGGGCTGCTACCTTCTATATGTGAGACCTAGAGTACCTACATAAGGCAAGAGCACCGGCTCAACGTCTTCCATATACGGTGCCTTAAACGCATCCTGAAAATCAGCTGGGAACACTGTGTCCCACACAGCGAGATGCTGCACCGTGCAAATACCCCCAGCATGTACTCCCTGTTGAGCAAACGTCGCCTTCCATGGCTGGGACACGTCCGACGCATGGATGATGGGAGGCTGCGGAAGGACATCCTATATGGACAGCTGGCCACTGGCACGAGAAGGGTCGGCCGCCCCTCATTCCGTTTCAAGGATGTGTGCAAGAGGAACAAGAAGACATGCGACATTTCACCTGATGACTGGGAAGTGCTGGCAGACGACCGAGACACCTGGAGACTGACGGTAAGCAAGGGCATATCAGTCGCTGCTGCGAGGAGAGGCCAGTTGGTGGCAGAGAAACGTGTGAGAAAGAACCACGTGGCAGCAATCACAGTAACTCAGGCTTCCCAGTATGTCAGCACCAGCTGCAAGAGGGACTGTCACTCGCGTGTAGGCATGCACAGCCACAACAGACGATGACAACAACCCAGAGACAGAAAACACTGAAAGGGCGCCATCCGCATGGTCTCTCGAGACTAAGTCGCCAATGATGATGATCGTTACAAAATGCTGGGTATATCATTATAAAATGCCGGGTATATCGTCATAAAATTATAGGTATATCATTATAAAATACTGGATGTATCATTATAGAATGCTATTAATAGCGTTTTAAAATCTGGGTATAGCGTCCAGGGTATAGCCTACAATAATATTGGGTATAGCGTTATATAAATCATGTGTATATCATTTTAAAATTATGGGTATAGCAGTATAAAGTACTAGGTATATTATTAGAAAAATACTGGGTATAATGTTATAAAATACTGTGTATAACGTTATAAAATATTGGGTATTGTGTTATAAAATGTTGGCTGTATCAATATAAAATGCTGGGTATATCATTTTAAAATACTAGGTATATCATTTTAAAATACTAGGTATATCATTTTAAAATACTAGGTATATCATTTTAAAATACTAGGTATATCATTTTAAAATACTAGGTATATCATTTAAAATACTAGGTATATCATTTTAAAATACTAGGTATATCATTTTAAAATACTAGGTATATCATTTAAAATACTAGGTATATCATTTTAAAATACTGTGCATAGCGTTATAAATTGCTGGGTATATCATTTTAAAATGCTGGGTATAATATTATCAAATACTGGGTATACAGTTATAAAATACTAGATATAGCGTACTCGGTATATCCTTACATACTATTGGATATAGCATTATAAAGTACTGGGTATATCATTATGAAATAATAGGTATAACATAAAATAATGGGCATATTGTTATAAAATTATTGGTATAATGTTATAAAATGCTGTATACAGAATTATACAATGATGGGTATACCATTATAGAAAGCTATGTAAAGCATTATAAAATACCGGGTATAGCATTAAACGATACTGGGTATAGCGTTTTAAATACTGGGTATAGCGTTTTAAAATACTGGGTATAAACATTGTAAAATACTGGGTATGTCATTATAAAATGCTGGGTAAATTATTTTTTTTAAATACTGTGTATATCATTATAAAATGCTAGGTATATCATTATACAATAATGGGTATATCACTTTAAAATTCTAGCATTATAAAATACTGGGTATATCATTATTACATACTGGGGTTAACAGTATAACGTACCAGGTATGTAGTGATAAAAAAAAAATGGATATATCATTACACAATACTGCAGATATCATTATAAAATAATGTGGATATCATTATAAAATGCTCGGTATTGCATTACAACATTCTGGGTAGAGCATTATAAACTACTGAGTATATCATAAAATCCCGTGTATATCATTATGAATGCTGCGTTTTTCATTATAATATACTGGCTATATCATTATAATATATAATTTAAAATAGCGTTATAAAATAATGGGTAGATCGTTATAAAAAAAAAAACCTGGGCATAGCGTTATCAAATACTGGGTATAGCGACCTTGGTATAGCCTTATGTAATACTGGATATAGCGTTATAAAGTACTGGGTATATCATTATGCAATACTGTGTATATCATTATAAAAATACTGGGTGTAATTATCAATTACTGGGTATATTGTTATAAAATGCTGGATATATCATTATACAACGTTGTGTAATGGATTGTAAACTCCTGGTTATATCGTTATAAAATACTGTGCATAGTATTATAAATAATGGGTATATCGTTATAAAATACTGTGTATAGCATTTTAAAATACTGGGTATATCATTATAAAGTACTAGGTATAGCATTATAAGATACTTTGTATATCATTATAGAATACTGGTATAGCGTTATAAAATGCTAGGTATATCATTATAAGATATTTTGTAATCATTATAGAATACTGGTTATAGCGTTATAAAATACTAGGTATAGCATTATAAGATACTTTGTATATCATTATAGAATACTGGTATAGCGTTATAAAATGCTAGGTATATCATTATAAGATATTTTGTATATCATTATAAAATACTGGTTATAGCGTTATAAGATACTCCAACCAGTTGTTCCAAGTTAGGAAATCTGATATCGATATTAACTTAATGTCCTCAAATAACTAAATAAAATTTCATGAATAGTTGCGGTTTATTTCATATTAAACAGTTTTGGAAAGAAATGTTTTTCAAATGTTGTGGCAAGGGCTGATAAAAATACGTACGTATACGAGTTTTGAAAGATAATGATTCGGGAATATCTAATACTACAATTGACCATACTGGCCCTCAGTGACTTGTTGAATATATAATTGTGAACGTGGATTTATGTAAAACAAAAATAATGTAAAATGTCACGAGAAAAAAATGTCTCTATTATTAAGAATTTATCTCTTCTATCTTTTCTTAATTATAAGTTAAGAATCAGTTAATTTGTTCCCATAATTTAGGTTCATTATTATGCAAAAGTTATTTTGCAAATTTTAAAAAAAAAGATTGAAAAGTTTTTTCTGTCAATAATCAACATGCTGGAATTTATGACAAATTGCAATAAAAACAGATAAAACAAAATTTGTTTAGGGCTGGACAGAATCACTTTCCAGACGCCAGTACAACCTTAGGCCAGGCAAGCTCAGGTTTGTACATGTAGAGGCAAACCGGTGACGAATGCACGGTAAATGTCTTTGTCCTCACGACTGATATACTGACATTTCATATATCAAACTTTTAAACCCTTGCATTCAGTGCTGGATGGGGATGCGTGGGTCCCGGAACCCGCTAAACACACACACACACACACACACACACACACACACACACACACACACACACATGTGCAGTTTTGTCACTTGAAATTTTACAATCGTCTTATTCTTGCGCATGTTTTTTTGTTGGTCTTATGGATACTGAGTAATTAGACGCGTAGATTGTTTTTGGTGCCCTTTCGAGGAATCTCAGAGGGCCCTATATACATTTTGCCCCAACCCCTCCCCCCTCTCCCCTGACTTATTCCGGCCCTGGTATGAAAGGTCTAAATAACTAGTACACTAAATTTTTGTTAGGACATGTGTGATAGCCACCTAGGTAAACGCGTAGGAAACTTTCTCCTGTGATTTCTTCTTTTCTCGGGAAATTAACTCCAGTGTTACTAAGTCTAAAATATACCTGTCTAACTGATTAACGCGATTTTGTTTTGACACTTGATAGTGGCAGGTAATTTTACGGGTTTAAGAGCTTAACTAGCGAGTGACACATCCGACATGGTTTCATCAAGTGCTTTCTAAGACAACAATACTGATAGCCGTAAGTGGCAAACTATAGCATAGGACGTCTAGTCAGTAACCTCTAGTATATACTAAAAACACAAAGTACACGGTAAATTAATATAGTTTGCAAAAAGTATTAAAGAAATTTATTGACTACCTCTCTGACGTATTTTTTTTTATTTTAAAACTTGATTTATAATTTTGGTCCGTGAAAGGGCACTTACAACTTCACACCGACCACACACGGAAGTATATTTTCTTCTTCAAATTGTAAAATGACTCATTTTGAACTTGCCACTGCTGTTTTTCATAGGGATAATTTTCTTAGCATGTTATGGCTGTCGGGCAGAGCAGATTTTTATACAACTGAAATTTCTCAGTTTTAACATAAATATGCTGAATTTATACCATTAGCCTCTGTATGACATGCGATTAGAAAGGTATAAAAAAAATATTGGAAGCGTCACCGTAAACAGTAGCGGAATAATAATAATAATAATAATAATAATAATAATAATAATAATAATAATAATGTAAAGTAGGTATGGGTTCATTTTTTTTCTTGAGTAAATTAACAAAAAGCCAAATTATTCTGGGACGACCAAAAGGCCATAAAAAGATACAGTTAAGAGTCACGTTGACCATATATGATGTGGCATTAACAAAGTTTGGTAGATGTTTAAATGCTCCTGTTTATATTTGCTTCCTGTACATTTTTGCCGGGACATCTAAAATATATATAATTGTTTTGCCTATACATCTAACATAGACCTATCTAAAATAGATAGTGCTTTGCCACAACTTGTACAAATTTTAGATGTTTTATTTGTCGGGTTGGGGAAGGGTGCCAGTGTACTACGCATCAC